>OY540804.1:1181138-1781138 GCA_961205885.1 Ptychoptera albimana
AAATGTTAAAATACTTGTAGTAGTTTTTTAAAAGTTTAAACAGAAGATTATTTAGTTCGATAAACTTAGAGAGGTAAAAATAATTTGAAGGTACAAAAAAAAAAATTATTAATTGATAGCCCATATCTACCCTTATCTCTGTCTGTATTGATTTTCAAACAATATATCCGGTTCTTGTTTAAAGGTTAAACATAAATATTTATTTTTAGATTTAATATATCAATCAATCAACAGACTTAAAGGTTTTATTACTAACAAAATCCTAATCCACCATAATCAATAAATTAATACCAAAACGCCTAACAACATACTACCAGTGTTTCACAAAAAAAAAATCAAAATTTCACTGTGCAAATGTAAATAAACGTTGCATCAAGGTTACTGTGTAATCCTTGGATTAAAATCTAATCAGAAAAAAAAAATAGAAAATAATTTTAATTGTTTTCTATATCACTTAAGTCACTTATTTAATTCCAATCAAAAAAAAAAATTCAAAAAATTATTAAACGTGTTTTAAACAAAAAAAACAAAAAATTTATTTTTAGAACTCAAACTAAATCAAATTAAAAAAGTTAATTAAACAAAAAAAAAAACACTAATCAGGTCATTATAAAATAAATTTTATTTATTTTTAATATATTACATGTCAGATGGATATTTTATTCATAGTTTTATGCAGGAATAAATAAATAAAAATAAAAGGAAAATAGAAGGAAAATAATAAACAAAGTTTGTTTGCGATGTCAATTAAAATGAAAATTCTGACAGAAACATTTTTTTTTTTTGTTTGTTTGTTTTTATTTTGTTTTTTTTTTTTTTTTTTTTTTATTTCTCCACTCACACGTCAATTCTGTACTTTTATTAATTAATTTACATTAAATTACTTTTAATTAGGTAAAAAAAATTTCCATGTTAATATTGTTGTGTTAATTAATTAATTAATTAATTAAAAGTATACCCATATGATTTTATTTATAAACGTGAAATATATTTCAATAACTATACTGGAAAACTAATATGTAGGTACTTTCGTTGATAATTTTTTTTTCTATTATTATTATATTCTATTTACAGACCGAAGTTTCTATAATTGTTTTAATTAAATTTAAAGCTATATAAATAGGATAATATTATTCAAAACTATGTTGGAATCCCTGAGTTTATTATTATTTTGAAGAAATATTAATTTACATAGATTTAAATATATTTGACTCTGTCTTGAGAACAATTAAAAAAAATAAAATTTTTATCTATGGGAATATTCTATAAAAAGATGATAACGTTGCTACCATAAAGGGTTATACAGATATTAAAGTCTTTGACAAAGACACAAAGTTGTCAATAAATGTTTTAATGATTGGAAATTGAAGTGTAGAAAGAAGTCTTTGTTTTAAAATACTTGATAATCGCTTCAAGTTATTCAAAACAACAAAAAAAAAAAATTAATGTTTTAGGCGTAAAAATATTCTGCTACAAAGTTAAAAAAAAAATGAAAACAAAATCTCTTCATGATTTTCAATTAAAATTCAAGAATAAATAAAAAATAAAATATATTAAAATCTTCATTCAGAACGTGCTGAAGAGGTGCGATTAATCTAATTTATATATTTATATATTTATATATATATATATATATTGTTTAAAAAGGAAAGAAGAAAACTGTTTTCGTTATGTAAAATATAATATTAATTTGATAACAACAAATTCAATAATAAAACGTGCTCAAAATATACTTTTTGTTTATGCTTGTTTGCAATAATATAAAAAAAAAAAAAAAACAATGTATCAGGGAAATCTTTGATAAAAAAAAAATCTCTCATTACACATCCATTGCTCACATGGCATTCTTATAATTTTATTCTTTTGAAGGATTTTCTGAATAAAAACAAAAATTAAATTTATTTTTTTTTTATTGTTTTTAATACTTTCAAGTTTTATTATATAATAAGTTTTCGATGTATGCAATAAAAAGCATTTTAAGAAAGCTTGACCGAGTTTATCAAATAAAAGTAATGAGTTGCGGGTGGTACTTGAAGTATATTTACTGTAACTGTCCAATCCAATTTAGTCGCATAGTCGATATTTTTATGATTCTGATAATGTTAATATATTTTCAAAGACAATCAGCAAATTTTTCATTGATTTCTATTAGTTCTATTGGCCATAACTCAAGAAATAAATTAAATTAAATTAACAGTTTAATTCAAATTAATATTTTATGCTAGAATAAAATTCAAAAATTGTTATATGATTATCGTTTTGCCGTACCAACAAAATAATGTTAAATGTTCCTAGCAGATACCTTTTCTATCTCTATTACTCATTAGCTTGAACCGATATCCCATGCACTTATTGAAAATATATATCGTTTGAATATATCGCGCGTATATCGACACAGGTTGTTTCATTCGTACATCGGTTGTGTTCAGTTGCTAAAATTCAAAATAAAAAAAAAATTCAACAAACGCAATTGTTTGTTTATATAAAAAGTGACTAAAAAAAAAAAAAAATTAAAACGAAATCTTTGTGCCTTATTTTTATTAATAAAATTAAATATAATGATAACAAACGAATGAATAAATTTAAATAAAATAAAAAATGTATTGACAATTGTAATCAGAAATTAAATTTAAAAAAAAAAATCTCAGAAATATTTGTTTGTTGTGACTACTGACTCGGTTTTGTGTTATTTAGTTAGTAAACCACAGCATTAAAAATTTTTGTCCAAATAATGCAAAGTGTGTGAGGTCAATGCGAAATATAATAACAACAAAAAGAAAAAATGTTTAATATAGAATAAGAGAAGCAAAAAAAAAAAAAACAAAGTCATCAACAGCGTAACACAATAAAGCATAATAAACGAACGACAAACAGCCGAAAAATTAAAGAAGAAAAAAAAAAGTAGTAACAAAAGACATCAAAAGGTAATAGGCAAGAAGACTCAACACTTAAGACAACAATGGACGTTACAACAACAGGTCATCAAACATCAAATACAAGAAGCAGAAGTAATACAAATTTAAGTGGAAAAAATGTTGTTTGTCGTACAAATTTTTCACAATATTCATTAGAAATATATTTTATATGGTTTAGTGCGCTTATATTTCTAACTGAATTAGTTGCAGGTAATTAATAAATAATTAATTTTAATTAAAATTCCATTACTTAACCCTACTTTATTGTTGTTTATTGTTTTTTTTGTTTTTAAATTAGATTTTCTATTAGCAACATTTTATTTTCAACGTAACGAAACAAAATGGGGTGCAATTACATTAGGTATTATTATAATCCCCTTATTAATGTGCAATATTGGTTCAATAATTATTTTAAAAACTGAAAAACAAGTTACAATTCTTGTTTTATTATTACATTTATTGCTGTTAGCAATACCGTACAGGTAGACTTAATTGTTTTTTATTTATTATTTAAACATTTTTATATAATATATTTATTTTTAGATATCATAATATATTGCGAACAATTGATAAATATAAAATGACAAATCGTGAAATGGAGATAATTAAGGAGAAAATAAAAGATATAAATGCCATACAAATATTAAATACAATGTTCCAGTATTGTCCTCAATTTTTATTTCAAGCATATTTAATTATATTTCGTAAATATAAATTTGTGTTAACAGGTAAAAAAAAAAGTTTATTTTTTTTTCTTCTGGTAATTGTATTAAGCAGTTATTAATGCATTTTTAATTCTTCTCTCTTCTTTTAATGCATTTTCTTTTGTAGGTTTATCAGCTGGTCTGGCTGGTTTTGCATTATTTTGGCATATATTTGTTTATTTTTATTATTTAATTAAACGTAATGGTGAACATAAATATAGTTTAAATAATTACAGTATTGAAAATTCTGTAAGTACACGTATTATTGATAATTTATCAACAACAACACCATCACAAGGATATCGTAATGTTCCTACTACCTGTAGTACAACAATAAATGCAGCAACAAATATTAAGTTACCAAATACAACTGTTAATATAACAGATAATATTAAGATTTTTGAGAAGACAAATTATATAACGGATGACAAAAATTTTGTATCAAAACAATTAAATTTAAAGAATGTTGAGAAAAATCGTATTTTTAATTTTAATAAAAGAAAACCAATTTACGAACAAGATACGTATGATATGAATGATACAGGTAATCAGTCAACGGTTTTCTTTGAAATAAACGAAAGTGGTTTAACAAATAAATTAAATTTATCAGCGAATAGTAAAAGTGAGGATAATATATTAAATGAGAATAGTGCGAATATGTTTACGACAATACAGCGTAGTAATTATGTTAAACAGTCATTAAATAATATTGTTAAATATAATTCGAATATGAATATGAATGAGTTTGATGCAAAAAAGAATCCTCGAACGTCATCCTCATCGCTCTTAGATAATGGACTAAAGAGATTTTACTCAACTGAGAAATTAACGCATGACTACAATATTCAGCCGCAAGAAATTCAACCGGTTGTTGTGGATCAGAATAGTTTATTAAAACGCAAAGGCATTTGTTCCTCGCAAGAAATGTTACATCTGGTTGACATAATTAACGATAATATATCTGCTGAACAAGTGGACATTCTAGCCAAAAATGTAACAGAGCTAGGTGGAGATGAGAGTTTAATATTATCATCAGAGAGTGGCGATCTAGATAATTCAAAGTTAATGGATATGTTTCCAAATTTAATTGATGAAAAAACGCAGAGTTCTATTCTAGAGAATATCGATGCGGCAATTTATGAGAATCAAATATTTGAGAAGCGAATCCGAAAGAACCAATTGACGATACAGAATTTAAAATTACAAGATCAAATATTATCGAGTTGTATAGATGTACGTTCAACATTGTTACCCTATAATCATGTATTAAATCCGACGCCGTATGAAAATGTTCAATTTTCTAATATTACCCGGCCGTCAATAACTGCGAAAGGGCTAAGACATTGGAAGAACTATCTTTGCGATATCGATACGAATATGCATGACAGTTCAACGGCACAGAGCAGTAATTTTTACATAAATACCACATCGAATAATTCCTATGATCTGTATATTGATGAGATAGAGAACAACTCGGCCCAGTTAAACCAGAATAAAATTTGTAACGATGATGGTAATTTAATAATAGCGACAACGTCAATCGGTAAAAAGCAGGTGCATTGGAGCAGTAAATTAGCAATAACAAATAGTAGTAGCAGCTGTGGCACGGATGAGAATTTAAGTGAAGACATTTATATAACAATGTGTAATGATAATAATGTAATAACGGAGAAGAATATTTTGGTCGAGACAATCAATAAAATAAATGTCGATTCACCGGTTCGATTTGTTAAACCGCAAATATTGCCAAACATTGGTAGTCAATTGGATAGTATATCAGAGTGTTAGAATTAAGTAATTTTAGTTTTATATTTCCATTAATAAGTTCTTGCCAATTATTTTTAATGTTTCTATTGTGATTAAAAAAAAAAATTATGAAAAAAATGCCGTCTGTTAGATTTAAGGAAATTATCTTTTTTGTTTTTTTTTTTTTTTATTATTATTAATGAAATTTATTAGATTTTTAAGTTTTATTAAAATGTTGTTTGTGTTTGTAAATTAAGATTGAGATACACAATGTGGCCAATTTGTTTTTATTCTTTTATTATTATTATTATGTTCTAAAGCTTTATTTTAATTAATTAATATTAATAAATTAGTTGTAGAAAGATCATTAACGTTAATTAATTAGTTTATATAATAAGACAAGTATTTTTCATTATAAACGCTTAGAATAAATATTATTTTTATATAGTTTTATATATAAAAATAAAAAAGGAAGAAGAACAAAATATTTTTTTTTTTATAAGATGAAGCCGCCATTAGGATTTTGTGTAATTTTTTATTATTTTTTTTTTTTTCAATTTTATTTTAGAAAATACAGTTTTACATTATTGTACACTTTAATTATTATTTGTTTTCTTTTTCTTTTCACGTTTACGTTTATTTATAGGATTCCTTGGATCATAAACGTCATACCAGTCATCTTCTTTCGTTGATGCATCTTTGGCTAATGTTGAGCCTCTTTCAACGAAACGTAATGTATGCGATAACCATGCATCGGTATTTATTTCTCTATCGACATTTTCTTCATTGTCACCATTATCATCTTTATCTGTAATTCCTTTGCGCTTTTTTGTGCTCACTTCACCATCTTCTTCTTCTTCTCCATTACTTGCGTCACTCTGCACACTTTTATCATCATCTTGATTATTCACTTTTACTGTTTCTAACTTTGTTTTAAATTTGGCGAGCAGTGATAATGTGAATTGTTCCCGTGATGTTCCTTTTTTGGGTAATTCCTTTAATTTTGAATATTTCTCCTTTTCATTTAAGTATTCCTTAAACATTTCATTTGTCGACACTTTTTCCTCTTCCTTTTGTCGTTCTTTATTCAGTAATTCACTTTTGTATTTTTTATCCTTGCTATATTCCTTCTTAAGCGATACAATTTCATTACGAATCTCTTCACTAAAATGCGTCCGCAAAAGAATTCCATTATTATTTTATTTTTATTTATTTCACTGGCTACTTACGCTTTTTTCTTTCGTACAATCTTTCGTTCATTCTCAGCTGCATTTAAATAATCACTGTCAGAATCGGAACTGGATTTTTCAACTTTTTTTGCAGGTTGTTCCTTAATTTTGTTGCTCGCTGCAAATTAATTAAAATAAAAAATAAATATTCCTAATCAAAGATGAATTAAATTCTTACATCCTTTCAGTTTGTTTTTAATTCTTGCAGCCTTTTCCTTGATTTTATCCTCGTCTTCCTCACTTTGACTATAATTCTCAATATCGGGAGATTCTGCACGTTTCTTCTCAATCTGTGGCTGCTGCTCCAATTTAAGTGTATCTTTGCTCAACTTTGGATCATCTAATACATCATGCGTAGATTTACCTTTGCTGATATTTTTTTGTACAAATTCTGTTGTTTCGTTTTCATCTTCTTCCGCTTCATCACCAAATGACAATAAGCCAAAATTTCTATTAAAGAAAAATTTTTATTGTTTTATTAAAACAAATCATCTCGAAGCGAAAAATTTGCATAAATTACTTCACACCCTTTTCTCTGTGGACTTTCTTTTCTTTTTTCTCAACTTTAACTACACGTGCAATTAAATCCTCAAAAGGATTATTCAGCACATCTACACGAATGATTTTCTGTGGATAATGTGGACGTTCATTTTCATCCACAAGTCCATCCTCCAACTTCAGCATGTTATAAATTGTGTCACCAGTTACTTTACCAAAAATTGTATGTTTATTCTGCAACTCAGTGCATGGTGCCAATGTGAAGAAGAATTGAGATGCATTATCATCTTTACCGGCGTTTGCCATAGCAACCAAACCTGCACAAATAATATAACAAAGGTAATTAAGCTCAGAAAAGGATAAATTATGTTTAGAAAACCTCTTCTTGCAAATCGTAAACGAGAATGAAATTCATCCTTAAATGTTTCGCCGTAAATTGATTCACCGCCAGTTCCATCACCGTTTGGGTCTCCACCTTGGACTATAAATCCCTTCACTAAACGATGAAATATTGTTCCATCATAATACCCTTCCATACATAATTGTATAAAGTTGCGACAAGCTTTTGGCGCTTCTCTTGTCCATAATTCAATGTCAATATCACCGACTGTAGTTTTTAAGAGAACCTACGGAACTTATTTATATTTTTGGAACGTTTAAATAGTTTTAATTTATTTCGTTTATACCTTTCCAGATGTCGGAGGTTCCTGGATGTAAATATTACTCATTTTATCTACTTTTTATTCACTATTTATGATAAAATGAAGTTTATTATCAGATAAAATGCCAAGTTCACTTTTTGTTTACATTTACAAAGTGTCAAAGTGTGGAACAATGCGTGGAACTTATTATTTGTAAAAATTCAAAAGTTTTAGAATACATGCTATCATAATTCACGTGTGCGCTCTCAATTATCAAAAGTCGTTCTCTTTATCTGTCAAAATAGAGAAACACATGTTTATTTTAATTTTAAAAATTTGTTTGCCGCACGTGTAATAATTTAATTAATTTTATATTTCTAATAATAATAATAAAATAACAAAAATGGTAATTAATAAAATTAAATTGTAAATTAATTAAGTATTAATGTTTTTCATTTTCATTTATATGATTATATTATTAAATAAAAGTTCTTGACAATCGTATTATAACCTAACTTTATTGCAGGTAAAGGCAAAACATGTAAAAAAGGAATTTAAAAAGAGTAAATTTAAAAAGGAAGGAAATGATGTGAAGAAGGAAAAGAATGAAATTAAAGATCTAAACAGAAATGGTGATTTAAAAGGTTTTTCATTATCAAAAGAAGAAAATCTTCTTGAGGAACATGGCACTAGTAAGAAAAAAGGAAAAAATAAAGGAGGTGGATTTCAGTCTATGGGTTTAAGTTATCCGATTTTAAAAGGAATAATTAAAAGGGGATATAAAGTTCCTACACCCATCCAGAGAAAAGTAATCCCATTAATTTTAGAAGGGCGGGATGTTGTTGCTATGGCAAAAACAGGTTCCGGTAAAACGGCCTGTTTCTTAATACCTCTCTTTGAAAAGTTAAAGCAACATAAAGTTAATACAGGCGCTAGGGCACTGATTTTATCACCCACAAGAGAATTGGCGATACAAACATTTAAATTTATTAAAGAAATTGGTACATTCATGGAATTAAAATCGATTTTAGTGTTGGGTGGTGATTCCATGGATTCACAATTTAGTGCAATGCATTCATCGCCTGATATAATTGTTGCAACGCCTGGAAGATTTTTACATTTATGCGTTGAAATGAATTTAAAATTATCATCAATCGGTTTGTACATCTAAAGATTTTTTTTTGGTCAATAGCCAATTAAATATTTTTTATTCCTTAGAGTATTGTGTTTTTGATGAAGCTGATAGATTATTTGAAATGGGTTTTGGAGAGCAATTAAATGAAACGTTAAGTAGATTACCGGAAACCAAACAAATGGTAATGTTCAGTGCAACACTGCCAAAACTATTAGTGACATTCGCCAAAGCCGGACTCAGTGATCCTGTTCTTATACGGTTAGATGTTGAAACAAAATTACCAGAGAATTTAGATTTAAAGTTTGTGTCCTGTCGTCCAGATGAAAGATACACAGCATTATTAGTCTTGTTAAAATTTGTTATACCAGAATTATCACAAACAGTTGTATTCGCCGGTACCCAGCATCACGTAGAATTAATTTCTTACGTAAGTATTCGCACTCTTTTATACCGAGAATTTAATTTAATATTTTTTGTTTATTTATTTTCTCTAGCTACTGACAAAAGCCAACATATCAAATACTTTTGTATATTCAAGTCTAGATCCATCGGCCCGTAAAATTAATACAGCGAAATTTACAACAAAAAAAGTTTCTGTATTAGTTGTAACAGATGTTGCCGCTCGTGGTATTGATATACCCAGTTTAGACTTTGTCATTAATGTACATTTTCCTGGAAAACCAAAATTATTTATTCATCGTGTTGGTAAGAGATTCGGTTGCTGATTAAATTACTTGCGGCATTTATTAACCTTTTATTTTTAATTATGTTTTTAAGGTCGCTGTGCTCGTGCTGGTAGACATGGTACTGCTTATTCAATATTTTCAACAGATGACCAAGCTCATTTGATAGATTTACATCTGTTCCTAAATCGTCCGTTTGATATAAATAATTATAAAGAACTTGGCGTTATCCCGTCGGATATACTAGAGGAAGAGCATTACATGGTTACACAATGGTTAAATTGTGGAGAAATTGTAAGTTTTTTTATTTGATTAAATTTATTTTGGTTCTTCAGTCAGTGCTAATCTTTTATTTACTTGAATAGTCCGGAATGTATCGCACAAGTGTTAATGCGTACAAACAATATATCAAAACTCGCCCGGCTGCATCGGCTGATTCAAATAAACGTGTAAAAATGATTAAATTTAATACGTTGAAACCCTTGGCGGAGGCTTTAAAACAAACTCGATGCAGAATAACAAATAAAATAAAAGATGAAACAGTGGTAACGGGGAATCAATATTTTAAGGATGGTGAAATAAAATTGAATGAAGACACAAAAGGTGATATAATTGGTGAAGTGGCAAAACAAGATTTAATAAATAAAATGAAATCATATCGTCCAAATGGAGTAAGTATTTAATTAAATTTTTATTGGAAATTAAATTGGTGTGCTAAAGGAAAATTTTTCTTATCCATTTCTAGACAGTTTTTGAAATGAATTCAAATCGTTCGTCGGTGCAATTTGAGATTATGCGTGCGAAGCGTGAAAAGGATCAAAATAGCATAGAGAAATTTAAACAAAAAATGGCAGAGTTTGATATTGCGGAAGGTAATAATGTAGATGAGGACGATGATGATGAAATGGAAGTGAAACAAGAGAGCAATCTACCGACATCCGATGAAATGGAAATCAGTGACACATTCAATCAAATTTTATCGTCAAAGAAGCAGATCGATGCTGAATTATTGTACACAAAGTCACGTTTTAAGAAACAGAAAAAACAAGCGCCTAGAAGAGATGAGGAGAATTATATACGATACAATGCAGCCGATAAGCATACAGAAGATGGTTTAGCGGTGAACACATTCGATAGACAAGCTCAAAGGGCTGAGTTCAGTGTCGCAGCGGATAACAATGAAGGCATGCAAATGAACAAAAAACTACAGAAGTGGGATAGAGTAAAAAAGAAAATGGTATCTGTTCAGGATGTGAAACAGGGAAAAATCCGCACTGAATCTGGTTTATGGATTCCAGCAACGTATAAGACAGGACGTTATACGGATTGGAAAAAGAAAACAAAGATCGACGAGCAAGTGGAGCACGAAGAGGGTTTTAATGAAAATGTGAGAACACATAAGAGTAGTTATCCAATGCCTAGATGGGAACGTCATAATGCTAAAGTGGAGATGAAAAATCGTAAGGGTGGTCTCGACAAGGAAATGAAACGTCCAGAACAAATAGCTAAGAAACGTATGCGCTTGGAGACAATTAAGAAGAAACAAATGGCTGGTCGTTTGAAGAATATCGAAAAGAAGAAGAAAAACATGAAGAAACAGAAGAGAAAGAATAAATAATTCCAAGGATAATAATAGGATAAGTCATCCTTTAATTTTTAATTACATTTTACGGCTCTTCATACACAAATCATTGTTTCAAAGTAAACAAAAAATATTATTATTTATGTAAAAAAGACTTTAAAAAATAATGTAAATAAACAAAATCCTTAAAAATAAAACATTAAAAAAAAAAAAAAAAGGAGGAAATGAGTAATTTTAATTTTCTTGTCTTCTTGATTTAAAAATTCTTCCACAATGCACGTTTCGTTTCGTTTATTTTTTGTGTGTCTACATATAGCGTGACAAGTTTATGATTTTCATATTCTTTTTCCCCCTTTGTCTGTTCACATAAAGGAGTTGTAATTATTTTTCGCTTTAATTATATTATGTTGCAGTAATAATAGAGTAATTATAATAACAGGTATAATGGCAAAAGTATTTAATAATTCGTTGCAGCAGTAAATTTAATTTAAAGAAAATTGACGTGTGACGCGTGGTTTTCGTCTACGATAATTGTATCCCATTTCCTGCTATAAATCCTCATAACATAACTTTCATAAAACGCATGTTTGTGTCTCTGATAGTAAGTAAGAGCATAAACACATTTATGCACGACACTTGAAACTTTCAAGTCTTCACAAAAAAAAAAAAAAAAATCATTCATGTTAAACTAATTATTAAAAAAAAAAAACTAAGAAAACATATTCTCACATGTATCAATTACAAGCTAAAAAAATAATAATAAGCGAAATGTGTACATAAATTATGTGGGCTTTCCACAAAAAATAATTGTTGATCAGAGAAAATGCTGTAAATCAATTAAACAAAAAAACAAAAACTGTGATGCAATGAAGATTAGTAATCGCTTAGACTTTAGAAGTTTAGCATAAATACAAACAAATAAAAAATACCGAAAAACTATGCCAAGACATTTCCGTAATCGTAGTATAATGCCCTTGATGGTATTTTCTTTTGATTTTTTTTTTTTTTTTTTGTCGTCTGTTGTCTTATTCTTCATGTGCTGTCCTAAAAGCATAATACACAGTGACAAATAATAATAAAAATAAAAGGCAACAGCCCATGAATAATATTTATTTATTTGTTTGTTTGTTTGTTTCCATTTTATGTAATATTTTGCTTACCCTCTGAAAAATATTTTCTATCTATGAGCGCCCCGTTTATTTTTAGGTAAAAAAATCTAATAATAATAATTCTACGTATAGTAAATGGTTAATCATATTTGAATGATGAGTAATAAAAAAACATTTTATTCTGTATGATCTAAATTAATATCGGTGGCTTTAGAATACTTCTGAAAAAAATTAGTTTTCTTCTTCTTCTTTGCTATAAAGATAACGAAATTATTATTATTCTACGTGGATTGTGGTGTGAATGCAATTTTTATTACCGTTATTAAAAACTAAATGCCATTGAAGTGAATTTGCCAACATTTCCTGCTCATTTTCGTTTATCTAAATTATTATTGTATATAGATCAAGATAACCAACTATTTACGTGCTATCGTACATTAAAAGGGATGTAGGTTAAACTGCACAAAAAAAAAAAAAAAAAAAAAACTAAATTTAGGGATACCGAACCCATAAAAGAATTAATTTTATGAGCAACACACAATACTTAACCTAATTTTGGAAGTAAACAGCACACATGCACTCAACATAAATGTTTTATTTTTTTTTATAACCCTTTCGAGTGGGCTTTGAAGTAAACAAACAAGAAAATTAGATAAAATCTATTCCATTGAAATAACATTTGTAATTTTGTTGAAATTTCTGATAAAAATCAGTTGATGACAAATCAGTTCCTTACCAACAAAAAAAAAAGAAAAAATTCTATTTATGTTCGACATAATCGATAAACCAAAACAAGTGTTTTTAGACCCGACATAAACAAACTGTGGGTCTATCAATTAAAATTCCTATTGAAATTGATAAAAAAAAATTATTATCAAGAAACAAACATACAAAAAATAGAAAACGCCGGACACCTATTGCGTTGTTGTTTTTGTTATTCTTTTACATTTCCGTTTCCTGATTCATTAACAAAAAAAAAAAACGAAATGTTTTTATTTCGTGAATATTTAGGACATTTATCGATTTTTTTTTTTACATGAAATTACATAAAACATAGCTCGTGGTGTCTCTTATTCTCGTAGAATATGATTTTAATTGAATAATGTCGTTAAATTTCTTGTTAAAAGTTTCCTGTTCCTATAATTGATAATAGAAATCAGCCCTCATAACCAAACAATTCAATAAACGTATAAAAAAAAAAAAAAAAAACTATAAAATCAATAAAAAATTTATTTGTCGCGCATTAAATTGAAATAATTATTATTATTATTATAATTATAATCAATAATTTAAGTTTAATGAACCCCTATAATTATTTATTTTAATATTATATCGATATGTCGTCATTGTTGTCATTTGTCGATACAAATATTTTAACCAATTTTAACATAATTTACCAAATGGATAGGGACCAAATACAATTATTATATTTAGAAGATTTATTATTATAATTAATTTCGATAATCAGTATAAACAATAAATATTAATTAATTAATTAAATAATAAAACTAAAAAAAATGAAGAAGAAGAGAATACATTGGAATAAGTTTTTTTTTTTTTCTATTACAGAATAATAGTGCCGCCTATTGATTTATTGGGTAAAACCAAAATAATTATTTTTTACATTCGTTTATTCAAGGAAAACCCCATAGCTAGTTTACAGCTTAGACTAAATCAGCTTAAATTCTTTACAGAACTTTTGGAAATTCGTGTAAAACTCTTTTAAAAAAAATTTTTGTTATTGAATCATCGTGAAGTCGTTTAAATGTTTGCATACATTTGCGTCCAACTTCACATTTAATTGTAAACCGTTAACAACTCATAAAAACCGTTTGATTATAATTACCCACGAAAAAATTATTGTCTTCAATAAATCTTTATTTACTTTCTCATTATTTTAAATAAATATTGACTGGATTTTCACTATATTCCATTTCCCCTTTTTCAATATGACAAACAAAAAATAAAAGTTAATCTTAGGAAAATGTAAAAATAATATAAAACGATAAAAACTATTTTATCAGAAAGAAAAATCCATAAAATAAGAGAATTGACTAGGGTGATAGCCAGAAAATGTAAATGTCTCTATAAATATATATATACACAGATTCACGTTAAACTGTGACAAAATGTGAAAAACACAAATAAATAAAAATAATTTGTGGCCCCCAATATTTTTTTTTTTACGACCTCAAAATTGCATTATATAGGACACACCGCAATTGAATGGTGTTTTTGTTTATTTTTATTATTATATTGAGTATAGTTTAGTTCTGTGTTCCATTGGATAATACAAGAGACAGTCATCATTTTAAATGGATGAATAAATGAATATAGAAGCGAATTTGAGGAGTTACATATAGTAGACGATGACGCATCTTAATTTACTTTATTCTAATAACAGGGTTGCTGCTTTAATGTAATTTATTAATACACTTCCCCTATGTTTGTTCCTAAGATACGACCCACAGTAAAGTCCAAGCATCTTTCTTTTTTCCATTTAAAAATTAAAAAATAAAAAACATTTTCCAAGCATAAACACTTTCCAAATACATTCCTGTTTTTAAAGATTAAAAAAAAAAAAAAAAAAACACCCGGATAAGGGGGAAATTCTTTTGAATAAATATGTTTCTGATTTCTTTCTTTCCTCTAATTTTAGTGTAACTGAAAAAAATTTTCAATGAATAAAAAATAAAAATAAACATAAAATAGAAATTTGTGTATGTGATTTGTCCATCATCACAATAAATCTGTACATAGAAAAGTAGCGTCTGCCTATAATAGTGAGCAAAAATAAATAAATAAATAAATAAAAAAGGCAGAAGAAAATCGAAGGAAGTTCTATCAAGACGATAGAATGAAGCAGAAAAGTGAAAGGAAATTTTCTTGTTTTATTATTATTATGGAAATTTTCCTTTCTTCTTTTATTCATTTATTTACGATGATTGAATGCAACTTGTGTTCCACCCTTGCTGTTTGTTTAACTTAATAATAATATTATACAGAACAGACGGACGATATCTTTCAATCATTCATCTGTCTATCCTAGATACACCCAACCCAAAATATTCAATATAATCCAGGCAAATGCAGACAACACAACGATAATAAAAATAATAAAAATTTGAATGACTAACCTCTTTTGGATTTTTAGTTTTTACGAATATTTGTGGGCACGTTCCGTAAACGATTAAGACAGATTGGTGCATAGGGGCTATAGCATGGCATATTTACCAAGTTGCCTATTTTATTATTTATTTATTTACACAGGCGAAATACGGAGAAAAGTAAAAACAAAAAAAATTCCAATCCATTTCCTACTGCAATCCAATTAATTAATTTGTTAAAAGACAAAATCCAACATCGTGGTTTACAGAAACATAACAAAAACACGAAACATGACTGTTAATCGCTTTTATTTAAAAAATGAATTAAAAAATAACGTTAATGGGTGTAGACAACAAAAAAATATAAAAATGTAATCGGGGTTAATTAGTGATATTGAATTAAAAAAAAAAAAAAAAAAAAAAACTTTTCTTAAGACTCTTTACATTCAGCCGACACTTCTCCCGACATTATACATGATTAAGGATGCTTAAATTGCCTTTGTAATTGTTCTCCCTTATTTTTTCGCCATCTACGAATCTATAAATAAATTTATTTTGAAGATAAATGTTTGATGTAATTTGATAATTGACAGGACAATAAGTACCCACAAATTACAACAGCTGTATGTTTTTTTTCTATTCACCAATTTTATTTATTGTAATTTATAACGGGGGCAAAAATTTATAATAACAACATAAATAAACATAAATTCCATGCATACAGTCACCTCTCGATATTCAACCGGGTGCCGTTTTAACACTTCTAAAAATCTAAACTAAAAAGCCTCCAGTGTTAAAAAAAATTATTTCACCAGTTACAGGTGAAAGAACCTAGAAAGAAATTATTAAAAAAAAAAAATCCCAAACATTTCGTTTATGCCTCTAAAATAATTTTAATATCTTTACCTGGGGACTGTCATTCCATTATTTCCGTTTTGTAAATTAATTTATAAAATTTCCGTATGACTTGTAAAATGTTAAATGAATTTTCTCTGTATAGAAATTATTACAAAGAAACACAAATTCGATTAAAAAAACGTAAAAATTCCACAATAAATATTAACAAATGTGTAGAATTGGACAGAAATGCTACTGGAATTTTAAGGCTAGGTGAATATTTCTTCCTTTCTATTTAATTTTGTTGGGTTCGGAAAATCAAGTAAAATTATGTTTATATGTGGGACGGATGTAACCTTTTTTAACCTATTTTTTTCTTACCTTTTTTTTTTTTTGTATGTTTTCTTGGTTTTACTTGAAGGTTAATGAACGAGCCGTGCCACTGATAATATGCAACGATTTGAATGCTACGATATTTCACTGTTTAGCAATTTATAATTTTCTTTTTTTTTTTTTTTTTGTGTAATTCTAAACGTTTTTTTTTTTTTTTTTGTAGTAAAAAATAATTGCTTAATGTCACAACTAGGTTTCTCTGTAATTTTCTTTTATAATTTAATAATTGCACATCGTGACTTTACAAAAAAAATTTTAGTTAATCAAATTTAAAAATAATAAACAAAAATCAATCGAGGCTAACCTTTCTGTTTAAATTATCAAAATAATGGTAAATCCATGCAAATGTTAATGGGAAACTTTAATCAGAGTCGCACTTTATCAGTCCTTTCAGACCTACAGAAACTTAGAACAAAGACTCGATACGACACAGTAAACAGTACATGACATCTTTAATTAATTAATTTTAATCATCAATCAACTATAATAAATTCTGGAGAAGATTCTTTATTATTTAAATTTCTTGTAAAACCAAACAAAGTTGATTACTTGGTAATTAGATTAGTTGATAAACTCGTTCGAATTAGTGTAATAACGCACACACACACACAAAAGTGGTAAGTGAAGTAATTAAATATAAATTAGTCAAATAGAACTTTTTTTATTTTACTGAATCAACAAGAATTTCAGGATAATCAAGTCACAAAGTCCAAACTTTAATTCACAAACAGTGAAAAATGTTGTAAAATATTTTTGTCACATTATTCTGGAATGAGTTGATAAAATTTTTATCTCTCCAAATCTGGATACCGGATTGTCAAAGATTTAAACTTTTGTTATTAAAGCTGATTAAAAACATATTTAAGCATATCCACACACCCACCCACATTTATAAAAAAAAAATACCAAAAAAAAAAAAACAAGTTATGCTGATTTTTATTTACAAAACCAACAGTGTCTGAGGTAGGTCAAAGCACCTTTAATATCGCGAAAAATAAACATTTTTATTACAGTTTTAGTTTTTTTATTTTTTTTTTATTTGATTAATTACTTTATTTGTATTTATTAAAATTGTAGCAAACTGTAGCATGTCAGCCTTTAAATCGTACAATAAAAATTTTTGTATAAATGTAAATGTCACGTATGTAAAATTGTTTTCGCGTTAAATTAATGAAAAAGGTGTCGATGAACGGTGTCAAGGAGCAAGTAACAGGTTAATTAAAATATTGAATAAAAGGAATTGATGGATATAGTCATGGAATTTTATATAATTTCGATTAGATATAAAGTTAAGTCGAGTCAAGTACACAAATTATAATTAAATTTTTAAAAAAGAATTTTACACTAAGCATTATTGTGAGATTTGTAGCAATAACAATGGATTAATTGTTTTTAATAAACTGGATAAGATGTTTTTTAATTACACATTTAATCCTATTTAGTAGAAGGAAGACTGATATTAATCTAGAATAAGAAAAATCCTTGTAACAAATTTCAATACAAATCTTTGGATGTTTTTTAATCTTAATAAAAATTTCTTTTCTTCATTTTTTTTTTTTGCAATTTATTCGTTGATTTATTTTAAGTCGACCTAAATAACTGGATAAAATATGTAAATATCTGTTGATTGATTGACTGATTTAAGTCTGATGATGATTTTATAATCGGTGTTTACAGGTTTCCATACAGACGCACGAAATTCTATTAAAATCTTAATCAACTTCTATGATTTGATTTTTTTTTTTTTTTGTTGTTGTTTGTTGATGTGTTTTGTATCAAATGTTCAAGTTTAAAGATTAACTTAGTCAACTTATAGATGATAATACAGTCACTTCTCATTTAATAAAGTGCTGTCACACAAATGAATGGAACACCGATTAACATGCACTGATCATCTGGGTAAGAAAAGAAATTTTTATAAAAATCATTCAGTGACAACGTGATTTTGCGTTTGTTGAAAATTGAATAAAATTTTTTTTCTTGATCTTTTTATTTATTTATTTATATTATTGTATTGAATTAAATTAAAAATTTTTTTTTTTTTTTTTTATAATTTTATTTCGCAATTTAATCTAGATTATTTCTCGTTTATTTTAAGAAAAGGAACTACTAAGGAAAGTGTTTTGTGTTTTTTAGTGAATCATTATAACAAAAATAAATAACCGATGGTACAGTGTTGTAACAAGTGTTGCATGAATTATTATTTCCTTTTTCTTTTCGTTTAAATTTAATAAAAAATTGGCGTCTTAAAATCAACTTAAAACAAATATTATTAACGATACGAATTATCAATTAAAAAAAAAAAAAAAAAAAATCATTTACTTTGCCTTGACGGAACTGAGTACAAATGTACTTAGAATTTAGTTCATCTATTTGTCCCTGAATGCTAGTGGCGGGCAATGCATTGCGTTATTTAAAGTGCGACTTAAAATGACGCGGCGACCTTTGTGTCGCGTTTTTTTTTTTTTTTCTCTTATACAAAAATAACAATAGTATTGAATGACTCATATTTTATGTGGAAGTTCCTAGTATTGGTGTTTTTATTATTATTATTAATATTATGAAAAGAGCTGGGGAGTTTTAGCAGTAAACATAGAAATTAGTTTTTTTGATTGTTATTATTGTTTCTATTCAAGCTTGAAAAATAATAATAACAGTACGACGTACGTTTTTTAATTCGTTTTTTTTTTTTTTGTTTTGTTTTCAATCATGAAAGTTATTTATTTCCCCTTCTTATGCTACAAAAATGATAATATAGCCTGATGTAACAAAATATGCTTTTATTATTTTTTATTAAAAAAGAATGTTTTTTATTTGTAAAAATTAATTAAAATATTATTAATAATATAAAAATAATTAAAAAAATATATTTTAATTAAATTATAATCTAATTATGTTTTATTTTAAATGAAAATTATATATTTATGCTTGTAGGGAAATTGTTAAACGTAAAAAAGTGGGGCAACAAAGGAATTTTTTTAATATGGCAACACAAGAAAAATACTTGTGTAAAGAAAATGTAAAAGCAAAATAAAACCAAACAGTAATGGCGGAAATTAAAGATGAAAGAGTCACATCAAAACAGTGTCGATCTTAAAATTCTTTAGTTTTATTAGTGCCAAAACACCGTTTAGTGCTTCATTTGTACGATCAAATAATAAAAAAAAATTAAAGTATTTTATATATAAATAATTATTAATAATAATTAAAAAAAAAAAAAACTAGTGGTGTAGAGTTAATAATTAATATTCATTTGATTTGATTTTATAATTTTTTTTATTTTTCCTTTTTTTTTTTATTTTATAAAAATATATTTATTGTGTTGTTTTATTTTTATTGCTGTAAAAATAATAATTATTAATAAAAAAAAATTTTAAAAAAAAGTGCCAATTTGTGTTTAATATAGAAATGAAATGAAAAGAAAATCATTGTGTGTTTGTAACGAGTAATAAATGTTATAACTCGCTATTGTCGTTTCTTAAATAAGATTATTGTTATTTAAAACTCATCAATATTGTATTAAATTAAATAGAAGCATAATTGGATTACTTATTTAAATAATAATAATAATAATAATAATGATAATAAAAACATAAATCAACATCAATACAACAATATACATAATTTACAAAAAAAAAAAAGAAAGAAAAACATCGAAAAAGAAAAAAAAAACAAAAACAAAGCTACAGCAGCATATTTTTATTGTTTTTTTTTTTTTTATTAATATTTGTGGTAAGTTTTTGATCTAAAATCTACACACTTATCTTGCATAATTGCATGCATTTATGTTTTTAATTAAATTATTGTGAATTAATTCAGATAAAATATGTTTTGTTTGGTGATGATCCTTTATTAGAAATCTTTGTGAAAACAAAAAAAAAACGGGACGATCCCAATTAAGGGTGAGGTCCTTGTACAATAAATATTCCATTTGTGTGTGAAAACCAACAAAAAATTTTTTTTTTCTTGCGTTATGAATGTGTGGGTTTCCATTTGTTGTTTTTTTTTTTTAATGTGTTAAAATTTTATTATTTTTTATTTTTTTTTGCTATGCTGCTGCTGTGTAAAATTTGCGAGAAGAAAACATAAAAATCTCTCTCTTTTGTGCCTTTTTTTTTTTTTTTTTTTTTTTTTTTTTGTTTTCTTTACATTGGTTTGGTAGAGAGTTTTGCTTGCTCGTGTCCTGTCAGGCACACCCTACGCGAAATAAACCTTCAGCCAATCTAGTGTTCATTTCGAAATGTTTACAAAAAAGAAAAAAAAAAAAATAAGTAGAAGAATCAAAATATTATTGGACTGTGTCAGCGTTTTTGTTTCCTCTGTAATTTTTACACAATAATTTCTTTTGATTATTAAATTAAATTATTTTCACTTTATAAATAATTTATAATATTTGATTGTACATAGAAATAATGTAATAAATAGAAATCTTTTACCTGTTTTCACCTATTTTGTTGTAATAAATAAATAAATAAATAAAAATAATTTTTTTTAAAATTAATTTATTTATTTATTAATAAACGTTGTGTATGTGTGTGTTGCTTTTATGTTTTCATACATAATAATAATAATGATAATTTTTTTCACATAAGACTCTTATTAATTGGATTAATATATCATGTAAGACTGGCTGTTTTTTTTTGCTTTATTTATGTAATTTTTTATTACATTTGTTTACATATTTTTCTTTTTGTATGTAAAATATGTCGAAATTATTATTTTCTTCATTTGCTTGTTGTTTGGCTGGTTACTTGTGTTTATTATAATAAAATGTAATTAAAAAAAAAAATAAAATAAAAAAGCATTGGTAATAGCAGCAGCAACATAATATTATGTAGTTATAAACCGTAGTAGTACAGTAAGTTCTCATTAATTGGATTTTAAAATTGTTGTTTACTTAGTACATTAATGTAAATGTTTATATTTATGTTTATGCTTTTAAAGATAGTTTTGTTTTTTTTTTATTTAAAGGATTTATAAACGATTGGAATTGATTAAGGGAAAGAGTTTTATTCTTGTTACCATTAAAACTGTCGAATTAATAGGTAACAAAGTATCGGTTTTACTTTCATTGTCCCTGGAAATATTTGTTGTGATTTTTTGTAAAATAAAATATGCTAAATGTATTGATTGACATTGAGGTAAAATAGTATCCCCTTCCGGTATATTGATTGATTGATTATTATTATTTGACAACATGAAGTAGTAACAAAAAAAATAAAATAAAATCTTGATCTCTCTCTTCTGTTGTACTTTCATTATTTTTATTTCATACGTTGCATAACGCTGCGTTGTTTTATTATTTATTATAAATAGTAGCGCGGTTGAATTATTTTTAGTTTTAATACAAAAATTTATTAATTAATCAGTTTCAAGTATGATCGTAATTAATACTGACGATTTATCAGTCATGAAATAATTTTTATTTATAACAAAACATAATTGCGGTTTATATTGCAATGATAAATATAATAATTTTATTTTAATTTTTCTTGTTAATTAAATTGAAACAAACAAAGCATAAAAAAAATAAAATAAATAAAGTGTTCCAATGACAATTTTTTTGGCGAATTTTTTTTTTGTTTTGTCGTCGTGGAGAATTATCGACCAAAAAAAAAAAAATTGTATTTGCTTCTTGCCTTGGATTTTATTGTTGTTGTTGTTGTTTGTTGAACTTTTTTTTTTTTTGTTTATTAGCTGCTTACTGCTGCTGATGGTTGCTGTTGTTGTTCTTCGTTCTGTTTCGTGGTTTGCAAAAGTTTTAAACTGAATGCGTACATAAGTCTGTCTCTTGAAATTAGTGTGGCATTCTTGCGTTTAACATCGTGTCATTTAAAATGGTTGGATTTTTATAAATTTCAAGTTTTTTTTTTTTATTACCATTATGGGGTTCGTATTTTGTTTTTATTCTCTTAATTTCTTTTAAGGAAAACTTTGTGGAAACAAGTTGTTTACATTTGGCCTTTGGATGTGTGTGCGTGTATGTGTTACCATTTTAAATGGCGTCAAGATTTAACTTATTTACTTACTAATACTTTAATCGTATTAAAGATTAATAAATGTTTTGCAATTTCATCAGCAGTAGCAGTAGTACCACCAGCATCACCAATCAACATGAGATGAAAGAACTTAAAACGCCTTGACCTTATTTATGTTTTTTCTTTTATTAAACTCTGCAATGGATATGCTGCAACTTGTTTGTTGATTAATTTTTTGTTTTGTTTTTAGAGCTGATTAATATTTTTTATTTTGAATTATTGATCAGCAAGCAACTGATGTGAAAGTAGTTTAAGCGTGATTGATGTTTGTTTGTTTGTGCAAGAATTGTGTACAAAAAATGAGAAGCAAAACATTTTTTTATTTTATTTTAGTTTTAATAAAATGAATCAATAATTTGGAAGAGGAGTAAAGTTGTATTCATAAAATATGTTAATAAATAATAAACCTTGGTTTATACAGTGAATCCTCGATGTTCGAAATCATGTCGCACTTGGCTTTGAATGACTTAACTGTCATGTAAAATTAAAATTTTAAATTTTCTATGATTTTTATTTATTTATTTATTTATATTCTTAGAATATATGGAATGATAATTTTTTTTATTGCTCTTTATTTATTTAACTAAAATGAAAATTAATTAATTTTTTTTTTACAAAAAAAAAAAACAATTAACTCGATGTGTATTATGTAAATTTAGTACAAGGATTATTTGAAAGAATGAGAATGAGAATGTGGAAAATTAATTCTACAGTCACTCCTCAAAATATGATTATAACGAATTTTAATTAATTTTAAAAAAAACACGACTTTAGTGTTAACCCCCTATAACCACAATTATCACAACTATTTAACCCTGCTTTGTTAAAATTTTTGTGTTGACATCTAAACGAATTTATGGAAGTGACGCCGTTAACAAATATACTTTTGAAGGGTTTGCAAGAGTTTGTAAGAAGAAAAGTGTCGATTTCGTTTGTTTATAAAACATTTTTCTCCCCTTTAGTAGTTTAATCTATTTTAAAGTTTAATCAGGTGTGGCTACTGGTGATGATTTGCTACTTTTATTTTTTATTTTTTGGTAAATATTTGTGCTGCACAAATTAAATGAAAATGCATAGATAGCATTAAAATATGATTATGTTCCCTTATAAATTTATTAAACATTTACCCTTTTTTTTTTTTTTTTTTTTTTTTTTTATTATCATGTGGTTATGCGACATAAAATATTTTATTGCATGCGCGCTTTTATCACGTTTTGAAAATAAATGACCAAAGTGTTTTAAAAATTGTTTTTATGGTTTTACCGATAGAAATAAAATAAAAAAAAGAAAATTAAATCTCACACCCCTATTGTATTTAACATTTTTTTTATAAGTGTGTGTGTGTGTGTGTGCGTTTAAAGAAATAGAAGAAAAAATTAAATAACGGATGTAACGCGTGTCAATTAAACGAATCTATGCTAGGGTTGTTTGATTATTTAAATAATTTAAATAAAAAAACACAAAATTTTTGGTTGTTGTTTGACAAAGTTCATAGAGTTGTGTCTTTATTATCTGATTATTTTCTTATTTACCCGTCATTTATTGTATTAAAATAAAATTTATTTATATAAGATGACAAAACAATAAAAATAACTCGGAGATAACAAAAAATAAAAAAAAAAATTGTTTTTATATTTATATGAGCAAGATTCGCGGTTTATGTAAATAAAAATTTAATAACAAAAAATTTAATAACAAAAAAACTTACTTAGAGGTTAGGTATCGGTCATTTCCTTCCTATTTTTATTTATTTATTTTTTTTTTTTTTAATATAAAAATCGCATTAATGTATGCAAAGAAATTCGTTTGTTTGTATTGATCGTATTGTGGGACACAGTCGTGAGTTTGATCCCACTCTGTTGCTCCTGTAACAATTTATAGTTTTTTTTTCTTTTTTTTTTTTGCACAATTGATTTTGGAACGCACAGCACAGTTCAGTTCGTTTTATATTTTCATGGATTTTTTTTGTTGTTGTTGTTGTTGTTGCAATAATTTGTTTTAATGTGAGTCGAAATATTTTTGTCACGTTTATGATTTTTTTCTTTTCTTTTTGCCATTTTATGATTTTGACAATAAAAAACCATGTTTTATGCCTATTGTTTGTGTTTTGTTTTTACTTTAATGACTTTTCCACGTGAAAGGTAAGGCACATGAATATTTTGAATAAGTGAATGATTAAAAAATAATTTAAAAAATTGCATTATCTATTCCTACTATTGTTTTGTGGTGTTTTCTTTTCTTTTACTTTTACCGAAAAAAAAAAAAAAACAAACCGAAACAAAACAAAACAAATAGTTTCGGTGAAAATGGGTTTCCAAAGGAACACAATGCTGCTGTGCGAACATGTTTGAAAAACATTAAAAATTATTATTTGAAATCAAAAACGTGGGATTTTAAATGGGATTTTTCTGCAAAATTGTTTTACTCTTGTTGCATTCATTTGACACAACGACTTTACAAAATAAATTTCTATGAAAACTTTAACAAATTTCAATGTCATTATGTCAATTAAATGGTGAACAAAATTAAGACGGGTCTTGCAAAATATTTTTATCCAATTTAAATTGTGTGTAACATTAAATATAATTAAAATAAGGTCAATGAATATTATCTATTAAGTATTTGTATCATCAAAGAATTCCGAGAAAAAAAAATTTACTGAAACCTTTTGACCCATGTTTCTTGTTTGTAAGCCAATTACGTTAAAACTTAAAGAAGTTTTCTTTTATCAAATGGATTATTCGAAGTAAATTGTCTTCTTTTCCCTATATGCGATTAAAGTTTTATAAGCTTCCATTTTTATTTTTATATTTTTTTTTTGTTACACTCTTGTTGATGATTTTGTTTTCTGTGGTAACTTCATCAAAATGAGAGTGTGTTAATGTGTGGTGGTTATGCAATCAAGAATATTGGTTATGCTGAAGCATGCGCTTTTGTTGTTTGGATTATTCGTTTTTGTTTTCTCCATAAGGCTTTGTCATGTTTTCTGTTTTGACACATGTCATATTAACAGTAATATGCTATTTTCTCTATGCTGCTGTTGTTTTTACATTACTCTATAGCAGCATATATTTAACAGTTATTTTTAACAAAAAATAAAAATATATATAATTAATATTCAATTTGTTGTTCTTGTTGTTATTATTATTGTTATTATTATTATTATTTCTATGTAGAAAATTTGGGTTAAATACGAAAAAAGAAGAAGTAATTTCGCGCCAAATTAAAAATTGTTTTTGTTTTTTCTTATTTTAATTTTAATTATTATTATTATTAGTTAAAATAAAAATAAAAAGAAATCAATTGATTTTCTTTACAAAACATCTGTTGTTAATATAATATATGTTTTATTATTTATTTTTCTATTACATATATGTATATATAAATTATTTATCTATTTGCATATGTTTTGTTTATTTATTTATTGATTATAAATATTTAAATTTATTTTATAATCATTATCAATTTAAAAAAAAAAATACTAATAGGAAGGAATTAATAATGGAGAGAGATAGAGAGATCTTCAAATAATTACATTCAAAAATTGATGATTTGAATAATAATGTATTGAGATTGGTATGTTTGGAATTTCGTTGAACGTTAAATATTTATTGAAATTAAATTTTTATAACAAAAAATGTAAACAAAATAAATGTTTGTTTTTGATGAAAAAATGTTGGAAAAATTTACAAATTTAAATGTGTAAGCACGTGTGATCGTGTGATAATGTGAAAATGTGAATTTATTTGTAGATTAAAAAAGCGGTGATGATATTATGTCAAAAGGTGTACATTTTTGTGTTTCTATATCAAGGATATAATAAATAAAATTGTACGACCGCTGTCGTCTTGTCTATCATATAAATTGTTGATTTTTGTTATCAATACATAGTAATGTAATTGAAATAATTAAAATCATCACACACCACCCATCTGCTTGAATTTAACTTAAAGGAAAAAAAGTTTTACTTTTAGAAATTAATCAATAAATAAATAAATAAATAAATTTAAAAAAAACCCATAAAAATAAATAAAAAAAATTTAATAAAAGTGAAAATAATCTAAATTTAGAGTAAAAATAAAAATAAAAATAAATTCCACACTTCATTAGATTAAAAATAAAAATTAAAAATTCCCCCAAGGAATATGATACGAGTCGAGGCTTTGCGAACCTCCAATACGCATTAGAAAAATTATTCATTGCACGATAAATTATGTTTTTTTTTTTTTTTTTTATTTTTCTTTTAAAAGGTTTTTTTTTTATCATTTCATTTGTTGTGGCAATGTGACAATTTATTTTTAACAATACGTAACTCTCATCACCATCGCCAACAACACACTACCACCACCGACAACAATAAGGCAGCATATTTATTTTGATTCGATTTATTTATTTATTAAATCTTAAAAGTGTCATCCACTTGTAGGTTTTTTGGTTTTTTTTTTTTTTTTTAATTCATTTTCTTCTCCTGCTTTTAAGTGGGTGTTAAAATATAAAAAAAAAAAAAAAGTTAAAGCAAACAAGAAATAAAATATATTTCTTAAGGGTAGACGAACGATGATATTTTGTAATTTCAAATGCAGAAAAAGAAATGTATTTTTATTTACAATAATAAATAAAATACACGTAAATTTAATAAAAAAATTCAAACAGTGATCAAAAGTCAATTGTAAATTTTATTAAAGCATTAAAACAATTTTTTTTTGCACAAAATTGCACTTAATCTTTGAAAACCAATAATAAAATTTTAATTAGCAAATAAAATAATTTTAGCTTAATTATTAAAAGATAAAAGAAAAAATTGAATATATTTTTATTTATTTTAAAAGCTTTTACTTTGAGCGGAAAAAAAGACAAAAAAAATAATTGTTTTTTCCTTTAAAATGGATGGAGGAAAAGGTTCTTAAAGTGTCAAAGAGTTAATCATAAAAGATACTCAAAATGTCATATGTAAATCGGTTAAAAAACAAACAAACAAAAAAACACAGGCAGCCACTTATAAATAATAAGAAAATATTTATATTTTTGCCCTTTATTTCACAGAAATTATAATTCAGAAGATACACAAAACATTCAATGAAAACCTAATGCGTACTTCTTGACTCTTGATGTAAATCGTTTTTTCTTTTAAACTTTTTCTTCTTTTAACTATTAAAAAGTCGTTTGCCTCTACTGTTTTCAGATCAAACGAAAATTTGTTTATAACATAAACAATTTACTCTCTGGTAAACATAAAATTGGAAAACACGTTGAATTTAATTTCTCTGTACACAAAATACAAATAGAATAATAATAAAAAAAGGAATAGGCAGCAGCAGCAAGCAATTAATGTTTGAATAATAACATAAACATAGTTATTGGTTAATTAATAAAAAAAAAGAAAAAGGAAAACGTTTTGTTTAATATTTTTATTTCAAATAAACAATTAGTTGACAATACATCATTAATTTAATTTAACCTGACGGAAGTATTTTTTCTATGACACTTTTTTTTTCGTTTTTCTTTAAATAAACATTACACGTTCCGTTCCTTTTGTTTCTATTCTTTTTTTTTTTTTTTTGTTTTCATATCTATAAATTATAGAATTAATAATTAAAATTAAAGTTAATCAATAATAATAAAAAAAATTTAATTTACTATCTGCTTTCTTACAATAAAAAATTAAAGGAAAGGAAGAAAAGTAAAAAAAAGAAAACAAAAAACATTTAAAGGAAGAACCATATATGTGAATGCAGTTTATGCTGTTGCTGTCAATCATAATTAAAATAATAATTATGTCTTTTTTTTTTTTTTTTTTTTATTTATGGTTAATAAATATTTATTCAAGAAACATAGAAAAATCACATAAAAATAATTATTTCTATATAGAAAAATATAAAAAAAAAAAGTAAAGCAAATACCAGAGAGTCTCTAAGAAAAAAAACTTTATAATTATGTTTAACCTTTGCACAAACAGGAATATCAGAAAAAAAGAAAAGAAAAAAGGCAAAACAATATCATAATTAACACATTCTGTCAACCGAAACTGTTTTGTTAAAAGTGAAATAAAAATAAAAAATGATCAGAATTACCTGTTACCACAAAAAAAAAAACCCAACAGCATAAAACGCTTCGTTTATTTTCTATTCTTTCGTTTATTACACAAGATTGTTTTCTTTTTCTTCTTCTTCTTTCTCTTACCTATTATTTAACAAACGAATTTTAAATGTTCAAAATAATGCACTTAAGTGACTAAGAATTGTTTTTATTATTCTATGTAAATAAATTATTTAAAAGAAACTATACACGGTCATTCTTGTGTTCAAATAACCGTGAATTTTCCTTTAATACATTATTCTAATATTAAATAAATAGAAAAAAAATAATTATAATTTTCATTAATATATCTAAAAATATATTGTTTGTTTGTTTGTTTGTCTGTTAAATACATTTTTATATATATTTCTATATGTATGAGAATTAGTAAACTCTTTTGTGTGTGATTTCCGGTCGTTTGTCCATCCGCTATATGATAGAATTTAATTTAAAAATAAAAATAAAAATAAAAAAATAAAACAGATAGTTGAATCTATACATAAATATATGCTCACTTAATGAAAACATATAATAATTATAAATCCTCGTAATATATATGTAAAGGAAATAAGATTACAGTGATAAATACAGAAATATTACTGAAGCAAAACCAAAACACCTACAATCATTTATTTTAATAATGTTTATAATTAATTATATAATTTATTAATTAATTAATTAAATTGTCTGCTTAAGGGATGTATTCGTGTTATATAGTTTAAATATTAATATCATCACACGCATACAGAATTAATAATAAATAAAAACAATTTTTTTTAGAGAGATTAATTTAATATCTTAGCTGAATTATTGATGCATGATGATGGTGAGAAAATCCTTTATCTTATAAATAACGTTAAAGATTAGTAACCAACCAATTTTATAACATAGAGGAAAAAAGGAAATTTTTTTTTATTTATTTATGTAATAAAAAAAAGCGAAGTTTTTAGACTATAAAAAACTATCTGAAAAAAAAAAAGGAACCAATAATTTACCGAATTTAAGCTTGAAAAATCCTTTTTTTTTTTTTACAATAAAAAAATATTTAAGTAGATAAAATGTAGGACGATACGGTCTAATACCATGTATGCTTCCATCTAAGATTTATTAGTTTTTTTTTTATTATATTCTCAACAAAAACTATTTATAGAGGACTAAAAATAATATTTTCATAACCACAACAACCAACCCTCTATAAATTTCTTTTTTTGTTTATGATATTAAAATATGTAGGTTTTTTTTTTTTTTTTAAAGCATATAAAACATTTTAATTACGTCGAGTTTATTAGTAAAGAAGACATGCAAGGACTAGGGACTAATATAAACATTAATAAAAAGGCAAATTATCTATTATATTTACATGAAAATATGTTTTTTTATGTTTCTCTGTGTCAAGGATAAGAATTTGTTTTTTTTTTTAAATAAACAAAAAGCAGCAGTATTAACTGCTGCATTAAAACAAAAAGAAAAAAAAATTAATTAATTAAGTTTTATTCATGAAACACTTTTAAAGGGGAGAAAATTAAAAATAAATTGTTTTCTATTATCATCCTTGAAAGTGTGTAAAAAAAATTTGCTGTTTGTTTGAGACGTGACTGTTATGTAATCCGTATACAATTAAGAATTTATCCAATTAAATTATAAATCAATCAAGAGCGAGCAATAAAGTAAAGTAAAAAAATCTAATAAAATCATTTGTCAATTGTGTAACGATTACGATTCCCGATTCCGATAATAAAATAAAAAGAATAAAACTCAGCCAATATAAAAAATGTTAAATTTTTTGTTATTAGCGCAGCATCTGATTTAAAAATTAAAAATTTATTAGTTCACATATGTGTAGGAAAAAAGGCATAAATATTACAGAAAATAATAAATCTGTGTTAGAAGAGCACTGCTGGCGTAAATAATTGTGAAGGCGTTAAAAACAAAATTTCATTCATTCATTCATTCATTATTGCATTAATAAGTCCCCAGCATATAAGACAGATAAATTCATAAATAAATCATTGTGATGATAAAATATTAATTTTTTTCTCCTTCTTCTACTTCTGCTTCTAGAATAAATGTCTTGAAATATTTTTTAAATAAAAATAAATAAAAAGATTATTTATTTGTAACACTTCTCTATCATTAAATGTCGCGACCGCTTTTGCCCCCATATATCAATTTTCTATAAGCATAATTATATTTTTTTTATTCATTTGATTAAATATTATAATTGTTTGTTGTATTTTTTTTTTATTTATAAATTTAGCGTTTTCCGTTTTGTATATATTTCTATGTTGTGTTGTTGTGAGGGGGCAATGAATTTTTATTATAGAATATAATTAAAGTGGCAAAATAACAAGGCAGCAACAACCAACAAAAATGTATTAATTTTTTTTTTTTTTTTATATTCTAGACAAAACAATACAAATAATTATGTAAATAAATAAATAAATAATAAAACATTTATTTTACAGCATAAATATATATATATTTAGTAAAGACAAAAAATAATTTCTTATTTCCTCCTTTTTCGCTAGAGGTTTTATCAGATTTTGCTACTTTTTTTTTCTTTTTTTTTATACAAATTACTAATGAATATCTGGTAGAATTTTATTTATTTATTTTTTTTTAATTATCTGCAATTGAATTGTTTATTAACCAATTACATAAACTCTGTTTAGCTCTTATATATATTTTTTTATATATATAAACGATAAAAACAAACAAACAAACAAACAATATACGAACTCCCACACATTGTCTGTTTCAAATACAAATAAAGAGATTACTTAGAAATAAATATTTATCTATAGAAATTCCTATTTATTTCTACAAAAAATAAAAAATGTTTTTTTTTTGTTCATAATAATAATAATAAAAGTTTTAAATGAAAATAAACTTCCCGAAACAAATCTATATTTATATATTTTTGGTGCAAACATTTAAATTTTAATATAATTCGTTTAGTGTTGTAATATACTAGGACTAATTGATAAGAGAATCGAGTCATCAATGATGGATAATCAATATTTTGGATAAAATAATGTTAAAGGGCATAACGGATTGAATTGAATCGGTCAAACGTACAACGATTATTATTTAATCAGTTAATAGACTTGTCCCCACATCTTATAATTTTTAAGATAAGAAAAACATTTATTATAATTATTATTGTGAAAATAAAAAAAATAAAATATGCTTTATAAAAGCGTAATTAATCCTAAGGAACCTAAAGATGCGATGATGGTACGTTTAATTAATTATTCGCTTTAAACTTTTTCATAGGCAACCAACATATTCCGTAACCCATTTCAATTAATATTGAGGGTAATATTCATTATTTTTAATATGATATTCAATTATTACCAAAGTGACATAAATATTTTAGAGAGAAAAATTATTTAATTCAAAAAAAAAAAGAAAAAAAACACAGAAAAGCTTATGGCGGCATTAAAGTGTGTCGTTAAAGCATAATTAAATTTTTTTTTTTTTTTTTAAATAATTATTAACAAAATTGTTTGTGTTTTGTATTTAGTGTCTAATTAATTGGAAATCGCCGCAATTTTTAAATGAGAAAAGAATTATTTTTATTCTAAGGTGTAAAATTCATTGTGTGTGTATTTTGTGGGTAGTAGTTGTAGACCTTAAGGTAAATATATTAATTTTTTGTTTTAGTAATTATTTATTATTTACACGGTTTACATTTATGCGTTGTTTTTACTGCTGTAAGTTTTTTTTCTTTTTTTTTTTTTTGTTCTCTCTCTGAAGAAAAAATGAATCTTTTATCCATAACTAAGTAAAAGTTATATTCACAACGGAATAATCAGTTAGAAAAATGATTAATTATAATTATGATTGTTGAAAATAGGTAAACAAATTATTTTTCTTTTTTTTTTTTTTTTATGTTAAGGTAATTTAATTTAATTTTGGTTTTATTTATTTATTTTTTCTTTTATTTTTTTTGTGTTTTGTGTTTTTATTTAATTTAATTTAATTTAATTACATTCATGATATTTTTTTGTTTGTTTGTTGTTTTTGCTGTTCTATGTACGTATATTTAGGTCATTTAATTTTAGTTAGTTTATATATTAATATTAATAATAATAATAATAATAAAAGCATAATGCGTGTTTAATTACCGAAAAGATGGAAATAAAATAATACAAAAAAAATCTAATACAGCGAATATGCTTTTTGTTATTATTATTTTTGTTTTCGGTGTTTTAAAGTGAGAAATTTATTTAAAACACAAAAATTATAATTAGAAATTTAGAGAAATAATTTTGGAATTTCTTTCATGTATGTAAGTTTATGTCTAAAGAAATTCATAGGTAATGTTGTTTGCCAGAATAAAAACCTCGCGCCGCTATCACCATGATTTTAAAGCATAAAAATCAGTAAATCATGACTTTAATTTATGTACTAAACCATTAAACATAATTAGTATTATCACAACGCTGCACAATGATATTTATCAAGAGAAAAAAAAAATTCAAATTATTCAAAAAAAAATTTTTATTTAAATTTTACTTTGATAAACAAAAAATTAGAAAAAAAAAAAACAAACACACAAAAATCATTTCGAAAGTTAAATTTTTGCATAAAATAAGAAAAAGTAATTGAAAGCTTTAATAAATAAGTATTTTAAGCTTTTATTTTATAATTATTATTATTATTATTTGTTTTATGTAAAAGGAAGCCTTTTTCTTCTCTGTTTTGTTGAAAAATAAGAAGAAGAAGAAGAAGAAGAAGGAAAAAAAAAATTAATTTAAAAAAAATTCTACGGTGGATTATTTATATTGGGAAATAACCATCAAAAATAAAAATAAATAAATATTTGCAACAGAAATCAATAATAATATTGCTAATCAAGTGTTCAATCAATTTTCACTTTTTTATTAGAATGTGTAGTAGCCGCCGTCGTCGTCACCAACGAATTCAACAGTTTTTTCCGTCTTTTTTTTCTTTCTTTTTTTTTTTTTTTCGTTTAACAAATTAATTACAATATTGTTTCAAAATAAGCTGCTTAGCTTGGTAAAGATTAATGATTAGAAAATTCAATCAATTAAAAAAAAAAAAAATCCCCAAGTTAGTAACAATTAACTCTCTGCACCTGAATTTATGTAAAAATAAAAAACTAAATTTCGAAAAACGAATCATACAAACTAATTAATTTTTTTTTTTATTATTATTAATTTATTATTGTACCTGGCTCTGTGTAGCTATGCTTTAATTAAAAATTATTTAAATTATGTAAAATAGAAAATAATTTCTTAATTATCTTTGGTTGGTAATTCCAACCCGATCCATGTAATAATTTGATTTAAATGTGAATCGATTAAAAGTGTCATTGAAAAATAATAGAAGCGACTTTTTATTCATTAAATTATTAAAAAATAGTAATAAAATTGTAATTTAATAAAATTACTACATTGTTAAGGTTATTTTGAAAAATAATTTTAAATTTTATTCAAAATCTCCTCCTTTTTCTACATGAAAATACTACGATTTATTAAGAAATCGATTTATTTGCATAAAACTAAGCTAGAATATTATTCCGTTTTTTATTTAATTTTTTTTTTTTTTCTATGAATAAAAATTTAATTATAATAATAAGCGATGTAAAAGTGTCATGAGAACAGAAAAATGTTTACAATCCGTTGTCTGTTCAAAAGTCGAATGTAAAATTCGTATGCAAATAGAAGTGGAAAATAGTCAGTGAAGCGAACCCCAACGCGTACGACTAATAAAATTATTTTCTAAAAAATAAATTTGTAAATAATTATGATTCATGAATTTACTGTAGTTAGTGATTCATGTAAAAAAAATTTTTTTTTTTAATACCATTTATTGATTAATTAAAAAAAAAAAGAAAAAGATTTTTTTTTCAGTTTATAAGCACCCGGCAAAGTAATACAAAATTATTTAATTGTGGTTGGATTTTACAGCAGTCTGATAATGAAACATTTCTTAGTGTGATAGATAAAAAAAAAATTTAATTCAAGTACATTTGATGTTGCACACACACACAACACACACACATATAACGAATAAAAAGTAAACACACTTTTCGACGATTGTTTTAAAATTTAAGTAATTAATAAAGAAACAGCAACAACGTTTACTAAACAAACACACACAAGGAAAACTATTGTTATGTAAACAAACATAAAAAAAAAAAAATTGTGAAAATTCTTTAATCACGTGTGCGCGCTTTATATGCTTTAAAATCATAAATAAATATTTTATTACTTTTTATACATAAAACATTTTATTTTTACACACCTACAAGTGAATTCAATTTTTTTTTTTTGAAATAATTTAATTACATATTTTCTTCATTTATAGAAGTTTTTCCTTTAAAGTTTGCTTGCTTTTTAGCAATCAATAATAATTATTAAAACAAAGAGAAATATTTAATAATAACGCATTTACTGTTGGTTAATCAATTACTACTACCACTTTGCACTGTCGTCGTTTCTATTGAAACAAAAAAATTCCAGCACGAACACAAAAAAAAAACAAAAAAAAAAAAAAACATAATTAATGTGTATGTTTGCCTAGATTGTTGTAGCTGGTTTTGTTGGTTTTTCGTTAAATAATTCAACCAAATATGTCACAATAATATTCTTAGCTAAAATTTAACATTAAAACAGTGCAAACAATAAATATTATTTATTATATAAAAATAATATAACAATGCATATGAACTCGACATAATATAAAATATGACCTTTTTGCTGTGGTTACTTAAGACAATTTTAATTCATAATTTTCACATGCGTTGTTTGTTTGTTTGTTTGTTTGTCCCAACGAGAATTATTCATTAATTTCTTTTCTTTTATTTTTTTGTATACGACATTGGTATGCGGATTGTTTTTTTTTTTCTTTTTTTTTTATATATATAAAAATATTACAACATTACTCAAGTTAAATATCATTTTAAATTAAATTAAATTAAATTTCATAATAAATTAATAAAAGAAATAAATAATTTATATAATTAAAGATGTAAATGGGGTGTACTATGTACTAGAAATTTATTATACAGACATTACTCAAGTTATTATTCATGTTTAAAGAATAATTTAATAATCAGTTGAAGTTGAAGAAATGTTTTTAACAAGTAGTAAATTTACTTCTTTTTTCTTCAATTCAATAATATAATTATATGCATAAATCTATATGTACTTATTTTTTTTTATTATTTAATATTTCCTTTACTTTTCTGTATGTTTTTTTTTTAAATTTAATTTCAAAAAATTATGCTCGATTTTTTGGTATAGAAAAAAATGAATAATCCTAAGTCAAAAAATAAATGATTGATAGGAATATTGTTTAATCATATCTTTTCTTAATTATTAATTTTTATATTACAATGAATCATTATTATTATTATTATTATTATTGATACGTGATACTAAATAAAAATTTACGATTAAAATTTATCTTGGTTTGTTTGTTTGTTGGTTTGTACTCTAATAATTTTCTTCAATCTTTTTTTTTTTTCATGTGTGATCACTATGCATTACATTTTTATTTAATTTTTTTTTTTCTTGGATTGTCATTATTAATCAAACGAAGAAGAATACATAAATGAAAATTAAACGAAACGTGACGTAAACTAATTTAATAATTATTAAAAAATAATAAATAAATATTTAAAATTATTCTTAGAAAAAATAATTTATATTATTATTTAGTTTATTTAATTAGATGTGTTTAGGTGATTTAGGAAGCTGTAGTATTTGTTGTAACGAATAGATGGATATCAATCAAGTGAATAAAAATGAATCATATTATAAAAAGGAATTTACTATTTTCTCTATTCACAAAACATTCTGAACGTCGTAGTCGTCGTCATCTTTGTTATAATCCAAACAAAATTCCGATTCATGTTTATCATCAATATTAAATTTATAAACAAAAAGAAAAAAAAGAATAAAACTGTTTTGTAATTAAACGATAACCATTCACATTTATTTTCTTTAAATAACCAAACACAACACAACACAAGAACTAAATATAAATAATATGAATAAAATTGCTTTAAACAAATTCTTTCATTAATTTCTTTTATTCATTAAAACATTTTTCGTAAGAAGAGAATAATTTTAAGTGTTTAAAATGATTAGACCTAGATTTAAATCATTATAAATATATTTGTAATAATAATAATCATTATTGTTGTTAATAATAATAAAATTACATGGGAAATGTTTAGTTAATACAGAAGAAACATTTTTTAAAACAAATTTTGCATAAATTTTTTTTGTTTGCATGTAAAACTGTGAAAATATATCTCGATTTTCACCTAGAAAATTCGTTTTATAATCTTGTAACGCGCCACTGTCATACAAGTCTCTAAAGTAAATAAAAATTTATTTAAGTCAACAATATTTGCTTAAGATTAGTGTACTTAACTTTTTACAATAAAATATTATTGTAACAGATTATAACAGAAAAAAACTTGAAAAACTTTTATACTAAAACTATATGTGGGGGTGGGTGAAATTTTCATGATATAAAAAAAAAAGTAAAGAAAATTATTTTTAGCTTAAATAATAATAAATATAATAAACGCACAGTATGAAGCAGGATAAATTCTCATTTAATGTTTTAATGCTTCTTCGTATTTATTTTGAGATTTTCTTTCTCTGTGGAAAATTAATGAAAAACTAAAAACCGAAACACACATTAAGTTAATAATTTTTCACTTAACTTTCAGCAGTGATATTTTTAAAGCAAAGAAAACATGAAAAAAAAAAATATTATAAATTATAGTGTTTGTGTGTGTGTGTATTTTGCAAATTATCATTAACCTTTCTCTGCTGTTTGTTTTTTCTCGTCTGTTTGTCATAAAGTAAAAAAACAAAAAAGAAAAAAAAATAGTTAAATGTGAAAATGACATCAAAACGCAAAGTGAGAGCAAAATTAATCGAATTGACAGAATGTCATGTGAAAAAATTTTTTAAAAGCACAACAACCAAGCCCAAATGAATAATTTTTAAATTTTTATTTTTTTAAATTGTAATAATGATCTAAATTCACGTTATGAAATAATAAAAATAAAAAATTTACTTTGGGTCGTCACCTGTGAAACTTTGCGTAAAAATTGCAATCGTCGCAACCATACGCTTTCGCGTTACGTTTTGTAATCACATTTCTTGGGTTTTTATTTATTTAATGATAATTTCTGCTCTGTAAACGTCATTTCGTTGCAGATAAAATCGTTTTGTTGTGGAATTTCCAATTATCCTATTAAATATTTTAATTCAGTTTCATCCAACCATTCACTTCGATTGATTATTGGCAATCAAATCAAATTTTAAGGAAAAATTCTTGCAATTTTTCTCAATGTTATTTCCGTATGAAATATTTGTTTGCTTTTCGCGAGTCTTCTCTACTCTCGATCAACAGTTTTTAGTAGAGTTTTGCTTAACAATGGTAAACCAATGTGTGCAGCTGTGTTTTCATTAAAAAACAAAAAAATTATTTATTTATTTTTTTTTATTAATTATTTCACTAATTGCGCAAAACACTTAATTATTACAACTTTATTATTTATTATTTAATTATTGCGTTAAATTAATTTATTTCTAATTAATTTACAAAATTAGAAAATTTTGTTGTGAAAATATTTTAATTAATAGTAAAAACGAAGAAGAAAAAAAAAAAAATGAAGAAAACACAAAACGCGACGATACGACGACGTTAAATAATAATTTAAGTGTAATAAAAATTTAAATAAAAATTTTCTTGTTAGTTTTTTTTTTTTTTATTTTATTACTCGCGGTTTTTTACTGTTTTTTTTTTTTTTTTAGAAAAATATTAATCGGGCAAAGACAAGAAATTATTGTGAATTATTTTTTTTTCTTTTTTATTGCTGTGTTTATGATTTATGTTCTTCTTCTTTTTCTTCGTTGTATTTTAGAAGTTTTTCGCTAGTTTTCTTAAATGTAATTAAAATTGTTTTTTTTTTTTATATATAATCGTCGTTGGGTTTTGTCATTAATTTTCTGATTGCAAGGTAATTAAATTTTGTCATTAATAGTTTTTTATGTTGTCAATCAAAATCTCATCATAATTGATTTTTAATCTAATACATAATATGTAATTACATAATTGATTAAGCGAAATATATATGAGTGAAAAGTTTTATCTTTAGAATAAAATAAGAATCATTTTGAATGATTGAAAATTACTCTCTAGAGTCGTATTGTTTCAACAGAAAATACATAAATCCAATATGTTTATGTTGCACAGTAACCAGACACAAATCGATTATAACAAAAATCATGATCAATATACTTGCTGGGGCATTTACTTGATAATCTCTTAAAGGTTTAGACTTTTAGTATTTTTTTTTCTTTATGATTTTAGTTTTTTGTTTGTCGATTGTGTCTTTAGCAGTTTTATTTTTTTTTCTTTTCTTCTTTTTTTTTGTATTAAGACATTAGTTACACGCGGTTGTAAACCACCAACAATAGATAAAGTAAATAAACGTTTTAAATTTAATAATTTTTAATAATCACCAACCACCACCACCACCACCGTATGCAAATAACATTTTTTTCTTCTTTACTTTTGTGCTTTAGAATTTTTATTTTTGATTGAAATCGGTGATATGAACCAATGTGTGGGCGTTTTATTTGTGACGAGGGTTTCTTAATGTATTTTTTAATTTAAAAATTTCATTACCGAATTGAGACAAAATTAAAAAAAAAAAATTATTTTAATTTAATAATTTAGTTTAATTAGTTTACATGTTTCTTAATAAAAAAGAAAAAAAAAATTACCACAATATAAATAAATTTGAATAAATAATTCATTTTTCTTTATTTTTATTTTTTTATAATCAAGAAACAAGATAAAAAATTTTTTTTTTATTACATTACATGAGAATATTATAGTAATAATGTTATTGTTATTGTTAAATAATTAATTATTCATTATCATGAGAAATAATATATAAATTGTTATGCAAAAAAAAAAAGAAAAATGTGTAGTAAAAAATATCATCGTCTGTGTCTGCTGCTGCTGCTGCTAATACTTGGTTTGGTTGCATTGCATTGCATTAATATTATTTGCTTTTAATTTATATTACACACATATTTCTATTTACCACAAAATATTATTCAACGAGATATAAAAAAAAAATATTTATTATTTTATACACGCGACACTACTGACTGTCTGTTATTGTTTAGTGTAAAATAAATAATTTCCCTAAATATTTTAATTATGCATTTTATGCAGTAGGAAATGAAATTAAAAAATAAAAAATAATCTAAATTTTTAATGGTGGTGTGTTGACCGTGAATTGTAATTAACAATATTTTTAATTACAATGAGATGATAGCATAACAAACAAAAAATTAAATTATCCTAGTGGATTATTATTGATGATTAAGCTGCTTGATAAACTAATCGAATAATACTAAAATATCTAAGTGAAAATCGATTTTTTTTTGTTACTAAAACATTTTCCATGTGTAAAGCATATTTTTGAAATGAATTTTTTTATATTCAATCAATAAATCAAGGTGTGGAAATGTAAAATTGATATAAATTGTAAATTTTTAGCATAGTTTTAAAAACACTTAAACCGCCTACATTATTTTCACTTAACCAATGATTGGTTGTTTGGTAAAGTTTTTATAATAATGTCCTTGATCTAAGACAATCAATTATTTTGATTATTGAATTGATTAACTAACTACCAAACTACCTAACAATACAGCAGAAATTTTTTTTTTTTAATAAAACGTAAAGTAATCAATATTTATGGTTTTGATTACAAATGATAAGCGGTGCTTTTCTTGTCTTGTCTTTTCATAAAAGATTTATATCATAGATTTCCTATTTTCTATTATAATAAATGTAATTAATTGACAATTATAGTAATTTTTGTTTATTTGATTATTTATTTATTTAATCATCACATAAAGCTTTTTTTTACCTTTCGATTTATCTTCTATGAAGTTATAAAATTAATGTTATTTTTGTTGGTAAGTTTGTTAGTTAATGAATTCTCAATCAATATAATTCTATGTATTGTTCTATGAAAAAGTTTCGATATTTTTAATTAAAAAGGAAATTAAATATTCTATTTTGTTTATAAAAAACACAATAGGGTCAGACAAAAAGAAAAAGAAAATAAAACTAAACGAACATGAATTGTGATGATAGTTTTCTATGAAATTTTATGAAATATTTCCTCTTTCTCTTTTTTTTTTTTTTTCTTTTTTAAATAAATAAATAAATATATAAATAATGATAGTAATGAGATTTAATAATAACAATAATAATAATAAACTAAAACAAAAAGGAAATGAAATTTTATGATTATAAAATTTTTATTTTTTTTTATTATTTTTAGTTTGCTCGCTCTCATATGTGTGTGTGTGTTTGTTGTGTTAATTAAATGAAAATTATTAAATGAAAGTAGGATGAACTGCATTGGTTTTAACGATGTTGTTAGTTTAAATGCACTTGTTAAAATATTATACAAGGTGATGCTTCGTATGGTGGTTTAGTAGTAAAAATTTGTTAAAAATCAACCATAATCCATAAACAAATTTTAATTTTAGGAATTATTTCTTTAATTAATGTTACAAAAAATAAAAATGCATAAATCATTTGTAATTAACTGATATTTTCCATAAGTAAATACATTATGCGGTATATTTATCAGATATATATGGTTCACCTTGTTTTATTTATAAATAAAATGATTTTATGAGAATAATAAATGATAGAATGAATCTCTGTACCATTCATCTTATTCTTTTTACACTTAGATTTTACATACACACACATATATGTCTGTATTATTAATATTAATCTTTATATATATATAGATATTGTGAAAATAAATTCAAACATCCTGTTTATTAATAAAAAAATGTTTGTATTTTGTAAGTGCGAGAGATAGAAATTGGTTTTATAAAGAAAAATTGCAGCCGCGTATTAAAGTCATAAGCGCAAATGTGTGATGAGTAAAATTAATTGAAATTAATTAATTATAAATTTGATTGTACGTACGGAGGGCTTCTGAGCCACTTTTTTTTTTGTCATTATGCGAGAAATAAATTTTTTCAGAGCGCTTCTTCTATGGAAAGATCTGTTTTAAACAGTTATGGACATTGCTACCAATTTTCAAGTCATTCTGATTTAAATTCTGAATAATTTTTGCTGAAAAATATAAAAAAAAAGCGGAAAATTTGTATGCGAAATAAAAATTAATTCAGAATTATCTGAAATTTGGTGGGTACCATGGAAGTACCCCCCTGAAAAATTTATTATGCGAATCATAGACATAAAAACTGATTTTAGAACCCAATAAAATCGTAACGATTTCATTTATAATGTCTGCAGGTTGACGAAATTTGACCAAATGTCTTCATGATTTATTGTCTAAAAGGCTATAAATTATAAATGATTATACATAACGTTGAATGGTGGAAGTCTGTGAAGTATGCAAACGAATAAAAATATAAAAAGCCGTATATAATTGGCTAATTAATTTCAATTGAATTATTGCTGTTTTTTTCGCGAATGTTTTTAATGTTAAAAAATGTGACATAACAACATCTGCAATAATATACAGAATTTCTTCCTATATTATATAATTGAGCAAAATTTATTTTTTTATTATTATTATTACTGATTTAAATGTTTTTTTTTTTTTGTGTTTTTATTAAAGCAATAATCAATAATAACACAATTAAATTATATTACATGGTGAAAGTATTTAATTAAAAACAATTTTTTTTTTTAATTTTATTTTATTAACAATTTTGTGTATGGTGTTATGTGTTAAAATTTAATTAAATTGTTTTAATTCGGTGTTTTTTGTTTTACTGTTTTAAACATGATTTATTATTGAATGTTAATTAATATTAAAATAAAAATAATTACAGACACGCCTCATCATTACGATCTTGTTGAATAAATAAATTTCTATTCTTAAGATCATGAACTTTAATTAATTAAAACTTTGAGAAGCAACTATAAACTAAATTAATTTTTAAAATAGAAGAAGTTGCTTTGAAAAAAAAAAAAAGAAAAAAAGAAAATTTATGTAGATCATGCAACAATTATTTTGTATTCAATTAAAAGAAAGTAAACAGAATAATTGAAAGAATAAAAGTGCCTTGTCGATTGTTGATTGTTGTTTTTATATTGCAATTCCAATTGCACTTTGTTTTATTGATGATAATAAATCAATTAAATTATAGAGATAGATACACAACACCCAGTGTTGTGTACGCTTTTATTATAATTTTAATTAATTGCGCTAAATATATAATTATTATCATTTTAATAAAAAAGAAAGAAAACAAAAAATAAAAATTATTTTTTTTAATTCGTTTATCAAGGTTGGACGCGTGGAACACTTGTTTGTATTTTTCCAGTAATACATCCAAAGCGACGATATCCAATTAATTTTCGAAACATATAAAAAAGAAAAAATTATTTAATATTTAATTTAAAATTAGATTAGTTCGTCCGTCCATCGTTGTTGTCTTTCTCTTTTAAACTCTATATTTAATTACTAATTATAAATGATTTTTAGTTTAAAATTAATATGAATCCATGGGAAATACTTTTTTTTTTTTTTTTGCTTTTAATAAATCCAATTAGTTATTGACATCAGCAATTTCACTTTAATTTAATAATTACTTTATTAAATTATCGTAAAATAATAAAATATATATAATCTTGTTAATAAAATATTTCATTGTTTTTTCATTTTAAGTTTTGTGTTGTTTTTTTTATTTTTTTTATTTTTTTTATTTTTTATTTCACATAATTAATACGACTATTGTGGTAATAAATGGAAATGGTTCATTCTTATCAAATGAAGAAAAAATTTATTAAATTATTTTGCACAATGACGTAATTTTAATATAAATTTTTTTTTTTTTTTCGGAACATTGCAAATATTTTTCGTTGGTTTTTTTTTTTTTAATTTAAATTTGTTTAACAATTGCAATTGCGATTGATTTAAAAATTTGTTTTTTTTTTTATCAATAAAATATATACAAAATGTAAACACAATTTGCGTTGTGGTATATTAATTTTTGTTTTGTTCTTTCCTTACGCAACAACAACAGCAGCAGCATGAATGAAATAAATATGTTTGTTTGAACATAGAAATGGAATTTGTTACATATTTCTCTTTTTTTTTTTTTTGTTATTCTTCCAAATTTGATTATTTGTTTAAAATTAATTCGAAAAGATTTTTTTTATGTTAATTATTTTAGTATAAACTTAACAATTAAAGTTTTAAAAATAAAATAAAGAAAACAAAGATTTCGATGATTATTATACAAGAATAATAAATTATAATCCTCTCTGATTAAGGTTCGTTCATCCTAAGTTTATTTATTTTCCATAAAAAACAACGAAAAAAATTTTTATATAAATACACAACTACCACGTGCCCACTTTAAAAATATCTTCTTTTTTTTTTTTTTTAATAAACATAGTTAATTAGAATTAAATGTTAATTTTCGTATAGAAAAAACTAAAAGAAATTCTGTTTAGATAAAATGTTTGTTTGTGTTATGGAAAAGTAGGGAAAAGTCTGTTTGCATCGTTATATATTATGATAAAGTTAAGTTTTGGTTAAGTGAAGTGAAGTGAAGAAGAGGTGAGATAATGTTAGAAAACCATAAAAGTTCAATTTAGAATTTATTAAAAAAAAAAAAGTCTCCAGTTAGTCGTGTGTCATTTAAACGTTGGCACATACAACGTTACCGAAATTAATTTAAACATAAGCAGCGCTTTCTTGTTGTACGCCTGTTATTTCTTGCATATTGACTGATCAATATCATAAAATTATATATTTTTAGTTAAAATATCATTCGTAGTTTTGTTCCCCTTTATTATTAAAGAAAGAAACAAAAAAAAAAAAAACGTAGAATTTCCTCATCGTAGATTTCAGAATGTCAAATTTATGTTTGTTATCGTTTTTCTTGTTTTTTTTTTATTCTTTATCGTGCTTTTCACTTGACGCTTTTTTTTTTTTTTTTTGCTGACGACACACAACATCTTCGATATACATGTACGTTGTGAATGTTGTGATTTGAGTTGTTGTTATTGTTTTTAATGTTGACGCCAATAAAATACAAGAAATAATAAAATGAAGCAAAAAAAAAACAAGAGGGAATAAGTAGAAGTAGATGTAGAAGAGAGTAGCGACAACAACAAGCCATAGTAAAAGTTCATTGTACCTGAGCATAATAAAAATAAAAAATTTAATTTTATATATTAATGATCTGCTAAAAAATAATTAAAATAATTAAAATAAAAATAATAATAAAAGATTGAGATCAAGGTGTACAATGATATTTATTTTACTCTAAAACTCTGCACTGTTTATTATGTTGTGTTGTAAGTACGTACGTATATCATTCATTGTTGTGATGGTGATGGTGATGGTGATGATGGTGGTATGCATTGCATATAGTATGTATAAGAAATTCTTTCTTTTCACTTTATAAATTTGCTCTACTTTATTTTCTAATTTAATTTATTTATTAAAAAAAGAAGAAGAAGAAGAAGTTATATGAAAATCATGCTTTTTTTTATTTATTTATAATTGTCTTGTGTGTGTGTGTGTGTGTGTGTGTGTGTGTGTGTGTGTTTTGTATTTTCTTTTATTTTTCTTTTTTTTTTTTGCTGCTGCTGTTCTTCTCGCGGTTCTTTATCAGATATGAAAATGTTTTTTTTTTTTTTTTGTAAAAGGTTTTTCTGTACTTTTTTACATTACTTTTACTCTTAATTAATTATTTTTTTTATAATTTAAAGAAAATAACAAACGCAGCATTCATCTTTAATGCCATATGCTGCTTTACGCCCATTTTAGATGGTTTTAAATAGAAATTTTTTATGTATCTTTTTTTTTGTTGTTTTTCTTTTAGGTAATATTTTTGAGATCGGTTAATAATTTAAAAAATAATTATTTGTTTATGATTTTTTTTTTTTTTTCATTTTTGTTTCTAATAAGTTTGTTAAATTTTGAAAGATAAAAATAATGAGTAAAGCTACGTTGTTATGATAATAGTTTTGTTAAAGCTTTCATGTGAAATTTAACCAAAGATACTTTCTAGCAACAACTTACAACAAATAAATTTAAATCGTTGTAATTTCACATTAAACTTTATCATCCTTTATTTGTTGCAATTTGTCAATAAATTTATTGGTTCGTTCTCTGCTGATTATTTTTCTTCTTTTTTTTTTTAAACTATAAATTCGCTATTTGTTTTACAACGTTAAAAAAATGTGTACAATAAATTTATTATTATTTAAAAAAGCATGAACATATCGGTAAATTATGTTTTAAAAAAGAAGACACCGAAGAAAAGCATTAACAAAAGTGATAAATATATAGTTATAGATATAGTCAAAAGGAAAGAAAAACTTTCACATTCATTTTGTATGCGGTTGAAGAGGTAACAAGAAAACATTCCAATGAATTATAATTTTGTTTTTTTTTTTATTATTATAATTACAACAATATAATATACCGAAATAAATTTTCTTTTCTCCATTTTTTGAGTAGCACAAATGATGCTTAAACTTTTACTGTCATCCTCCCATTCATTCATTTTATTTAGTTTTTGCTTTTTTTATTTTCGTTGAAATGAAAATAATTTCCAAAATACAAAATACAAAAAAACTGACACAATTTAGCTTTTCTTTTTTTTATTTTGATTTAATTTTCTTTATGTATCTTGTGTATTTTTTTTTTTTTTTATTCAAAAAAACATAATAAAAACACCGACGTGTGGTGTTTTAAATGATATTTAAAAGAGAAGAAAAAATAAACGAAATCAACAGCAAAAAATATTTATTTAAAATAATAATAATAATAATAAAAATAAATAAATAAAAACAAAACAAAGTAAAGTAAAGTAAAGTGAACCACATGTTTTGAGAAACGCTATCGAGTTCAATGAAACTTCTAGTGTTTCTTCATGTAATAAAATGTTTATAAAATTTGTATACAACATATGTGTGCTTTGTATGTTGTTTGTTGCTCTGGTGCTGCTTGTGCTGCTGCAGAAAATTTTATTCAATTTTAATTCTCCAGCAGTAGTAAAAGCGTTGCAACAGCAGCAGCAGCAGCCATTATTGCATTCCTTGGTTGGGTCACATAAGCTTTGACTGTTTAATGTTTATGCTAGTGTCGACAACGATGTTGTTTTTTTTTTTTATTTCTTTTACTACTTTAAAGTTTTCTTTTCTTTTCTTTATTATTATTATTATATTCACTGGTCATGTTTACTATCAAAAGAAAATATATATGAATGACTTGGATAATGTAAGAAGCGAATAGAAAAATCAAGTTGATGACAAAAAGTTTTTTATTTTACTTTTGTTTGTTAATATTTTTTCTACAGTAAGCAAGCATATCCTCTTTATTATGTTCACATCTTGTATTGTTGCATTTCTATGTTCACAAGAGAACCACTTTAATGAATTAATTTTTTTTATTTATAAGACGAAGACGTCATGTCACTTTTTTCTTTTTTTTTTTTTTTTTTTTTTGTTATAATTGTCAAAGTTAATTTTTAATTAAAAATAATTAAAAATTCGTTTAATTCTCAGTACACACTCACTCTACTTATTTAATTTTAATTGGTTGATACTTGAAAATATTTTTTACTTTTCATGTACGAACTGCATGTACATTTAATAATCGTGCTACTGTAAACCTTGAGCACATTAAAACTTCAATAATTAAAACATGATTTTCGTATAAAAATCAGAATAAAATATGATTTTTTTTTTGTATAGAAACGTAAATAGATATTGTTGTTATTGTTTGTTCACAATATTGAAATGTATTTTGTAGAATGAAAGTAAAACAAACAAATAGTAATCGATTGATGGTGGATGTATGTATGTACGCGATGGCAATGAATGAATGAGTTAAAAAGTAGTTTGACTCAATTAGATTTTATGTTGTATTCAAATTTACTATAAAAAAAATAATAATAATAAACATTTTTTTTTCTTTCTTTCTTTCTTTACAGAATATTTACCAGATCTGGATAAATAAAAGTGGAAGAATAAATTCATGGAATTTTTATTTAAAAGAAATTTGACGTAACAATAATAATTAAAATCGATATCCAAGACAGCAAATAACAACAACGAGAGATTAATTTTTTTTTTCTTACCCTTTATGCAATTATAATTATGTTTTCTGTATCATTTTATAATAACAAATTGCTATTGCAGTTTATTTTATGAAAACAAAAATGAATTCCGTATTTTCGGCATTTAAAAGTAGTAATAAAAGCGAGACAAAACAAAAATTAACAGGAAGTGGTAGTAATAATAAAAAACTTCCACAAGAGATAAATAGTTATGAAAGCTTAAGGCATATCAGAGAGATTGGATCTAGCTCAAAAATGAGCACATTTGTGGATGATGCCAATATGGTGAAACCCAAATGTTTATCATCAACAACAACTGTGACAACGACAAATGGTGTTGTCTATTCTAACAGCATTCCTAATGGCACAGATACAGTTGACTGTGGTTATATAGGCAATAAAAAAAATAATTCAGATATTTTATTAAATGGCAGCAATATGATATCAAATGGTTGTGAAATGGAAATTTTCAATAGTATCAATGAGAAAGCGTTACCACTGTCACCTAGTAGTGGATGTGAATTAAAATCCAACATAACAGGTGTAACAATGCGTGACCAAGGTTGCCGGTTTAATGATTTATCGAGCGCAACTGCGAATGGCTTGTGTCATTGCAATGAATGTGAACGCTGTCGTAAACAATCACAATATTACGAAAATAATCATAAAGGTTGTCTTAGTGCCAGCATAGATGATTTACAAAAAATTACTAAATCTATTGTGGCGCCTCAATCTGACACTACTGACACACAAAAAACAAAAAATCATACTGAAATGATAACAACAAATAGCAACATTAACACTACGGATAATTGTAAATGTAATTGTAATTGTAATCACAATAAAAATTCAGTTGATAGTGAAACAAAACGTAATTGTGAAAATGGCGATTTAATTAACGGTGTTTGTTTATCAATAAATAACAGTAGTAGTAGCCGTCGAAGTAGTAGTTGTAGTAATAGCAGTGATAGTAAATATTCTAGTAATTGTAAAAGTGATGTTTATTGTGACAAAAATAATATTATTAACAAAAATTTAAGTGATAATAATTTAACAACATCAGCATGTAGTGCTAATAGTGCTAATTTAACAGTTGGATCTCTTGGAATAAACCAACAACAACAAGAAATAATAGGAAACAGATGCAACAGCGATACTACAGATGCTACAATATTATCAACACCAAAAACAATAACAACACCCACAATAAAAACAAGTAATGGTGGTAGTATTATAAGTAATGGTGTTATTGGAAATAGTAGTAGTCGTTTTCATAAGCCACGTTTAAGCCTTAGTTCGATAGGCGGTAATAATAGTATCGGTAATGGAAATGGTTATAATAATACCACAATGCCATCAGTACATGGTCGTCCAGGATATGGTAATGGTACAAATGGAATAAACTCTGGTACACCACAAAAAACAAGACTTTCAACACACCAAAGAAATTTAAGCTTAGACTTTAGGTATGTTATTCCTTAATTTAATTTTTATCAAACACATTAACATTGGCCCTATTTATAGATAATTAGTCAAGTGATAATTAATATGTATAACAAATTACTAATAACACATTAAATTATACAAATAAATGTTGACTAAGTTTAAGTTGATGTGTGAAAAAGGCCGCTGAACATGGTAACAGTGATAACAGTTTTTTTTGTTTGTAAGCCAATAAATTTCCTTTCATAGAAAAGTGATCTTTACGGGGCATGACACTTTTTTAAATAAAATTTACTTTTGAATTAAATTACATTTTGAAAATGCGTAATGTAATGATTTTCCTGTCACACTGTGACTATTATTGAGGATGACAACTAATTTTACTCTCTCCGCCTCTACGTGCTTTAATCATTTTATTTTTGTTTCATGAGAATTATTAGTGACGTTTTAAAATATATTTTTTTATTTTTTTTGACATTGACACAATAGAATAAAACAAATAAACTAAAATTCTAAATTATTTGTAATAATAATAATTATAGAAAATGTAACGTACATACGTACTGTATGTATGTGGGATGAAGAAACATTTATTTGACCCGAAATATAAATTTGGGTTAACTTGATTTTCATGCATATCATTTATTCCGTTCACATCAGTCCAATCGTCCTGAGTACATTTGTATTCAAAATTCTTTTGCTTTGTCGAATAATATTTTTCTTTCTGAGTTTCACTGCAAAATATTTTGTTTGCTTATTGACCATAAAATGCTTATTTATTTGTTTATTTATTTATTTATGAATTTATGAATTTAAAACATCTGTAGTGTAGCGAAAAAACAAAAACAGAAACAAAAACACAACACACCGATGATGTCATTTTATTTTAATAATTTCGTTGCTTTATTTTTTTCTGTGAGATTGTTTGTGTTGCGGTTTTGCAGGTTTTTTTCGGTTGTTGTTTATTTTTATGACTCTCACCTTGTTTTAAGCGTTTTTTTTTTCTACGTATCATATGTACAAAATAAAATTTAAATAAAAAAAGTTAAAATAATAAATTAATCTGCGAATGATATTTGGAAAATGTTAAAAAAAAAAAAAAAAAAAATTAGAACACTGCGAAGTAGTTGTTGGTTCTGTTTGTTGGTAGCTGCATCTGCTTCTGCTTTAACCACTAACTATTTTAGTTAATTAATGAAACTGTACGTTTCTAAAAAAGTTTTATAAAGTTATTTTACCTGAAACTGTTTTTTATTAACACACAACAAAGGTGTTATATTTTTGTTTATACAAAATAACCAGAACTTGATAATATTACGGGGTGGTGCATATTTAAATAAAATTAAAAAAATTTCTACTTTTATGCTGTTGCCTGTGGTTTTTTTTAATTTTTTTTTTTTTTTAATTTTTATTATTATTTTTAATTGAGTTTTAATACAAACATATTATGTGTGGACTTTAACGAAAGTTGATTTGTGTTGTGCACAACTAGCTTGTTGGTTTATTCATTTGCAATAAAATCTACGCCTTTAATAAATTTGTTTTTTTTTTTTTTTTTTTCTTCTTTAAAAAACTTGTCCCTCTCCTCCACCCCGATACATATTTTATGTTCTGTTTATTTCTATTTTAATTATTAAAATATTATTTACATTGACACAGTAATAATAATTATTATTTTTTTTTTGTTATTTTAATTATCGATTTTTTTTTTCTGTTGAAACAAAGTAATGAATATTCACGTGCTGCTGATGCTGTTGCTCTGCTGCTGATGCTTTTGTTTTTTTATTTTATTTTATTAACAAAATGTGACTATAAATATATTTTTTACAATTATTAAATTATTAATTTATTATTTCACATGTATTAGCTCGTGCTTTAAGCGATTTACATTTTTATAAAGCTTTCTTTATTGTGTTTAAAAAGAAAATTTCTTGTCAAGCACACAACGTTCCGTTTTTCAACGATTATCTGTATTTATAATAATTAATTATTTAATTAGTTCTTGTCAATTGACTTCATTTTTGCACTTTTATAGTTTCGAAAAATTTATTTTTTTTATTTGTGGTAAAATTCCTTAAGCTTAATTTCTTCAATGGTCGTCATTCGGTTTTTTTTTTTTTTTTTGTAATTTAGATTATTAAATTTTAGTTTATTTTTAGAGTTTAATTAATGATTTGTTTATTCCTCTGTCACGATTTAATCAAGTGTAAAACACATTTGTAGGTGATAATTAATAAACAAAAAGAAAAATAATTTCTTTAGTTAATGCAATTTGTGGGACAAAAACACAAAAACGATTTTATTGATTATTTTTGTGTAAACGTACTGAACGCATTTTTGTATTGTTTTTTTTTTGGTATTTAGATCACTTCCTATTTCTTATCTGCATTCTTCATTCATGATGCATTTTTATCTTGATTTGCGAAAAGTTGTTTTGCTCGAAAGTTCAGTTAAAAACCGGCATAAATGTTGTAAACATTTTACATGAAAAAGTTAAAGTTTAATTTGATTAAATAATTTTTTGTTTGTTAATTATAATTGTTGTTGTGTTAAAAACCGCAATGAATGTAAAAAAAAAAAAAATGTTTATATATTTATGTTGTGTTTGTAATAAACCGTCAAGATTATTTAATAAATTTAATTTGCATATTAAGAGTGACGCACTTGTTTGTTATGAATTTCAAATGAATTTTTATTGCTTCTACTTTACGTAATTAAATATATTAAATAAGAAATTTATTTGTTTTCATTGTTTATTGTGCAAAATTTTTTTTTTGTTTGTTTTTTTTTTTTTTTTTTGCAGGTGATACGCTCGTAAATTAATAATTTACCTGTATAACCAAAAAAAAAAAATATATTTTTATTTTAGTCATCAATTATTATCAGAGAAATTATTTTTATTTACTAACAAAAAGTCCAAAAATCCACTTGGTTTAGTTCATATGTACCTGATTTAAAATTAAATTTTTTATTTTTTTTATATAGTTGAATTAGGTGTGATATGGAAGAAGAAATAAAAACAACAAAATACGTAATCAAGTCATCATCAGTGTGACTAATGCCACTTAATTTTTTGTGACATCAACAACAGCAGCATTGGCGACGTTGTCGTCGTATTTTTTCTCTCTCTTCACACATTAAAAGCACTTTTTTATGCTCATTTTCCCTCATTTACATGATTTTCTATGTTACTGCGGTTTATTTAAATTTAAAATGACGTTTCTTACCCATTTAATTTAATAAGAGATTTTTTGCTAAAGCTTGATGCCCTTTTTTGTTTACCTGGTTATTTACACGTGGTGTAACGAGTACCAAGAGGAGTCACATGAATTTATAATCATTTATTCATATGTCAGATACGATGCCCATATGGTTAGCAAAAAAAAATTTATTGGTACATGACACGACACGACAAAATGTCCGGTTATATTATTATTTTTTTATTCTGTTGAAATCATCTGTGTTGGAGTGGCCTTTCCATTGTTTTTAATTTATCTAAAAGCGCGGGTGTCATAAACTGCTATTTTATTTATTATTATTTTCTTTTTTTTGTTTTGCATTCGATTTAAATATTATTCGCGTTAAGGTAAGGTAGAGAGACTTACTAAAGTCGTCATATATTTATTTATTGTGTATAAAAAAGGTAAATATTTTCACAATTGTTTATCGCAGCTAAATACTTGAGTAATAAAAAATTAATTTAATCATGAAATTTTATGTTTCTTTCTTTCGTAATTCCTGTGTTTTTTTTTTTTTTTTTTGCAATGTTTTCGCTCGTTTCTGTTTGTTATTCTCAAAAACAGATATTTTCTGTATTTATAATTAACAACCGAATAGGTAATGGTAATGGTAAGGTAATCGGTTTTTTTTTTTTATATTTTTCATGACGCAATGAATGTGCTTTTTTATGTTTTTTTTTTCCTTTAAAGTTACTCTGGAATTTTGTTATGTTATTATAACAGAAAATTTGATTTCTATTTAAAAATTGTTGGAGACTTTAAATTTTTGACGTCATTGCGATATTATGTGTATAAATTTACAGTAATACCACCACCAAAAATAAAAAAAAAAAAAAACTGTGTCTTATCTATGTTTATGTTCTATTATTCTGTTTGAAGGTTAAATCAAAATCAAAATCAAAAAAAAAAAACATAATGCACAAATAAAACTCATTAATTTGTTGTTTCGTATTATTTAAGCCACCTGGCTTACATTTAATTCGTTTTAATTCATTTAAACTGTGTATTTTGTTTTATGAATTTAATTCTATTGAATTATTTTGGGTAATTTATTGATTAATTAACAATCGTGTCGTGAATATTTATTTTTTCAATGAGTTTTTTTTTTTACTATTTCTAATCTGTTTTATGTAATTTTATTCTGTGTAGTATTGAAAGTAAATATTCAATGTAATAAACAAAGTGACATGTTCTACGTTAGCATAAATGTTAACTCTGTTAAATGAGACATATGTTGTTTAATATTCTAAGCTCCTGTGTTAATAGGTGAAATATTTACGATGGATTTTAAAAATTTAAATAGATAAATTTGTCCCCGTCATATACATGAAACGTAAATGAGTAGAAGGATGTTGGTGGCACATACATTACGCTATGACATAAAATTAAATCGATTGAATCCCTTTTTTTTTTTTTTATTATCCTTGTTTATGACTTTAGAATTTTTTTTTTGTTTATGTTTTTGTATGTATAAAACATAAATCACAACGAAAATTCACAATTAAGAAACGATAAGAGTTTGCAGAAAAATTAAAGAAAATAAAATAAAACGAAACAGCAAATTTATTGATTATTTTATTTTGCACTTTGGTTCTTGAGAAATATTTGCTGTGCTTGTATAGAAATTTTATCAATGTATGCTGAAAGCTGAACAAAAACTTAAAATTCTAGATAAAGAAAACTAAAAAAATTATTTTAATTTTATTTCAAGGGGGATCTCTCTTCTGTCATATTAATTTTTTATTTTTTCTATTTCGGTTCTTAATGGAACAGAAACTGCGTACTGGAATTAAAAGTTTACAAAGTGATTTTGTATTTTGTATGTTGCTAAAAATGTTGTTTGTTGTGCTTAAAAAAATTATAATTTTAATTTCTGCGTCGTTTATTTATTTATTTATTTATATTTTATAAAATAGAATTTCGTGCATTTCTTCTTATGTATTTATTTATATAGAAAGAGCAAAATACTGCTGATGTTGGTTAATAATATTTTTTTTTTTTTGTACGCAGTTGTTTAACTCTAGCGATTAGAAATTTCTAGAGAGGAAATTTTTTTTTCTTTTTTTCCTGTTTTAATTTTAATTATCATTGCTTAACTCAATTTTTATTTAAGTTTTGTGGCTTAGCATACATTCGACATCCGCGCTTAGAAAAATCGCTTTCAGAAGAATGATTCTAATTTGTGTTTAAATATACTTGAGGTGTATGCTCAAAATCAAAGGGATTAACATGCTCCTTAATTCTTTTTTTTTGTTGATTTTTATTCATGCAAAATATTGTGGGTGGTAGTTGTTACACCACCTAGTATTGTTTTTTTTTTATTATTATTTCCTTAGCACGTGCTACCTATTATGTGATCAAGGCTAACCCAACACCCATTTTATATGAAATTTTATGGTTTTTAGTTGGTTATTATTATTATTTTTTTTTTTTTATATATATAATAAACATAACGATGATGATGATGATGATCAAATTGATGACGATGGTGACGTTGATTTGATTAAATGTGTGTGACCTTTAATGCTACTTGCTAATAGTATCCTTCAAATAATTCGGTTGTGGTTGAGATCATATATATTTAGCATGTGTATTAAAATAATTTTTTTGTTGTGGTTTTAGTTGGCATTAAAATAGGAATATTGGTGGTTCCGTCGTTTGCTGATTTATTGGTGAAAAAAATGTTTGTAGAAAATTCTATATAATCTAGAGAAAATTAATGTTAGTATTATGGTTGGTTAAAGTATTGTGTGGTTGGTGAATTTGTATGATTAAAATTTTCCGTGGTGGTGGTCGCCGTAGTTAGATAGATAGCTAGATACACATTTGTGATACATCGACATCGACGTTATATGAAATAATAAAATTATCACACAAGGTTTTCGTTCTTATAAATATTATCATCATCATCATCTGTTCTTTAATCAATCAGGTCTACTAGAAACGTAAAAAAAAAAAAAAAAATTATTTATATTCTTTTGTGGCCGTTTTTATAGCATAGAATCCAGACACGTTTTAACAATCAAACGCACATGCATGGTTCTTAGAGTTTTTTCAAGTACACAAGATTGTTATTATTTAATATGATTTTGACCTTTGGCGATTTATTTTTTTATGTTTTTTATGAATATTTTTACGATAAAGAAAAAAAAAAGGAAAAGAAAAAATACAAAAATTTCTTCATTTTTTTGATTGTGCTTCGTTTAAATCGCACCGTTCGCGCACCAACCAACCAACACAGCGCATTAATAATTTTATTTGTTTTCGTGTTTTTTTTTTACTAATTGTTGATTCATCTCTGAATTAAATTTCTAATTAATATTAATTAAAAAAAAAACAAAACCTAATCTAATTTAATAAAACTTCTTCACTTCTTGACATTGAATTTTTTGGTTGAAAATGAAATTTTTATTTATTCTGGAATTCATTCAATTGCTAGTTTTATGTTTTCTAAAATATTTAATATTACTTTTAGAGTTAATTATAATAACCAAATGTTATATATTTTCTTAAGTAGTTTATAAATTATTTATTAATATTAATGATATTAAAAAAAAAAAAATAATAATTAAATTGTTGAGTGGATTTTCATTAACAGGGTGTAACGTAACATAATAAAAATTTAATACAGAAAAATTTCATCCTTTATCATACCGTGAATTCTTTAACGAATTTTTCATAAATAAAATGAACGCACGATTTTTGTGATGTTGTAACTCTGTCATAAGATGTTAAGATTCTATCGTAAGACAGCAGTGATGACTATAAGTATACTTACTTAAATAGGCATATTATAAAGAATAAAAAATTTGAATGAATTTAATAAAAAAACAATTTTTTTGAATATGTTAATAAATTTAAAAAAATTAAAGCGCGTGAATTTTGTAACAAAAACAAAAAAAAAATAAAAAAATTGAAAATTTATTAGGAAATATTCTATAAATATTTTAGCTGATGTTTCGTTTTTATTTTTTTGTTTTTAATGTTTTCTGGCTTTAGATTGAGTCTACCACATGTTTGTTCTTTATAGCAAACATTAAGAAGTTTTTTTTTTTTTTTTTTTTCTGTTTTTCCATAAAGATTAAAAGATAATTTTTTGTTATTTTTTTTATTAACGAAAAAAACTCCTTGGGGTATTTAGTTTTTTTTTTTTTTATTATTATAACTTACTTTATGTTAATGAATTTAATTATTTTAATCACACTAAAAATATTTTGGGTTTTTTTGTGTAAAAATTCTTTTGGAAAAATGTTGTAGAAAAAAAGTGACAAGAAACGAAAAATAGATGCCGAGGGATCATATAAATTAATAATGCAGCAAATTCTTTATGATATGTGTGCATAATTAATTAATTATTTTGTCTTTTTATAAAATATTTTCTTTGTGGCTTTTTTTTTTTTCATTCTTTTTACGTTTCTTATAAAAAAATTTTAAGTTTATTATGGATGAATGGTTGACTGGTTACTGGAAGTAAAAGTCTTGTAAAGAAATTAAATTACATTTGAATCTAGAACATACATAATGATAATTAATGTTTTTAAGTAATTTTTACTGAGGTTTTCTTTATTTATTTTCATTTTGTATAATAGCAAAAAATTTGTATGGAAGTGGAAAATTTTTAAGAAACAAAAAAAAAAAGATGAAAATAAATCGAATAACACTTTAAAAAAGAATTTTTCTTGTTTCCTTGTTTGGTTTTTATCGGTGCAATAGCAACTATTATAATTTTTAAGACTGATGCCATAGATATAAAATATTGATTTTCCTTTATCTTATTGTTGTTTAATGTTTGAGAAAGAAAACTCTAGAAAAACACAAAGAAAATTCGTTTTAAAGCATATCGACGGTTGGTTTAAATTTAAAATAAATTTTTAAACTTGTAGGCTATTCTATTGTTGATCAGCGGGGTATGGTATATAATACAGCATAAGCATTGTTATTTGTGTTTTATAATTAGCAATTTTATAGCATTTTTAGGTCTGTAGTGTGATTATAATAAAATAGCGAGATACAGAGCTAAAAGCAGCCATAGAAGAATTTTTTTTTTTCACCATAACGCAGAGAAAAAAGCACTGTATTGTCTTTTGCATCGATTGTGCTACAAATTTTCAGAATTTCAGAAATATTTATTTATATTTGAGTTAAATTTACATTTAAGGGGGATGACTCCTATATTTATATTTGGAAGAAATTCAATAGAAATTTAAATGTGATGTGATTATTATTAAAATTTTCATAAAGTTCAACAAATTATTATCCTTGAATTTTATTTAATGCGAAAATATTAAATAATAATTTTGTATTTTTATCGTTCTATTTTGGATTTTATTTTTTATTTATTTTTTTTTTTTGGGGGAGTATTAAGTTTTGGCAAATTCATTTTTAATCGACATGTTTGTGACTCATTTTTTTTTAAACATTTTGATTATCACATTTGATTCAAGGACGGACCATCTTACTCTAGTTTCGTTGCTATACTTAGGAAAATAAATTTTTTTTAAAGGGCTAGTCAATTGGTGACGTTGTTTCCGAACACCGCAACGAGTGTCTGTACGAAATATAAATTATGAACAAAGCATAAATCGGTTTTGTTCTACTGGTTTGACCGACAAAAAAAAATTTTTTTCTCGCGTTATGGCAAAAATTTTGTTTTTCAGTTGTAATTAATGAATAATTATAGGTGAATGAATGATATGAAATTACTTTCACTTTAATTATTATTTTCCTTAAAGAGTATAATAATTATAATAAACAAATTTTTTTGTTTGTCGCGTCGTTGTTGTTTATTTCAAGTGAAAAGAAAAAGTTTTTTATGATTTTGGTTTAATTGAACGAATAATGCCTATTTCTTCGTTGTTGCTGTTGTTGTTGGTTGTTGTTATTGTTACAAACAAAAATAAAATAAAATAATAATAAACACGCATACCTAACAGATGAACACTCTGCATACCTTTGTTTCTTTAAACCGTGTCAGTAATTTTTCTTTTTTGTCTTTATGATAAAAAAACTTTCATAAAAAAAATTCATTCATTCATTTTTTTTTTTTTATAATTTTAGTTAATTAATTTATTATTATTATTATTATTATTATTATTACAAAAACCAAAATAAAAAATCGCTTTTAATCGCTCTTAATTTACTTTTTTTGTTTTTATTAAATTATTTTATGCTATCATCATCATCACCGTTCAAATAATAAATAAATTAATTTTTTATTGTCAAGGTTAATCATATGTGAATTTTTAATTAATTTTTTGTTTTTTTTTTTGTTTTTGTGTTTGTGCTTTTATTTTCACTTTCTAATTTTTTGTTGTTTTTTTTTTCCATTTAAAGTGCATTCTTTAAAGTTATGTTTTTAACGATGAAAGTTTCTGAAAAAAATTTATTCGTTTGCTTTATTCGTCAATTTTATTAATGCATGTGAGAAATGTTTAATTAAATTATCTTATCGTCGTTGTCGTCATTATTATTTGATTGAAAAGCTCTCTTTGAAAAGTTTCTATTGATCAATGATGAGATTTTTGAAGTTATTTTTTTTTTCTTTTTTTTTTTTTTGTCATTGATCGCTGGCTGCTGGTTTACATTCATTAATTATATTAATTGGCAAATTTCCTTTCTTTGAAATACTATCGACACAACAAATGTCAGAAAATGTTTTAATCGTTTTGATGATATTTTAAAATGTTTTTTATTTAATTTAATTACAATTTTATTAATTTATGCCGTTTTTTATATACTTAGTAAAATAACAAAATTAATTCCACTATTTATTTATTTATTTATTTATTTATTATAGAAAAAATTAAAAACATTTGTCCATCTGTTTAAATAAAATATTTTAAATTGATGATTTTCTTTTTTTTTTTTGTCAGAATATTATGTATCATCATATTTATATAAAATACAGATAAATAACAAGACAATTCTGTCATCATCATCACACAGAGCCAACCAATCTCCTTTACTTGACTTTCTGTTCATATTTCGAACATTTTTTTTTTTAATTTTTTATTTCTATTTATGCATTCAAAAATTATAGCGCACGCAGTTCAAAAACGCGACAAATTTTAAGTCATCAAATAAATATTCTCTTTGTTACTTATTTATAAAAAATAAATGGGGGGACCAGAGAATTTATTCTAATTGCTTTGCTAATTAATTTATTACAAATCTTATGCCTCAAATGCAATCAGCGCAGCGAATATAAGAAAAACGCAGCCAACGTAAGAAAATAAAGAAAGCGAATAAAATTTGAAAAATTTGACATTTCCAAGCGTTGCTTTATGTAAAAAGTTAACAAACATTTATTTCGCCTTTAGCGTTGGCTGCGTTTTATATAAGCAGCTCCATACATTTTTATATATTTTAACTTTATTGACAATTGTTATGTATGCTGCGTTCATTATAATCGCGGTATTAAATTATTATTTTCCCTATATTAATAAATACGTACATAAAATGTTTTTATTATTTTTTTTTTTTTTGATGATTACTGTCTAGACAAGACTTATTTTCGGTTACATCTGTTATCAGTAGTAGTTTAAATATTCCCGTGCATAATTATTTGTAATAAAAAAAAAAAATTAAGCAATCTGTTTGTTTTGTTTTGTTTTGTATAACCCAGGTAATTGTTGTGCGTTATTATTAATCAGATATACTGCGGTGTTGTAGTAGCGCATTGTCTGAAGGTTTTAGACTGGATTTGTAAAAAATAATATATTATTTTTATTATAAATGACTAGAGGAGGAATGACTGTGAAATAACACAATGATGACTGACACCAACTTAATTTATTTATTTAACAAGAAGAAGAAAATAAATAAATAAATAAATAAATAAAAAAATAAAAATCTATTGCTTCCTTTCAGTTCTATTTAAATTAATGTGACCATGAGTCTTTTTTTCATTTTTTTTTTTAATTAACTTTTAAATTCTTTGATATAAATTAAAATTGGTGGGCGCGCGTTATTATAGAAGAAAATATATATATTTTGATGTATTTTAAAAATGGATAAAAATAAAAATAAAAATAAGAAAGGCGGTTATTGTCTTACCCATTTTTAATAAAAAAAAATTTTCTTCTTTCTTTTTTTATATTTTACGCCCGCTGTCTGAATGGTTGGCTGGCCGTACCCTTGTTCATTCTTTTGTGTCTTGGTTTTTTTTTTTTCGTAGTAATTAATTTATTTTTTGTTTAATAATTATTTATATGCAACTGACTTGATTTAAATTCAGTTTTTTTTTTTTTTTTTTATATGTAATTGTTAATGGGTTAAAAGTTATCGATGTGTACGACATTGATTATTATCATTAATTATCGATAAATAGAAAGCGTAGGTGGGGAGATTGACAAATTAAAATAAAAAATTTTTTGATTGAAAGAATTTTAATTATTTTTTCATTTTTAATAACAATTTAAATTGCTATGCTTAAGTCTTTATTATTTATTGTTTTAAAATGTGATTTATATTTTATCGCATATTTACAATGGTGGTTAAAGCATACTTAACACACATCATACTTATGGTATTATCATTTAAAACATTTTTATAATTAAATGAAATAAGTAAATTACTCATTAAAGGGGGAGCAAAGGGGGAGGACCATTAATTAAATATTTATTTTAACGAAATTAAAAATATTTTATTGTCAATATGCATTTTGTTTTGATATTTTCTGTAAAAAATTTTATTTAAACAAAAATGTACAAATTACCTTGAATTATTCATGTGTAATAAAAATAAAGAAAAATATCATAATGCTAATTATTTATTAATTAATAAATAAATTAATAAAAAGGCGAAATTTAATTTAAGTCAACGTTAATGTTGACAAGGATGATTGGGCATTACCATGATTAGGATTTATTTATAATTGTTTAATGTTTTGATAAAAATATCTATTTATTTGTATTTATGTATATAAAAATTTCATAATTTATATTAATTGTTTTTATTTTTACAATCACAGATCGATGGGAATTCTTTTACCGCCTGTTTCACAAGTAACAAATACACGAATTAATTTAACACAACATCATCGAAATAGAAGTTTAGATAGTGCATTGCAAAGAATACCAGAAGTAAGTATTTTAATTAATTAAAAGTAAAAAAAAATATTTATTATTATCTAGTTTCTCTTATATCGAAATAATAGTTTTTATATCCGTGTCGTGTTTTTTTTTTTTTTTTTATCAGTGTTATTACATTCAATACATTGCAATGAATTTTGTTTTTGTTTTATTATTAAGTCTTATCATTACACGTTTATCAATAAATATGTAATTTTTTTTTGTTTATTTAATAAAAAAAAGGTTGAAGTGTCATCACCAAGTGCAGAATCGGAAAATACATTATGCACTAATTCAATATTGGGTACAACAATGTCTACAAAAGTGACAGCATCATCAACAAATCCAAATAATACACCAACAGTTAGAGGTAATAAATAATTAAATAAAAAACAATAAAAATATTTAATTAATTAATAAATTTACTTATTTATTTATTTAAAAAAGGATCCTGTGTTAGAAATAACAATTCATCAAATGATACAGAGAATGGTATTACAAAGGAATGTGACAGTAAAAAACGTGAAGATTTAACTAGTTTAGGATCAGATGATTCAGGTATTAAATAATTAATTTTTTTTCATTATTTTTATTAAATCCTAGATTAAGTTTATTAAACAATCTTATAGTTTATTAGAAAAGTTTTAACCAAATCCCCTTTAGCAATAATAATTTCTCAAAGTTTAAACTACTTGAAGACAGCAAACTTTTAAAATTAATTTCTTTATGTTTTTTTTTTTGAAATTGTAAATTTCAAAGTCAAAGAATTTTTCTCATTCGTTTGAGCAAGTGGAGAAAATTATAATAATAATAATAATAATAATAATAATAATAATAATAATAATAACGAGCAACATCAGGCTTTAATGTAATTTAATATTCTTTTTTCATTTTATTATTATATAAATTGGAATCTATATGATTATGATTATTATTTGTCAGCTGGTTTTCATTATTATTATTTTTTTTTTGTATTTCTTTTATAGCAGATATCTGAATTGAATTAAAAAATTTCTTGTTTTTTTTTTATTGGTAATCTAATATTTATTTGCTGTTTTTAATTAGAAAAATAGAAAACACTTGGTCTTGTGTTCGTATATTGTAAAGGCATTATTTAAAGTCACTCTTTTCTACTTATGCTTTGATTATGAAACTTTCTACAAATAAATTAAATTTCTTTCCTAGTTAAAGCACCTAATACGTACTATTATTTTAACACTCTAAAAAACACTTTTTCGTGTTATGCACAAAGTTCTAGCTCCGAAGGCTACTTTTTATAAAACTGTTATTTAAGCGTATTTTATTTAAAAATCTTGTACCAAAGAGGGCTACTACTCTGAAAATTTTTATTTTTCAAGAAATCAGCACAAAAGTAGTAGAGAATCTAGATATTCTTGACCAAATTCTCATTATCTTCGTGATTTATTAGATAAATGGTTTATTACCAATTAGCTTGAGTAAGTCCTTAAACTCGTATTGAAGTCATGACTGTATAAAATCAAATAGATTGATTGAGATTTTCTATGTGAGAACAAACAAACAAACAAACAAACATTACTTCTCAATTAAATTGTGTTAATTAAATTTAATTATTTTTATATAAGAGTTTGTTTGAATTTCTTATATAAAAATGCGTTTCTCTAGCACCAGTAGATTTATCTGCATAAATAATTTAAATTTGTTTCCATAGCAAAGAAAACTCAGGAAAAAACTTTCCACACTAATCAAATGCAAATTGTGTTTGGTTAAGCAATTTTTAACAATTAACACTTTCCTATTAACAAATACTTGTTGTAAGTAAATGTTTTTTGTATGTTTTTAACCAATTGATTCCCCAGCAACGATAATATCAAATATCAGGACCAGTGACGTTAAAAGTTTAACTCTGTTTTCCCTAACAGACCAAGTGCAATTTAGTTAACGAAATATAAATTATAAGGCCCCCACACAAACACCACATAATAATTTCTAATCAATTTTTGTTCGTTTTTTATTTATATTTTTTTTTAACAACTCAGCGTACAATTTTTCTTATTTGTTTAATAATAAAAAAATTATTTAATATAACTCATTAAACTAAATAAAAAAAAAAAAAAAATAATTTCGTTATTTATTGAATAACAAATAAATGTTATCAAATATTATTATGCATTGGTTATTATTCAATAAGAATCAATTAACGTAACGACATAATAATCATAGCAGCGATAACAGCAAATAAATAAAGAAAGAATTTCTTCTATGTAAGATTAATTAAAAAAGTTAGTTAGCTTGCACTTTTTTTAATAAAATTTTTAATTTACCTTTTTCGTTTTTGTTTATTTGAGTGTGTGTGTGTTTTGTGTATATTTATTGTTTATTAAGAGTAAAATATAAAAATGTTTATCAAATATTTGACGACGTGGAAAATAAATCGTTTTTTTTTTTTTTTGCTGTATTTTACGTACTCACTCTCCTCTACTCGTACACATTTTTTTTTTTTATTATAACAAATACTTTGATAAGAGAAACAATTCAATATCCAAACATCATACACACATACATTTATAAAATTAATTATTTTTATTATTATTTTTTGTTCATTAATTTTTCTACTGTTTAAATGTCACTTGTTTTTTAATAGTATTTTAATTTTTATTTGTTAAAAGTCATTTGTAATTAATTTGTCAAAAATGTTTATATATAGATAGTTTGTCTTTTTCTTAAATATTAATTAAGTCAAATTAATTTGTCAAAAAATAATATATTTATTATATTTATTTTGATATTTATTGTAGGTATTATATGTGGGTCAGAACCTGATCAAGCGTCATTAACACGAATTAGACGTTCAAGAGAAAGTCTTGATTCTGGTGAAATAGATCCAGAAGAGGAATGCATTGAAATATTGGAAACAACTTCAATGGATGAAGAATATCGTTTATTACAATCAGATTTATGTTTTTACCAGCAACCGGAAAAGGATAATTGTAGAAATAATATTTTAGATGATGATGACGATGTTGATAATGTGATTGACGACAATGATACAAATTTAGAACAAAAAATTGATAATGATGATGCTGACAATATTAATGATAGAATTAGGTACGTGGTGTTGTTATAAGATTAGGCCCCTTATTATAAGTTTTAAATAAATTATTTGCTAATTATTTTTAGATATCGTGAATTAAATATGGGCAAAGTTGCTGCTCTAATGGAAAAGCATCGTATTAAAAAGAGACTGTGTGTACCCATCGATTATGAAGATGATGATGATGTAACTGATGAAAACAGAAATGAACAAATTTTAGACGATAAATGCTTAAGTGAAAGTAGTGAGAATGTAGATTTAGTTAATGAAAATGATGTTGACAGTGATGATGACGTTGATGATGACAAAACACCGACTGCCGTGGAAAATATATCTATAGTTGTTACGCCAATTATAGATGAAACAAAATTATCGTCGTCATCATCATCATCGGGATTATTAAATAACAGTAGTAGTAGTAATCATAGTGCAAGTGGTACAAGTGCCAAAAAAAGTAATGATGTTGCTGTTGTTGAGAACAATAATAATAATAATAATAATAATAATAATAATAATAATAATAATAATAGCAATAACAGTAAAACAACTGAAACAAATAAGAATGATGTCATATTTAAGAGTTTTTTTGGTGCGACAAAAAATGCAATATTTCGTACAGCACAAAGTATAATTGAGAATCATGAGAAAAAGAGTGCTGCAAAAAATAAAAATGAGGATAAAAGTGGTGAGGAACATATAAAGTCACCAACAGAAATATTAAAGAAAAAAGAATTTTTCGTATTAAAGTCAAGTTCAAGTAAAAATAAAATTGCTGCATCAAATACATTGACAACACCCGATGTGACACCTGAAATTGAAGTAAAAAATTTGCTCAAATCACCATCAGGAAACTCATTAAATACTGGCAAAGAAAAATTAGCTAAAGTTGCGCCAGGTTTTGCTCATTGTTTTATAAGAGAAGTTCCAACACAATCTCCGCCAATTATTGCACCAAATCCAGCATCAGGTGTTTTATTATCCAATCGACATATATCAACCACTGATAAAATAGCACAGAGTGGCTTATTAAGATTTTTCCAATCACCAATTTTTAATATTCATTTTGCGGTTCATTATTTATTTTATTCAAAGGAACCCGGAGTACTCAGCTTTATTGGCAACAAAATATTTACCTTTTCTGATGTAGATGTAAGACAGAAATTTTTAAACATTAAAAGAAGGAAACAAAATTTATATAATTGTTTTTTTTTTCACATTTTTCATAGGTTGATCTCTATATTCCACAATTAATATTAATGTACATACAAATGGATGAATTAGCTGAAGTCTTGGATCCATATTTAGTTCATAGATGTCGTAAATCTGTTGATTTTTCATTAAAATGTTCTTGGCTTCTAGAAGCCTACAATTTTAATATGGAAATGCTAAGTGCTAATTCGGTAACAAGTAAAAAAACTCATTTATACTTAATGAAGGAATTGTATCCGAAAAAAGAGCGAAAACAATTACGTAATGTTGACTGTGAACGTGATTCCGAACTAATAATATCACCTGTCAAAAAGACCCACCATCGTTCCCAATCTGATGCAACAGGATTACTACATGATTCAAAACGTTTTGCTTCATCAGGTTCATTATTACAAACAACAAACACAAAGTTATACCAAGCATCTACCCGTTTATGTCTAGGTGATTTAAGTACAGGACGTGCATTTGACAATGGTTGTATTTGCTTTGAAACAGTACGTGGAACTGTCAATGATTTATTAGGTCAAAAAACCGTGTGCTGTTGTGGTGTAAGTATAATAAAATAACATAAATAATTCCAATAAACACGGATATTAATTATATTCTTATATTAATTATTCGACAGGCACCAAAAATATCCCCGGAAAAAGAATTCATGCGTGCATTGATTGATATCGGAAAAACTTTAACATCATTAACAACGAAAACAGAGAAAACAAGCCGTCTACGTGTTCTGCTTAATTTAATTAATAAAAATTTACCAGCTCGTGTTTGGTTGCCATTGTATTCAGATATACCACATCATGTTGTCCGGATAACTGAAGAAAAAACTGCTGTTCTAAATTCAAAGGATAAAACCCCATACATTATTTATGTAGAAGTTGTCGAAGTAATTTATATTTCTTATTTCTCCTTCTATTGTATTGTTGTTATTAATATTAATTAATTAATTTATTGGTTTTTATTAGGTGAATGGCATATTCTCATCTTCTGTTATTCCAAAACTGATGCCAACATTACGGCATACAAAAAGTGAAGAACATTTAGATATAAATAATTTACCAGCAACAGCATCAACGACTCTCAGTGGCGTATCAGCTATGCATTTAACAAGTACGGGCGCTTTAAAAGATTTAACATCTGTTGATGGAGCGAGCGTTGTCGATGATCATAATTTAATGGTTAAAGACAAAGCTATAAGCAGAATTGAAAAAGTTTCCGAATGTTCGAATTCAACAACTGATATAAGCAGAGTGGATTTAAATGAATTAACAAGGAATGAAGATGATGCGTGGTCTCAAGAAGATGACGAAATAACAGCCCAATATTTAAATATGCACAAAGCTTGTGACCGTGATGCAATATCACAAATGTCACTTGATTCTTGTGATTCCCGTGAGCAAAGTAAAATAAAAATAATTTTTCCTTTTAAATTAGTTTGAGTTTTGATTATTTAAATTTTATTTTTAAAGATGTGCCCGCTTTGTTCAATATTGGTGATGTTTGGCGTAGACATTGCGCTAATTTAAACAGTGAAAATACAAAACCATTTTGTAATGATCCGGAAGATCCTTCAGCAGCTGCTTTAAAGGTAATTTTTTTTTTTCAAATTTTATCTGTCAAAAATCTATTTAATTTTAATTTTTTTTTCTTAATGATTGTGTTCAGGAACCATGGCATGAGAAAGAAATACAAATTAGAGAATCATCACCGTATGGTCATCTGTCAAATTGGCGATTATTATCCGCAATCGTTAAATGTGGTGATGATTTACGACAAGAATTAATGGCCACTCAATTATTATTGGTTTGTTACAATTATTATTGAATTAATTGATGCAAAATTAAATTATTATGAAATTTTCTATTATTGTAGATGTTCAAGTTGATATGGCAAGAGGAAAATGTTGATTTATGGGTACGCCCTTATAAAATTGTTTGTTTATCAAATGATAGTGGGTTAATTGAGCCAATATTGAATACAGTATCATTACATCAAATAAAAAAGAATTCCAGTAAAAGCTTAAGAGATTATTTTATTGGTGAATATGGTGATCCAGAGACAGACACATTTAAAATAGCTCAACGTAATTTTATGCAAAGTTGTGCTGCATATTGTTTAATCTCATATTTACTACAAGTTAAAGATAGGTTTGTATATAGATTATCTGTCATTTGATATGAAAATTATATTTTAATCGTATTTTATCGCATTTTTTTTACAGACATAATGGCAATATTTTATTACATTCCGATGGACATTTAATACATATTGATTTTGGTTTTATATTAAACATATCACCCAAAAATTTAGGTGGGTTTTCTAATTGTTATTTCTTTATTAATATTCTGTTGGTTTAAAAGCTCTAAACGTCCTAATTATGAACATATTTGCAAATATTATTCTTTTAGGTTTTGAACAATCACCATTTAAATTAACCCCAGAGTTTGTTGAAGTGATGGGTGGACCAACATCAGAATTATGGACTGAATTTAAACATTTATTATTAAAAGGTTTAATGGCGGCACGAAAACATATGGATCGTGTTATTAATATTGTTGAAATAATGAGAAGCAGTAAGTATTTGTTTGTTTATGGTTTGTGTGTAGGCGGAGGTTGGTTTAATCAATACATTTTTTTTTTTATTTTATAATTTTTAGGTTCCCAATTACCATGCTTTAAAAATGGTTGTTCCGGTACTGTACGAAATTTACGTAATCGTTTTCATATGAATTTAACAGAACAAGAGTTGGAACGTAAAGTTGAACAACTTGTACTTGACTCATTGAATTCTTTATCAACAAAATTATACGATGGTTATCAATATCTAACGAATGGTATTTTGTGAGAAAAGTTTTTTATGAAAATATAAATAATAATAATTTAATAATATGAATTGAATAAATAAATAATAATTATAAATAAAAAAAAAAAAAAGATATAATATAATATTTAAGATTGTGTGAAGAAAATAAGTGGATTTGGAGATTGTTATAATTATTATTATTTCTGTTGTAAAAAAAACAAGAGATGAGTTTTTTTGTTTACTCTTTCTTGTTGTGTTTTCATTATTATTCATCTGATTATATTTTTCAATTTTCTTTTCTGTTTTAATTATTAAATCAGCAATAATTACATTAGTTTAATTATAGTATATATAACGATAAAAATGATAAGACTAAACAATTAACTAATTATATTAAGATCAAAGTTGATTATGGATCTTTTTTTTTCATTTAATTGATAAGGAAATTTATTTGTTTTCTTTTTTTTATTATAAAAATTAATTTTTGGAATTTATGGAATTGATCATCATGATGTGAGAAAACTAAAACGAAGAATGATTACAGTAGATTTAGATTAGATGATTTAATTTTATTTTATTTTTGTTTATTATTATTATTATTATTATTATTAAATTACGTACGTGAGAGAGATGAGTCAGTTAATTTTGTAGATTTTTCGTACTAAATTATTAAATGATTTTAATTTTCTTTATTATTATTATTATTTACTTATTTAAAATTAATTAATTAATATTATTAATCTGACGACTACTCATCCTTATTACAAAAAAAAAAAGAAACATAAAATTAATTAAATAACTATTAAGTCCCGCGTGTAAATTAAACTAATAAAAAACATTTTAAACTAAACAAAAAATAGTTAGATTTTGCTAAAATATAATTAATAATTAATAATTAAATTAAGATATGAAAAATAATTTCATTTTTTTGCTATTATTATTATTATAATTAAAAACGAAATTAAATCAATTTCAATAAATAATCTTTTAATGTTGTGATTATAAATAATGTGGTAAGAAAAAAGGGGAGAAAAATTAATTAATTTAATTAATTGGCCATTGTCTGTTTTATTGAATAAATAATTAATTAATAATATTATCCACATACATAAATAATTTTTTTTGTAAATATTTTTTATTAATTCATTTTTTTTTTTTTTTTTTGCTTTTTTTGCTCATTAAATTAATTAAAGGAATTTAACAATTAAGAATACTCATCAATATTTAATTAATTAATTAAAATGTAATTCATCGTCTGTTTTTTTTTTTATTTATTCTTTCTATTAATTAATTAATGCGATAGATAAGATTAATTAAAGATTTAAAAATGCAAAATAATAAAATAATAATAATGAAATTTTACGATAAAATAAATAAAATTAAATAAACAGTAAAATCTGTCCAGAAATGTAATTTTTGTATTAATTAAACATAAAATTCATTAATTAATGAATGTAGGTTATGAGAATTAAATTTTTTTTTTCCTTTTTCTATTCCTTTTACTTTTCTTTTAATTAATATTGCTTAATTACCATATTTTGGCTTATTAATTAATTTTTTGTTTTTAATTACTGCATATAAATGAAAAAGAAATTTTTTTTTTTTTTTAATCGTTGAAATATAAAATACGTTATATTGAAATGTTTTCTAAATAAATAAATAAATTTTAATTAAATAAAAAGAATAAATTATATATTTGTCGTTGCATAATAAAATAAATAAAAGAAAAAAAGAAAAATTATATATTAAAAAATTAAATAATTAATATTAATTAAAATACAAAGAATTGAAACATGAAATTTTTATGAAACATGTTTCTTATATATTTTATTTTTATTTTTAGGAAGCAGAAAAGGTTTCATTTTTCTTTTTTTTCTTTTGTATAAATTATAACAAAGAAATTTAATTGAATTATTTAATTAGTTTTATTATTATTCTTATTATTTTTTATAACTAAATTAATTAAGTTAAATTTAAATTTAAATTAAATAAAGGAAGATGAAGAAGAAGAAGAAATTAAACAAAAAATAATTTGACGTCCATTTTTTTTTCCGTTTTTTCTTATTTCTAAATTTTTATATAATGAAGGAAAATTAAAAGTAATTAAATAAAATAGCAAAAATTCAATAAAGACTGAATAATATTTGTATAAAATTCATTTCAAATTGAGACAATTTTTTTTTTATGATTTACGAATTAATTAAATTGAATAATCATTATCATATTAGCATAGTAGAAATTGTGTTGTGGTGAAATGTTTTTCTTGTTTATATGTTCTATATTCACCTTCACCATTTAATTGTCAGTGTGGAGAATATTTTTTTTTTTTATTGTCTTTTGTTTTTCTTGTTTGACACATCAATTTGAAATGAATCAAGTAGTCAGTTTAAGGTAATAATAATAAAAATTGTTTTTTTTTTTTTTTTTTTGCATTATTTATAGCTAAATTAATTAAATAAAATTCACTTTTTAGCCTTTTTCTTTAAGCTAAACAATATAATATAAATAAAATTAAAATAGTTTATGTTAATTAAATAATTAATTAATTAATCATCATATTTTATGTTAAATTTTTCTTTTTATTCTCTCGTTTCCCCTTATTTTTGAAAAATCATTAAATTAAATTAATTTTTATTCATTTTATTATTATTATTTTTAATTATTATTATTATTCATGAATTAATTATTAAGACTTTATAAAAAAAAAAAAATAATAAACTAAATTAAATTTGATATTCCTATATATATATTATATATATAAAAAAAAAAAAAATAAAGAAAACATGAAGAAATTTCACAAATAATGAAAAAGAAACAGAAAAAACCTATGTATAAATAATATTAATTAATAAATATTAAAATTAATTATTATAATAATAATAAAAATAATTTTTTTTTTTCTGCTTTGCTTTTCACCATTTCATATCCAATACAGCAATAACAGAACCAATACAAACCAGCAGTGTAATCACTAATTCACGTCATCTATGCAAAACAGAGCATCAGAGATCTCATGTAAGTTACACCAACCAACTAATTCTAATTAATTAAACAAATAAGCCATCAATTAATTAAAAAAGAAAACAAATTTTTTTTTATGAATTTATTTTATTTTTATATAAATTAAAATAAAAAGTGAAATCAATTGAATTTTATTTTATTTTAGTTTTTTTTTTTTTTATTACAAATAAATTATTTTTTATTTTTTTTTAATACACAGACGACGACTTAATTAGAGTTTTCCTATTCATGACTTTATTCCATTCTTATCATTATTAAACAAAAAAAAAAAAAAAAAATCATTTTTAAGTACAATTTTTATTACAAAGTTTTTTTTTTTTTTTAATAATTAATTTAATATATTAATTAATTAATTATTGAGAGCAAAATTTAAGTTTTTTTTTTCATTACAAAAATATTTTCTTTTATTTTTATTTATGTTTGAGTAAAGACCAACAACAACAAATACACAAACAACATTTAAGATAAATTACGATTTTTGTTTTTCTTTATTGACTGTGTGCAATTAATTAATTAATTAATTAAGGAATTTGATTGTTTTTTTTTTTTTTATTTCTGTTCTGTATAAGAGAAAAATATAAATAGAGAGAATAGAGAGACTAAAAAATTTTATAGTAAAAAATAAATTTGCTTTTGCTTTTACAACGAAGATGTCTCTAGTTAATAATTAAAAGATTTTCTTTTCCTTGCATTTTCTTTTTTAATTTTAATATTTGATTGTTTATTTCGATTATCAGGATTTATTTAGTTTTTAGGATTGAAAATCATATATCAAATATTATTAAATAAATAAACAAACATAGAAACAAAATTATATTTATATAAATAAATAAAAAATAAACAACCTTTTTTTTGTTTGTTTTTGTTTTTCTTAAATTTGTATATCGAAAAAAATATTAAACCAAATGGGTGGGTAATAATTTAAATTTAAATTCTTGATAATTGCTGTAATAAACTACATGGCCAGACAGCTTCAATTCTTTCTTTAATAAATTGAAATGGTAAAGATATCCAACTGAGTATTGTTTGTGCGACGACACCCATAGGCTCTGGATATTGGTGTGTCAAAAGTGCTAATAATGCAGTAAATGAACACAATCCAGCTGTAAATAATATGAAAAATGGAAGCTCCTTTTTTGGATAAACAGACACTTCATGAAATGACGGTAATAATTCTCGATCAGCGCATTCTGTGCATGTTGGATATGGATAGAATAAGTGACCACGTTCTAATGGATATGGAAGCATACGGAATGTACCCTCCCATGTACAATGTAGTAAATTGAGCGCTCCTTCAACATTCTTCCAATGACTGAGATGGAAAAATGAGTATGCTAATGCCTCTGAATCGCCACGCTTCAGTATATGCTCGGGCGGTAATATAAGCGGTTTCATTTCCAGTAGATATTTCGGTACGTGTGGATTAAATTCAACGGCACGATGAATTGCCTCCACGGCATTCATTTCGGCTGGACTGAGACCACGCTTTGAAGCTATATCTGGTGAAAATTTATCTGCTACTGCCCGCGCTTTTAGTAACGCTGCAGTGTAACAAATGGTCGCCGACTTCGGTAATGATATATCATCATATTTGGCCAGCACTGTTTGACAATCAGCATACGCCTGCATCTCCAATAATGTTTCAATTAAATTCTCGTGAATATTTAAAACGTTCATTATCGGTGGTATTTCCTTTGTTAAGTCTCGAAACATTTTCACCGCCTCTTTTAATTTTCCTAGTTTTCTCGCACACATCGCCAGCCGCCGCTTAATGTAAATTAACACATTTGTATCGCGCCGATGCATACCCTCCGATATTGCACCTTGATGCTGCAGTGCTTGTGATTTTCTGCATTAAAAACAATTAATCGCATCGTGATAATTAATTAGTTAAATAACAAAGCGAAACGTACCTATAATTTGCCTCGGCTACTTTTAATGCCACTCTTAATATTTTTTCAGATTCTAGAATTGTCGTTGCTTCTTCCTCAGCTAGTAAAATATATGCGGGTGCACAGTCTGGATTCAATTCTAATGCATTGCGCGCGGCCTTTATCCGTACAACTGGATTTCTTTCGCGCCAAGCTGTTTGCATAATTTCGTATTCCGCTTTGCCTGCATCACCTAAAAATTACCATAAAATATTTTCAGAAACTTCACAATAAAAGGTTGAAGGGATTTATATGCCTTCGCATGTAAAAAATGTTTGATGATCCTGTGCACTTAAATTCATGTCATAGTAAGTCAGTGGCTCCTTATTTGTTGCCCAGTAAAATCGTTGATACTCGGCACCCCTAAACAAATTCAGGGGATTTCGCCAGACTTTACATTCAGGTATTTGCTGATTTGACCCATTACTTTGTTCACTTTGTTGCTCACTTCCATTAATCCATGGCGATATATGATTCAATGAAACTTGCTCTATGGAATGAGAGTTTAATTATCCAGATAAAACACATAACCAAACAAATATTAAACCGAATAAACAAATTCAATTGCAATTACCTATAAAAGATGTTCCATACTTTCTGAAATACCACCATTCGAATATTAATATTAGACCAGATATTAAACTGGATGTACCGGTGAGGGCTACATAAAACTTAGGTGTTAATGTACTTAAAAACACAGAAGAATCCCACATTTTATTACTTTTAATTACATAACAATAAATGATTAATAAAACATATATCGTAATTATGTTATTTCGGTTTAGAAATGCAGAAAGTACGAAAAAAAGAACAACAAATAAAAGTATTTTGCACTTTTTTTTTTTTTATTTTTCTTATTCGTGTGTTATTTTTACTTTAGAACTTATCTGTAAACTTTTTTTTTTTATTTTGTTGACAGATGTGGAGAAAACACAATTGTGTTTGTATATGTGGTGTTTATGACATTTCAAGAATTCGATATTTATCCAGATTTAGGTATTGTTGGAGTCTAATCAACAAAATATTATTTGTAAATAATGCACACAAAAGGGAATAATTAAATTTAATTAATAATTCAATAAAGTTTGTAATAAATAAATTAAGGAATTACCATAAGAATCCTGAGTTTTGTTTTTATAATCTAATGCCGGGTTTTATTGCACATTTAAAAAAAAAACATATATTTTCTAGCAGTGCTGCTGCTATCATCTTACCAAATATGTTTTATAATTTAAAAGAAAGAAAAAAAAATATTTAAACATTTTTTAATAATTATTATTATTCGCTTTTTCAATTATTTAATAAATTAATTAATTAATTATTTCTTATCAAAGAAAAATATAATTAAATTTTATTAAAAAAAAAAATAAAAAAATTAAAGCCTTAAAAAATCTAGTACAATCGTACAAAAATTAAAAAGCCATATGCAATGCATAAAAATAACATTTTTTCTATGTTGAATACTTTTATCCCGTTCACACTCACAGTGTTTAAAGGTAATATTAAAATTCCACCAACTCCATCAAAACGTTCATATTTATTTCAACAAATTTTATTTTATGTTTTGCTCATTCAACATACATCATTTGTATTAAGAACACACTCGGCGGCTATTTTAATTTATATTTTAATAATAATAGTAATAAACATAATAATTAACAGTTTAAATATATTTTAATTTTGTGTTTACAGTTTGTAATTGCATAAAATTTTTTGTGTTTTTATTTATATTTTTTTTTTTTAATTTTTTTTGTTAAACATACATAACAAGTGTTTTTATGCTGTGCATTTATGCTGTGATCTTTAAACCATATAAACATAAAGTTACTGCAATTACAAAAATAATTTCTGTGCATTTATTTCGTTAATTTTAAAAAAAGAAAAAAAAAAAATTAAATAAAATTCTCTAAAGTGTGTCATGCTTGAAGTTAAATCAAAAGAAATTTGTAACAATTTATCAGGTGATAAAATTGTGGAAAAGGATTTAATGAATGTAGAAATAAATAAAAATAATTTATTAAATGTTGTTAATTCAGCACAACAAACAATTATAACAACAATTGTTGCAACAGCAGCAGCAGCAGCAGCAGCAGCAGTGACATGCAATAACAACTTGATTGATTCAAGAGCCTGTACAAAACCAGAGAAAAAGGTAACCAAAAAAAAAAAAATTTTTCCACCTTAATTATTTATTATTATTTTTTTTTTTGTTTTTATTATTGTTCTGTCAATGTTTAATGCATTTAAATAAAAATAAAAAAAAAAAAAAAGGAAAAATAATCAATAGCAATACAAACGAAACGAAACAGAACAGAACAGAACAGAGAATCAGTCGAAGAAGTAAAATTTGGCAACAGCAGCATAACTAACATAATGAATGTAATTTCTGTCTTTCAAACAGAGTAATAACTATTGATTTTGAGGTTTATTTTTTTTTTTTTGCCTTTTTTTTTTAAATAATAATAATAATAATAATAACAAATTTGCATATCGATTTCGTTGTTTAGCATTTTGGACTGGGAATGAATACAAAAAAAATATACAAAAATAGGAAATGAATGCATTGTATTGGGAGAAAACATATCACACGAATGTGATTATAGAGATTTTCCTCAATCCTCATCCATCCTTGTGCTTGTGTTGAATATAAACAAGCGACAAGCAAGCAAAAAAGAAAAAGCGTAAAGGGTGGTTGGGCGATAATAAAAGGCGATGATGATGACTCATCGAAATGTAGGGTGATGCGTCGTTTTTTTCTTTTTCTCTTTTTTCATCTCAGTTTTTTTTTTTTCGCTTTAATTTCAATTGTAAAATAATTTTTTTTTATTAAGAATATTAACCCCCAAGAATTAGAAGCATAAGGTCTATGCGTCACGCCTTTTGATAAATGAGGATGAGACACCTTACCTCCAGCATCCGTTTCGTTTTTCGTTTTTGCGTGACAACAGGCATCTTTTATTGTACATGTTGTACCGATATCACGTAGTTTATCATCTTTAATTTAGGTAAGAAGACGGAAAATGGTACAAAAGAAACCGTCAACAGTTTCAAGTATGTTTCTCGTACGTATCTACGTATCGATCTATCCCTCCATAAACATAACGAACATGATTAACATAAATAATGTTGAATCAACACTTTGAAGAATAAAAAAATTAACAAAAATTATTATTATTATTATTATTTTTATTGACGACTTGACAATTATTCTTTAATTAAACAAAAAAAAAAAAAAAAAAAAAAAAATCTTGTGTCCACTTGAGAAGAAAAGAAAATTTATTGAAAAAGTTTTCTCTTGTCTTGAAAATTTCTCTTATTCGATTTTTGTTTATTTAATTATGTAAAAGTGAGATGATTTCGTTGTTTAGGCAATTTTTTTTTTACAGATGTTTGTAGTTGTTGACTGCATTTATCTGTTTTGGTTGCTAAAGTCTTGAAAAGTTTTTCTAGAGACACGATAATGTTGGATTAGGCCGAGACTCCCATTTTGTAGTTTTTTGTTTTACTGAAAATTCAAACAAATTAAGACAAATCGTTTTATAATCCGGATAAACTAAGCATCAACCCTATAGTTGTAGATATTTCAAACATAAAATGAACCGCTTAATGGGCATTGAGAAGACACACGCAGAGAGTAAGTGATTGACGGAGTAAAGGAGAGAGCTAGGGATTAAACTACTACTGCAAATCCTCAATGTCACATTTGTTTTTGAAAGAATAATCCTTTAGGGGGTTTTTTTTTTGTTTTTTTTTGCTTCACGAATTTGTTTGGTTTTAAGGCGTTAACCAACGGTTCTAACCTCTACAAAAATCTTACATTATTCACGGCCTGCATTATTCTGTTACTCCCAGTGACATCATAACATGAAATAAAAAATTCATTTTTCTTTTTTATTTGTTTGCTCGTTTTTATTGATTTTTTTTTTTTTGTGATTTAATTATTTATTTTTCCTTTGTTTTACTATAAAATTAATTAGACGTTTTATTGGTGTAAATATTAATCAAGCGAAGATTTTTTATTAGTAATGAAAATTATTTAATTATCGCGAAAGAAAATTAATTAAATCTCTTTCGGTATTTTTTTCATCGACTGAATTTTTCCTTACATTTTTTTTTTTTGGTACGCATAGCTTAGTTACAAAAGCTTTTTTGTTAATTAATTTCGTAAAAGCTCTGTTTCTAGATAAGAAATTTTTTCTATATAAACAAATAAAATTATAAAGCAGACTAAATGTCTGTCCCCTGTCTGCCTGTTTATCAATAATTTATTGATTGCAATGAAAAAAGAATAAAAACCGCTAAAATTCTCCTTTCATTCTTTATTTAAACTCCTACACCAAACGTTGTTCTGATTAATTATTGAAAACGTTTAATGCATCGTTGCGTTTTTTGTTGTAATTTCCTTTCAATAGCGAATATTTGATTGATTTACTTACGATGCAATAATGAAAGAAAGAAAGAAAGAAATTTTTTTTACCTAAAGCTTTATTATTATTTATTTATTTATTTATTTTAGAAAGTAGAATTTTTGAAGTCACAAAATGTTGATTACCCTGAATTAATATCGTTTGCTGTTTATGTAATTTTATTTATTAATTCCGTTAAACGATTTTAAATTGGTGAAAGTAATGAGGAAAGATAAAGTTTTTAAAATTTGATTACCAGAAATTGGTACTGATGACCGGTTAAAGGTGATAAACATTAATGGGAAATTTATTATCTGGATTAAGTCCAAGTGTCCAGTGTTTTTCGTTATTAATTTTCGGAAAAAAATTATTTTCCTACTTTTCTTTGTATTATTATTACAGGGGGTTAACAAGGTAGAAGTATAATTTTATTAACTAACACGGAAATAGATTATGAATGGCTTATCTTATCTAAACGTAACCAAGCCTTATCACCCATAATTAAGTAATAATAAATAAAATAGTTTTTTTTTTTTTTTATATCATTAATAAATGTATTAAAGGTAATAAAAAATAAAAAATAAAAGAGAAAAACACTTTCCATCGTATTTATATAATTAATTTTTACATAATTCACGTTATTTGTTGTTAAACTTTCTTAACTCATTTACCAGGTAAATTAAATTAAAAAGAGAAAAAGTTTTGATTAAAAAAGCGGTCAGTACTTAAGGTAAATCGGTTTGTCGGTTGTTATAGAATTATTGAAATTTGCGTTACCCTTTAACATGGAGAATTTCTAATAAATTTTACCTTAAAATTATTCCTAAACCAGGCAAAATGACCTCAAAAATGTTATTTTTGCTACCGCATTGCTGTAGTTTATTCATGAATTTTCTACACTAATGCACGTCGCTTATCGGTCACCCTCTAATACAAAAAAAAATAAAATTCTAATGAAAATTTATTATGAAATTATTAAATAATAATATAAATCAATTATATAAATTATTATTTAACATGTAACGTGTGTGTGTGTGTGTTTATTGCCCAAACGAATTACTTATTTCCCTGTGCTTTAAGCATTTTCACTTTCCACAACGACGTCATCCATATTATGCGCGCGTTTATATAATGAAACGTTGAAAATGCATTTTCGATAAATTTTTATTTTGATTCGTGTTAATTTAATTTATTGATTAGTTTTATTGTTTTTTTTGCATTATTATTAATTAATTATGTAATTATGTTGCGAATGTAATTAAATAAAATTTATGTACAGTTTGTAGTTTGTGTCTTGGATATAAACAAAGTGGTTGTTTCCTAGTTGCGTTATTAAAACAAAGGAAAAAAAAATTGTTTAACACCCTATATAAATACAGGGTAAAATATTTTAATTTTTATAATGATTGGGTTTTAACGTGTGAAGTTTTAAGAGCCCTTGTGTGTAATTTTTTTTCTACAATTATTCATTTTTAATAAGTTTTTTAACGGTTTTTGTGAGTAAAGGATTTTTTTTTTTTTTTTTGTTAGGGTGAGTTTAGCAAAATTAATATGTTGTTAATAAATTTTTTTAAATTAAATTTAAAGGATTTTATTGATAAAATAATACTATTTTATTTTTTTACATTAAAATTGTGTAAAAAAAAATTTTATTTTGGTTGTTATTTAGGTGAAGGTGAAACAACAACTGCACAAAAAAAAAAAAAAATTAAAAATTGCTGCAGATTTTAACATTTAATTAAATTAATAAAAAAAAATTTATAATAAATGTATTAAAGTAAAGGATAAATTTGTTATTATCTTGTGAAATTTTCTGTATTTTCTGTATTTAAATACAAAAGGCGCCAATTAACATTGTTCAATAATTCTCTCTTTGCGTTCTTTTTTTTTTTTTTTTTTAATTAATTTAAATTTATTATTATTCGACGAATTTAAAATATTTAAATGTGAAAAAGGCTTTGCAATAAAATTGGTTTGGTGTAACGTAATGCTGCAATGAAAGAATGGAAAATTGACATTCAATGCATCGTGAGTAAAATTTGGTTGAATAACGAGCACACGCATTATGTGTCATTGGGTGGGAAAAGATATGAAAAAGTCCTTCGATGTGTACCACATATATGTAAGTAATTTGTTATTTTATTTGTTTTACGCACAAATGACTTTTAAAGTGTTTATCAATTGGTTGTGTTCAGTGCTTGAATCTGTCCTACGTTACCTACTTTACAGACAATTGGAAGCACAATGACACAAGTGGGTTTTAACCCCTAATATAAATATAAAAATGTTTATATCGTTAAGTTGATCAGCAGTCGATCTCCCTACATTTAACTTTAACAAAAAAAAATCCCTAATGTTGTTACGTTTTGTTTGCTTTATTCGTTCTTGTTTTTTTTTTTTGTTAATATACCGTGATAAAGCTTTACAGTCGCCACGAAAGTTATTTCATGGGAAAATCATATTTTTTGCCACTTTCACAAAGAAAACTTTAACCTGAAATCTTTCATCGTTCCCACATATTGACCATGACATAAACAAATAATGAAATAAACTGTAAATCGCTTGTTAATTAATTAATTAATTAATTAATAAATTCTGTTATAAATTTATTATGCAAGAAATAAAATAAGGCGAATAAAAAACAATTATCAAAAAATTTAATCAAAAGCAAAAGCAAAAGCAAAAAAAAAAAAACACAAGAAAGAAATTCAACCAATTTAAGTAATTAAGTAAAAAAAAAAAAAAAATTTAATTTAAATAAATTTGCAAATTTTTATGTAATTTTAATTTTTTTTTTTTTTTTTTCGATATTTATCTCATCTACCGCTGATGTTATGTTTTGTGGTTTTTTAAACCGGAATTTATTATTTTTATTTTTAACAAACAAACAAAAAAAAGAAGCGTTAAGAAAGCACAAGAGTAAAACAGTAAAAAAGTTTATTTGCGTTAATTTAAAATTGGTGATAAAGAAAATATTTTTAATTTTTTTTTTGATAATATTTTTTACTGATCGTTGTTTTATTTGAACGTTAATCATAATTTTATTGTGCACGGAAATGATTGGTTTGACAAAAGTAATTGTCGTGGTAGAAAATGATTTAGTTTGACAGTTGAAATATGTAAGACTTTACCGACTTGCAGTGAATCTAAGCTAAAGTACATGTGAAATTTAAAGTCTCAATTCCAGTAAAGTAATTATAAGCGGATAATTACAAGGTAAATAAATGAGAATAAACAACTGGGAAAGCAACAGAAAGTGGTTTTTACCAATTAATTAATTAAGTGATTCGGTTTTTTTTGTTTTGTTTTTAACATAACTTGAGCATAATTTGGGGTAATGGAAATATGTTTATAATGAACGAAAAAAAAATGAAATGAAATGAAAGATTTTTCTCTGTGGAATTGTGGGGTTTTTTTGTTAGTTTATTGTAAACCAATGAAAGCTTTAGGTTGCCTTGCGTTACGTTGCACATCCTTTGGTAATAAATTGATTAGATTGTAAGGAAATAATATTTTTTTTTTATTAACCGGTTGGGAGCATAGAGATACTACTTTTTTACTGGTAACACAAAATTCAAGTTTTTTTTTTTTGTTTATTTATTAAAGTTAAATTAATTTCAACAGCGAACAACATTTAATTCACTTTCTTTCGCTACATACATTTGTTGTGTCGTCATTGTTTATTTGTAGCAATTTTGTTGTTTTGCTACTTCTTTCTTTCTTTCTTTTACTTTCTTTGCAAATAAAAGATTATAATCTTTGTATAATAAAATAAATAAATAAATAAATAAATAATGAACATCTGTTGTCATTACAATTTGTATTAATTACTTGCTAACCAGAAGTTATTCTTACGCTAAATACCAAGCGGATGATGATATCGTTTATGTACTCAAAATCTATTCAAAAAAAAAGAAAAAAAAATCACCGTATTAAGGATTTTCATATTTATGTAATTTGTTGTTAGAAAATTATTTAATTAATATTTATGTTTAATTATGTCGTGGATTAGTGATGAGTTTTTTAATTTTTTTTTTTATTTTAAACAGCGATGCAAACCATTTAATTGTGCTTTAACGGTGGGCATTACTCGATATTTAATAGGGAACCAATACTCTGCTATCACAGCTACCTGTAATGTTTCTTTTATTTATTTATTTTTTTTTTTTTTGTTAACTTAAACATCTTAAATCCTATTAAAAATGGATTAGCTTTGCTTTACATTTCATTTCTGAATTTATTTATGTTTCATTTAAAAAAAAAAAATGGGAAGGAAAAAGCACCAACAAACAAACAACGAAAAAAACCATTTAAAAAACAAATCCTTAAACATCTGTTGAAATACTTTAGAAAAATGTTTCTAGTAGGATGGTAAGCAAATAAATATTTCTAATAATAAAACATAAAAACCGATTTCATATTATATACAAACAGCAGAAGAAGAAGAAGAAATTCTTTCTTTCTTTAATGTTTTTTGTTTTGTTAAATCTTTAGACTTTACTGTTGTTTCTTCGTTGTTTTTTTCTTCTCTTTATTATTTTACTTAAAAAAAAAAAAAGCGACTTTTCAACGATGTTGTTTAAGCAAAAATAAATAAAATAAAATAAACAAGTAGAGAGTAGAGGAAACAAAAAATATAAAATCGCAAAAAACTTTACCATAAATATCAGCCAAAAGCAACAGCAGCAGCAGCGATTGTTTAAGAGTTTTTCGCTGTTTTTTTGTTCCTCTATTTTTTTTTCTTCTGTATTATTTTTTGTAATATTTGTTGCGCTTTTTTTTTTTTTTATATTTTTATCTAAAAAGTTCAACCAACAATTTTAATTTTTTTAATTTTTTTTTTTTTTTCAATTTCGCGTACTTAAAGTTTTTAACCTTTAATAGAAAAAAAAAAAAAAAAATTACTTTGGTTTTGTTTTGTTTGTTAGATTCGTTGGTTTTTCGTTATCATAAACATGGCATAAATGTACAAAATTATTTATATTTTTCTTAACGTATGGAATAATAATAATAATAATACGATGAAATACTGTACATGTGAAACAAAAACTTGCATCAATTAAAAAAAGAAAAAATTAACCAAGAAGCGACTTCTTTAAAAACTTTGCACACATTCATAGAAATCTCGATGATATTTAGCCGCGAATTATGTCTGTTTTATTAAATAGAAAATAATTATTAATATGTTTCCATTTGTTTTGTGTTGTTTTGTTAATTCTTCTAAGAGTTGAATAAATAATTAGTGAAGAGAAATTTCTTGTTGTTTTTTTTTTTTTTTTTTAATCAATAAATTTTGTGATTAGTTTTTAATTGTTATGTGATTTGTGTTTTATCGGTTTTTTTTTTTTTTTTTTTTTTATTTCAATGGGATTAATAATAATAATAATAATTTTTAATTAATAGAGATATCATTTGTGAATGTTTAAATGTGGGCTAATTTCACTATTGCGGTTGTAAAAAAAAAAAATTAAATTTTTAATAATAATTTGAAGGGTTTTAACCGGTAGTTTACTATTTTGGCACAGTTTTTTTTTTTTTTTCCGAAATTATGATTAAATATTAAATGCTTTGGAAATTTGTGTCTTGATTTTAAGCACATACACACACACACACAAAATGTGATCTGAGAAAGTCTTTGGATAAAAAAATCATTCAGTTCCGGGTTTAGTGTTATGTTGGATGGAAGTTTAACTGGCACGTTTAACTGGAAGTTTATGCAACATTTTTGGAGTTTTTAGTTTTTATTCAATTCCTAATTAAGGTGCGTTGTAATTACATAATTTACTGTAATCAGTGTACTTGTAATACGGCTATCAGGTAGATAAGGTTGATGATTGATTTAAACAAATCGAAAAAAAGTTTTTGTTGACTTAATCGAAACGCTAAACTTGTCCTATTAAACGAGTATTAAACTGTGAGCTTTGATAAATCTTTTATTTGTGCAAAATTAATGGGATTTTAAGTATGAATTTATAAATATTTGTGAGATGCCTGAATTGTTTTTTTTTTTTTTTTAATTTATATAATCGTTCGCCCACACAATTAATTTCGTTTCGGTGTGAAAGTTTATTGAACTTGATTTATTAATTAATTATCGTCAAAATGGTTTTGAGATTTATTCGATTTAATTTAATTACCGCTAACCGATTTTTTAGCTTAAAAATTTTGTTAACGCTTTACGGTGGTGACTGTAATAGAAAAATATTTGTTCCAACTTTTGTTACTTTACTTTCCAATCCTATGCCAACATTAATTATTATTTTTCAATGTACATACATATATATCCGTGTTTGGAAATAAAATATTTTTTCTTTTTTTAATTCAAAATTATGATAATAATGCATTGTGTGCTGTTATAAATTCTCCTCTATGCGCTTCTTCTTCATTTCTTTTAATCATTTCTTTTTGTGTTTATCAATTCATTTTTCTCATTTTTCTTTAATTTTATTTATTTATTTTTTTTTTTTTTTATTCATTTCTTACTGTCTGATTAATGTCTGATTTTTTTTTTTTTTTCATTCTTTTCTTTAATTAACAATTAAAAGTTTAATCAAACTTGATTAACATAAATTTATGTACAATGTATTATTATTATTATTATTATTATTATTATTATTATTCATCATTTTAAATTGTTAATTATTTCAATGTAATTAAAAATTACTGTACAGCGAATTTCGATGAATAGAAAACATTATTATTTTTTTTTTTTTAATGTTTCTCAACAATTGTGTGATATTTTGATCTCTTTCTCTCTCTCTCTATAAATTTTTATTCTTTTTTTTTGTTTACTTTTATTATTAACGTTAATTATAAACGCAATCACGAGCTGATAACAATAATTTATCGGTTAATTGTTATCAGTTGAAAATTCTTTCAAAATTTTTTTTTAATTCAATTAAATTTTTGACCTAAGAATCTAACTGTGAACACAATTAATTTTTTTTAAAATTAATTGATTGGTTAATTAAATAATTAGAATTAGGCACGAGGATACTTTGTCTTCTTCTCCTTCTTCTTCTTGTTTTAATTTAATTTATTCGATTTTTTTGTTCTTATTCTCTGTTTAGTTAATGATCGATGATTTTGACAATTATTCTCTGTTCTTCGCCTTACCTCATATTAGATAGACATCGTCGTCGTCGTTTAACACAAAAAAAATTTGTTTATGCACTTTATTCGGCGTTTTGCTTATTTATTTAAAATTAAAAAATAAGTTTGGATCAATCAAATAAATCATTTACTCTATATATTTGATTTAGAATAAACTTTCATTCAAATTCGCAAGTAAATTTCATAGAAAGTCAATCGCTAGTAAATTTAATTTAAAAAAAAATTTCTACGTTGAAACAATTTAATGACGACGAGGAGGCCAGACTTTATAGTTTTAATCATTTTATGTTAAATTAAATTAACTTTACTTTACAAAAGAGAACTAATAACCTTTTGATCCATTTGTAATTAGAATAAATTATTATTAAACAAAGAAATAGAAGAAATAAATTTCTAAGAAAGTTTTTTTTTCTTCTTTCTTTCTTTCTTGCTTCTATACATTTGAAATAAAAGAAATAAAACATTTTTTTTTTGTATCAATTAACATATAATTTGTTATTAAATTTAGTTAAATGAGCTGTTGAATGTTGAAGGATTGCTGTCAGTTAGATAAAAAAAAAAAATTTTAAATAACTTTAGCGGTACGATTAAATAATAAAAATTGTTGCTGTTGAGGAAGTAGCATTTCCATTAAATAAATAAATTTTCACTATAATAAAAAAGAGAAAATTACTAAATCTGTTTAAAATATTTAATAAAATCAGTGGTGCAACGATGACAGTTTTGTTTCATGACATGCACGAAAGTTATTTGTTTACTGGTGACTTTACAATCAGTTTTAAGGCAATCAAAAGAAATATTTTAAAAGAGAAAAATTGTTATTATTGCTGGGACAACGATAGCAAGACTTGCAGGAAAGTTTTTTTTTTTTTTTTTTTGTTTCTAGTGACTTTCAATTGACTTTACAATCAGTTTTAAGACATTTAAAAGGCAAACTTTAGCGAAAAACTGTCATCAATGCTTTTATTAACATTTCTTTAGGTAAATAAATGTTGAAAATTATGTGAGTAATGTGTAATTAAAGGTAAAAATACCTTATTTACTTAGTCTAATGTTGATTTTATCACCGAAAAATACTTTACTATTTACTTTAACCATAAAACACTTTACTTTATTTTATTTTACCTCTATTTACCTTTTTTAAAATGTATATTTAATTATTTATTTTTTTTATAAATATACCGTAAATATGTATTTTGTTTTAATAAACATAAATAATTATGAATGATAAGAAGAATTTTCTTTTCTTTTCTTTTCTTTCTCTTTTAAACAAATAAAATTTTCTTATCAATTTCATTTTTTTTTTTTATTTTTCATTCTTTACCTTTGTTTATTCGTTTTGTTTATTATTATTATTATTAATAAAATAATTGAGTTACACCCTGTCCTATATTTTTCTTTTCTTTTTTTTTTTTATAAACACAATGCGACTTTATTTATATTCCTACCTAGATTTACGTCAATTTTAATTTTATTGCTGGTAATGACCTTATAAAAATGACCTTGGTTGGTTGGTTGGTTGATTGTTTTCTTTAAGGGTGTTTTGTTATTCTTCTACCACCTACTGGTACCTTCTTTTGTTTCTAAAAAAAAAAAAAGAAAGAAAATAATTTTTTTTTATAGTTTTACCTAATGAAATTTCTGTTTGATGATTTGTTTGTTGTCTGCTGTTTCCACGGAAAATATAATTGATTGACGTTTAACGTTTCTAGGAAAAACATGAAAAATTCACAATTTAACGTGAGCAAAGTAACAAAAAAAAAAACGTCGATTGCTTACACACACACACACAAAATTATTAATAATTTCACCCTGACATTCTAATGAATCAAAGAACAAAAAAAAAAAAATTAATTGTTTAAAAACGGATAGAGGAGATAAGAAGTAAAAAAAAAAACGCAAAAAATAAAATGAAAGTAAATTAAGTTTTCGCTTGTTTGCAGCTTTTATAGTTTTTTTTTTTTTTTTTGTTATCGACATAAAAGTGTAATCAATAATCAAACATTTTCTTTAATCATTTTAACCTTTTGAATCTGATCTGTGTGTCTCCACAGTTTTATCTATCGCTGACATTTCGTAGCTCATAAATAAAAATTCAATTAGAGAAAATTTCACCTGTATTTTGCACAGTTAAAATTTTTACTAAACACCGTGTCAGTGTTAACCTTTTTCTACCACAAACAGAAAACACAAAAAACATTTCAAATGCCAGCTAGTATTGTAGTCGCTAAATTTTCTTTAATTCTTTCTTTTATTATTCAAAAATAATAACCAGTTATGTGACAAAAGTAATTCTCTGCGTCTTTTTAGTTTTGTTTTTTTTTTGTGTTGTTTAAATAAAATTTCCGTTAATGGAGTATCAATAGAATTGGTGACCAGCATTAAAGAGTTTAATCCAATAAAGAATCTTGAATTTTTTAAACGACTGTACGACTGTGACTTAACAGTAAAATGTGATGATTTTTTTTTTTGTATTCTAAAGACTTTGGAGTTTAATTTTTCTGCATAATTAAAAAAATTAATGATCCTGAAAAGTTTCTTTCATTTATTTACAGTTAAAGTTTGCTATTTTCGCGTAGCTTCTGAAAGTCTTATAACGACTATTTAAATTTCCACTATAAAAGTGTTGTGTTGGCTAACTCTGATAGCATAAATTATAAAAAAAATAATAATAAAGACGTAGCAAAAGATCTTTACCTGTCAAAAGCGGATTGTAAAAGAATTTTTGTTTACACTTTAGAGACCTCCGTCATATGATTAATTTTTTATTTACAAGCATAGAAATTATATAAACACAGTTATATCGGTTAAAACACTTTAAAGAATTTTTTTTTTTATTTATTTAAAAGCATCACCTGAATGACGTGAAAATTTAATAAAACCAATAAAACCAATAAAACCCCCGTCAAAGGTTATTAAATAATTAAGAAACAGCAGGTTGTGTCTTGTTGTCTTGTGTTTTTTTTTTTTTTTGTTACTTGAAAATAAATAATTTAATCAGCTTACCGATACGAAAAAGCGTCAGGGTAGAGAACGTTTCTAGAAGTTTTGAAATTGAAGTGAAATTGATTTCTGACGTTCCAAAGAGTATTTATCGAGTTATTTCTCGAATTACACGCATTGTAAGATATTGGATTAGTCGTAATCTCTGTTTTTTTGGGCATTCACCTGTTTGTTGTACCAATGGCGCTGAAAAAACACACACACACAAAAAACATTAATTAAATAATTAAATGAATAAATATGAATAGATAAGCATAAATGTGTATAAATATGCCAGGTCATAATTAGCATATTTAACCGATTATGCATTTGTAAGTGGTTCAAATTTCGCATAAATGACAATAAATTCATAATTAAATGAAACAAATAAAAAAAATAAAAACCGCGATTTGGCTAGATTCAGCAAAATGTCCAAATAGCAGAAAATAGATAAAAACAGAGAAGCAGGCAAACAGGCAAACACATTTACCCCAAAATACTCTATTGATCGTGTTTTCGACGATGAATCATAAAAGTTGACTTAGGAAAGTTTTCCTTCCTTCTTTCTTTCATTCTTTTAATCATAAAACAAGTGACATTTGGTTTATTGACTTTACCGATAGTAAACATTTCGTTTTTTATCCACGCATTGCATGTTGCTGCCACATAATAATTCACTGTTTCTACCAGGCTATTTCTATGTTTTTTTTATTTACAACAATAACAAAAAAAATGAATAAATAATATTTAGCGAAATTATATTTAATTTCTCTAAAGAAAACAAAAGCTAAAGCCGCTACAACTTAACTAAACTTAATTTAATACTTTAATTGAATGAAAAGTGAAACTTTTTACCATTATATGATTTTGCTTATAAATTACTTCACTTAAGTTAAGTTAAGTAAATTAAATTAAAATTGTAAATTGTAAAAAAGCTTTAGCTGAAATTGTCGTTTTTGCAAAAAATTTTTTTTACCAACTTTATTGACATTTAGAGACTAGAAAATTAATTCGTTTTTTTTTTTTTTTTTTTTTTTTTAATATAATTGCACAGGTTGTTACACAAGTATAGACGCTTCTTCTACTTTTTTAATTTTTTATTTTGATTTATCATTCACGTTTGAAGTTATTTTCGTTATTTTTTTTTTGTGTAATTTTAATTTCAATGTTAATGTTGAAAAAACATATGTTGTGTTTTTTTTTTTTTATGCTGTGCAGTCGATGATTTCTATTTTATTACCACTTCTACTACCACATAATTTGGTTTTATAATTAATTCATTATTAATTAGTGTTAATTAAAGTCTTATTAGTAAGATTATTTAAATTAAATCCTAATCACCACCCTATAATATTGGTTAACCAACATCACACTGGAGGTTTTGAAAAAAAAAATTTCGTGCATGACCAATCTCTTGTTCCATCATATTTACTCTGATTTACTCTGAATTTTCATTTAAATTTTACTAAATAACTAAACACAGAGAGACAGAGACAGTAATTTACAATTAAATTAAATTAAATTAAATTATTTGTTGTGCATCAAAAAAAAAAAGAAGAAGAAGAAGAAGAAAAGTACATTGACTCTGTTATTACATAAATAATTTTTTATTTTGTCGCGGTTATGCTGTTACACCTGAATTCAATTATTATTTGCTTTAAACCAAAAAAAAAAAAAAAAAAAAAAAACAGCAAATTCCTAGTAAATAATAATTCATAATTATTATACTTTAATGCTGAAAAAAGAAAAATAAAGTAAATTATTTATTTATGCTGTTGTTTGTTACTCGAAAATTATTTAATTATTACCCTAAACAATGGTAAAAATATATTTTATTTTTTGGCGCCACAATGTTTTAACAAAGGTAACGAACTAACTGTACCATAGTGGCGACATGTTGCATTTACATGTTTACAATTATGTAGGAAAAGGTGAAAATAGAAGAAAAAAAATCGTTGCTATAGGGTGGGTTGTGGTCAGTACGTTCACCCTTAAACCATAGATTTGGTTTTGATATTGTGGTTTTTGTGTGTTAATCAAATGCGAAATGTTATGCAATATTGACGAAAGTTTTTCCTGTTGTGCAACATTAATGTAAATTGCACAGTTGTCAGTCGTAGGTAAGTTACGTTTTTCATTGAATTCGTCCACTTTTACCATTGTGTTTGTAAAAAAATATTCACTACATTACGTGATATTAAATTAAATTTCAAGGAAATTTATTGTGAAATAAATAAAACATCGATTGTAGCCAGGTAGGTAGGTAGGCAGGCAGTGTAATCGTATAAAGAATAATAAACAACGAAAAACAGGGTCAGTAATAACTCTGTTGTTGTTGTGTGTGTGTGTGTGTGTGCATTTCAAGGTAGATAGACATAGTAAAAATATGAATAATCGATTATTATCGATTATCGAGTATTTGGTGGTAGTCGTAGTATCGGACATTGTATGATTTAATTAATAGAAATTACCTCTCACATTTGGGAATATATCGTTAAAACCGCATAAGCACACAAAAAATTTGTGTAATCATTTTTGTGGACTGTTATGACGTAAAATTAGCGAAAATATAATTAGAAGCGATAAAAATATCGATTTTATTGATTTTACATTGCTTGGGTAATGTTTACCTGGACGTCGTATCTTTCGAGTATCTTAGAGTATTTCGTTTCTATTTACTTTGAATTTCAGAATGCACTGTTAAAGGTCGTTAATAAACTTAAAAATCAATCACTGTGTGTAGTGGTTTCGCGCTTACATTTCACTATGCAATATTTATTCGCTGAGTTTGTTGGTTTTGTTGTTTTCAGAATTTCGCTGTTCTTCAAATTTTTATTGTATAAAAAAAAAAACAAACAAATTTGTTTATTAAAGCTTTATTTACTGTTTTTTTTATTTATTTACTTTACTTTACTTTACTTTAAGTGTGTTATTTATATTATTTTGTGTGTGTGTGTTTTAATAATTTTTTTTCATTTCATTTTTTATTTATTTTTAGTGATTTTTTGTTTTTTTTTAGCGCTTGGCTCACTCGATGCTTTTTATTATTATTTTTTTTTTTTTTGTAAATAAAAATTAAATATTTATTCAAATTTATTTGAAAAGAAAAGAGAAAAACCCCAAAACGTAGAAAGACGAAGAAAAAATAATAAATCCAGAAAATACAAAAAGAACTGAAGAATTTTACCTGTGTTTTAATTGAATTTTATTTTGATTAATTAAATTTGATTTCTAATCAACAAAAAAAAAGAAAAATAAATAAACACCTAAAGCAACCCCGCTTATTATTTTTTTTTTTTGTATTAAATTAAATGGAACTGAGATGAGATTTGTTAATTTTTTGTTAATAAAACAATTGGAAAATAATTAATTACAATAAAAATTACAAAGGCGAAGGTGAAGAAGAAGAAGAATAGAAAATTTAATTAATTAATTAATAAAAGAAGAATATTTTTGGTTTTTAATTTTTTATTATTTTTATAGAAAAAATTAATTACATAAATCATAAAATGACAAATTCACAGGTAAAGTAATTTTTTTATTATTTTTTATTATTTAATTTGCATGTGGATTGGATTGTATTAATTAATGTTTGTGGTGGTGGTGGTGCATGAATTTTTTTGCAATTAAACTAACAAGTTTAGGGTAAATGATATTGTTTATAACAGTGGTTAATGGGTTCCTTTTTGCTACTCCCTTATCAACACTAAATAATGTAGAAGAAAATCTTTAAAAATTATTATACACTGTCCAAGCTACTAATTCTCTCATTTTATTTAACAAAAAATTTACTCCAAAATACAAAACGGGAAAAAAAAAATCATTTTACTTCCGTTTTTGTTGTTGTTATTGTTGTATGCTTAATCGTTTAATCATTACATGGCTTTGTCTGTTGCTGGTCAATTATTAAAGCATTAAACGTTAAGCGTTGGAATATTTGATACAATAGACAAAGATGACACAGCGACTAAAACTATTTTTAATTAATCAAAATAATTTTTTTAATTTTTTATTTTTTTATGACATTATTTAGCTATGGTTTCGTGGTGTACGACCATCCAAGTTTCGCCATGTGTATGGTGTACCATCACGTAAAGAATGCTGCTATACGGATATTAGTGTTGTTAGAACCGGTAACGATGGTAATTTTTGTGCTGCAAATCCAAAATTTCTTGCAATTGTTGCTGATACAGCATTTGTGGTTATACCAATTAGTCAGGTAATGATTATTAATTAATTAATTGATTAATTAAAATTGAATAAGAAATATTTTAAAAAATTTTTTTTTTTAATTTATTAGACCGGACGAATTGATTTTCAATGTTGCAAAGTAATTGGTCATGTAGGACAGATAACTGATTTAAAATGGAATCCATTTGATGATAATGTTATTGCGTCAGCATCTGATGATTGCACAGTAATTATACAGAAACAAAAATTTTTATAAAACTCAATAAAAACGTAAACATTTTTTTTTTTTTTAGATTAGAGTCTGGTCAATTCCGGATGGTGGTTTAACAACGAATTTAAGTGAAAGTCTTGTTGAATTAACCGGTCATAAACGTAAAGTTTTACACATTGAATGGCATCCAACAGCTGAAAATATTTTAATTAGTGCCGGCTTTGATCATTTGGTAAATATTAAACGTCGATATTCACTGTTTATAGCATAAAAATTAAAATGAGTGCGTTTATTTTTAGATAATAATTTGGGATGTGTCATCAGCATCGAGTGATCAACGTATGAAGGTGCTGAATTGCCATAACGATATGATATATTCGTTGGCAATAAATCGTGACGGCTCATTAATAGCGACAACGTCAAAAGACAAAAAGCTAAGAGTAATTGAGCCGAGAAGCGGTATAATCATATCGGTGAGTGAATAAATCTTATTTATTCCCATAGTTAATTAAATGCTAAAATAATTTTTTGTATATTGGTTTAATTAACAGGAAGGTGTCTGTCATTTGGGCACAAAATTCTCAAAAGTAATTTTCTTAGATAATGCACGTGTACTAACCACCGGATTTTCACGGTACTCTGATCGACAATTCGCGTTGTGGGATCAACATGATTTAAAAAAGCCATTAATGCAGGAGGTTATTGATAGTTCATCCGGTGTTGTAACACCATACTTTGATTATGACACAAGAATGGTAAATGTTTGATGAATTAACGCAATAATTAACCGTTTAAAAAAAAATTAATAAATAAATTAATTTTATTCTCTGTATTTTTAGCTGTATTTGGCTGGTAAAGGTGACGGCAATATTCGATATTATGAATTAGTCGATGAACCACCATTTATCCATTATTTAAATCAATTTTTATCTGGTCAACCACAAGTAAATATTAATTTATTTTTTATTTTTCTTAATTTCATATTCATTTGGGTTCATTTTTTATTTTTAATCAACAGAAAGCATTGGGTTTTATGCCGAAACGTGGTGTACACGTAACACAATGTGAAATTTATCGTTTTTATAAATTACATGCCGCTGGTAATATATGTGAACCAATATCAATGATTGTACCAAGAAAATCAACATTATTCCAAAATGATTTATATCCGGATACGTTGTCAATGGTGCCAGCAATAACCGCTAAAGAATGGTTTCAAGGTAGAAATGTACAACCGATTTTAATGTCAATGCAAACAGGTGATTGTCTTTAATTCTGCTTTTAATTTTTATTTAATTCTATTTATTAATTATGTTATTTGATTATTATTTTAGGACAAAGTATTATGGATTTAAATAATAAAACAATTTTATCTGCTGCTGATAATAAATTTATAAATGGCTCAACAAATAATCTGAATAATCAGAATAACCTGAATAATCAGAATAATCTAAATAATAATAAAGATAATAATGATGATGGTAAACGTTATGATAATAATACAAAAAAATTTGCCTTTCTTGCACATCAGACAATACCTGATTATCGGCCACAGGCAATTAATGATAAAACATTAAAGACAACCTCAAATCAAAGTACAAAATTCCATCAATTACAAGCAATATTTGGGCAACAAGTGAATAATAAAGATATAAATAATTTGCAAAATAATCTCTTATCAAATTCAACAAATAATTCAAATAGTAATTCATTAGAGAATTTAGATATAATAAATACAGAGAATGAGCTACGTAAAGCGTTTAATCATCAGGTGGATGAGATAAAAATTTTAAAGAAACAATTGGCTAATTCTGATAAACGTGTACGGGAATTAGAAATTGAGTTGAAACGTTTACAAATGCAGATAAAAAATTAATTTAATTAGTGCAGAGAATCGAGAAGAATGAAAAGAAGAAAAGTCCAATCAATTGGCTAATTTTATATCGCAAATAGATGATTTGTTTGGGCTTTTTTTTTTTTTTTGGCTTTTTTAATTAACGAGATTAAGTAAAGAGAAGAGAAGAGATGCTTGTAAAGTTTAAAGAGAAATCAATATCATGCTTTTGTGATGTGTTTTCTTTACTTTTTATTTTTAATTATTAATTTAGTTTAATCATTATGTGATGATATGATGAAAATATAAACAGAAAAAGACGTAATTATGTGTGTGTGTTTGTGCAATTTAGATTTATTTAATTAATTACAAAAATGAATTACAGCCGATTTTTGATTTATTTTATAACGAACTGATTTATAATTAATAAATTTGTTTAAACAGAGCGATAGAGAGTGAGAGAAAGGGAGCGTAAAGTGTTAATTAAAAAAGAATAATTTGTTTTTTTTTTTTTTTAGAATGAATGGGGAGAAAATTTTAATTTTGATTCATTTTGTTGATCAAACCGTTATCAAGCATTATCAAGAAAGGGGATGTAAATGGTTTCCAATAATAAATCCAATTTTGTGTTAAGAAGTAATCAAGATCGAATAAGCTAGCCTTCTCCTCCTAATCCTCCTCCAGTTGTTTTTTTTTTTTTTTAATTTAAGTGGATATTCGTACACGTATATTCTGCACTCAATTTACAAATAATTTTATTTTGTTTAATTATGATTAAATAAGCGATAATTAATGCACAAAATCTAAATTATCCATTAAGACACACGTTTATTGTAGATTACGGTATCATCGTGTTTTATTAGTAACCAGGGCTGAATTTAATTATAATTCTGTTATTCTAAGCATAATTAATCACCATTCTAATCTAGAGAAATATTTAAATGATTAATAAAACACAGAAGGCGATGGAATTAACGTCGATTTAATGATTAGAGAACAGTGAAATGTAATCAACATTAGCAATAAAATGAACACAAGGAATAACCACTGTAGATGAATTAATTTTTTTATTTTTGTTTTGGTTATGAATTAATTAATTAATTAAGTTAAAATTAAAAAAAAAAAAAAGAAAAAAGCAATTGAAAAGACATTTTGTAGCTGCTTTTTTTTAGCTGTAATTATAATTATAATAATAATAATAATAATAATAATAATAATAATCAGTATTTATGGATAATATTTGCTTAAATAAAATAAATTAAATAAAATAAAATTTTCGTCGTAATTTTATAAGCTTTTTATACAAAATGTAATGAAATAAGAATTAAAATAATAAAAAAATTCAATGTTGTGTAAATTAATAATAAATAAATAATTTAATTAATTAATTAAAAGACAAGGAAACATGACAACTTTATCAAAAAAAAAAAAAAAAAAAAAAAAATGAAGAAAATAAAGAAAATTTATATATTTACAATTTTATTATTAATTATTATTACATAAAAAAAAAATATATATATATATATTTTACTATGCATTTAAGTAATTAAAAAACAAAAAAAAAAATAATAAAAATTATTTATAAATTTAAAATTTAATTTAATAAAGAGAAATGCTTCAAACAAAAAAAAAAAAAAACCTTATAATAATGAGTAAATTTATTTATCGCAAAATAATAATTATTATTGACATTATGGCATCATTTTCGATTTACTTAATATAAACTGCGTAATAAATTTTTTGTTGTTTAAGGAGACACACAAATCGATTAATTTATTTCCCTGCCACAGGTTTGAAGGTTAAATGAAAATCACAACGAGATTATTATCTAATAATAACGCAATAGAATATAAAGGAAAATAAATGACACCCACATTATCTCCATACCAACCTGTTATTATTTATCTAAAATAACGATAATACACCACTGTGCGTAAGCGCAAAAAAAAAAAAAACAAGCAAAAAAGAAAAGAAAAACGTTGCTATGGTGATCCATTGTCAAGGTAACATAAAATCAATAATTCTATTTAATTATCAGCAATCAACCTACGCAATTTGTTACAAAGATAAAATAATACATTTTTTCATCATATTTATTAAAAGTAAAAATCTTGAAAGATTACCCTAATCATTACGTAAATTAATAAATTGATTTGTAAAGACATTTCTGCCAAATCCATCGAACCAGAAAAAGCGACGAAAAGAAGGAATAAATTAAAGGGAAATTAAGGAAAATTTATAAAAAGAAATCATTTTAAAATCATTATAATTCTTATTTATTAATTAATTAATTATTATTACAAATAGTTTTTTTTTTTTTTTTACAAAAACAAAGACACATTTTTCTAAGACACATTTCTTTTAAATTTACGTTACGTTAATGGACGGTTTTTATTATTTTTTTTTTTTTTCAGTGTTTAAATTACAATACAAACAAAAATTATTTTTCACATATCTAATTAATTAATTAAAATAAATATTTATTACAGAAGGTAATAATAGTTGTTAACAATATTAATGAATTAATTATAATTAATTTTCTAGATGAATTACATCCATCTGTACTGCATGTGAATATACATGAACGATATTCCATTTGGTCACCTTTATTTTTTACATAGTTACAGTAATTTCCCAGGTCTTTCGATGAACAAAAACGTTTTGCACCGATACCACCTGTATTAAATTTTTGGTATTTTTTTTTTTTTTCGATGTTTCGTTGATTTTTTTTCAACGCGAAATAAAAAACAAATTTATTAGTAATGCTCCCTTGGATAATTAAAATAATAAATAAATAAAATAATAGATAGATAAATAAATAAAATAATAGATAGATAGATAAATAAATAAATAAAATAATAAAGAAGAGAAAGATAGAACAGTGACATGTTGTTAAATCAACATTAAAGCCACACCAACCGGTGTTATTAATTCACCCCGTCTTTTGTTTATTAAATAAAAATAAAAATAAAAATTGTTAAAAGGCATGCAAATCATATATATATATATATATATATATATGTATATAGGAATATATATATATATATACATATATATATGTAACAACAACATAGTATATATGTAATAAATTTTATACATATACCAATGTATAACTATAACAACAATTTTATTAATAATGATGAAAATGTAATGAAATGAAAGGATTTATGAAATTGAAGGAACGTAGATTGAAACGAAACGTAGAAAAAAAAAAAAAAAAAAAAAAAAGAGGGCTAAAAATTTATTAATTAATTAATTAGTTAGTTATTTAGTCAGTTAATTAATATAATTAATATATTTAAAAAATAAACTAATAGCGTGTTAAATACATAGTTACCTTTGAGATAAAGAAAAATACGGTGGGTTGTGTGTTATCGCATTTTCGAAAAAAAAAACAAAGATTTTCTTTTTTTCTTTTTTCGGTAATAAATGTGCCAAAAAGATCCTAAATTTAAAATTAATTTTGTTAATTATAGTTAATAATTAATTACAATTAAAAAACAACAAGCATGCAGTGAGATTTAATTAAAGCCAAAAAAAAAAAAAAAAAAAAAAAAAGATAGAAAAAAAAAAACAAATTTAAAACCAAAATTAATGAGTAAAACCAATAACCGTTTAATGCAGTTGATTTGATACAATAATTTGCTTCATGAACGTGCCTACATGATTCTGGATTAATTGGAGAATCTCGCTGATTTATTAATAAATCAGAACAATGCATTGTATTTGATGCATTACATTGATAACATTTAATATTAGTTGCTATAATAGAATGTAGTTAGTTAATAGTTATAAATTAATTAAAATTAGTAAAAATAAAATTATTTTAATATAAATAAATGTTATGCAAAGGCCATTCCAGAATTTTAATGTTTTTATTAAATAATTTAAACCATGCTCTCCAAATATCCCATAATTAAATTAATTTTTAGCCAAATTCTTTTTATATTACCTTCATAACGTCCAATATGTTTTATACAATATTTAGCACCATGAACATTTGAACAATCTTGTGGCTTTATATCTGGCATATCGTATCTTTCAAACCATTCTCCACATTGGAATGGGGATGATGAATCGGTTGCGTTACATACGTAACAATTAATTGATGTAACTGACAAACACAGAATAATATTTTTTTTTATTTATAAATAATTTTGATTGAATTATACAAGTAGGGTGGTGGTGTTGGTTGTTGCCGATTGTTGCGTAGGTTTCTTTTTGCAAAAAAAAAAATCTTTTGTGGGCGGTTCAAATGTATGCGCAATTAAATATTCCTATACAAGGGATGTTATTGTAGCAGAACAATATGCTTTTTTATGTTTTTGATTGATGTTTTTCTTTATTATTAAACTACGCAGAAATATTGAATGTTTTGCAATAACAATTTATATATAATATTTTCTATGTATTCTTTTTATATACAAAAATTTTAATTAAAATTTTCTACGTCTTTTTTTTCTTTAATATTTACCTGATTTTATAGCAGCAAATAAAACAATTGTTGACAATATTATTGATTTCATCTTTACTTAAATTATGTTTATAATAACTAATTAATATATGATTTTAAAATAATAAAATAATAATTGTTTTCGTATTAATATGGTGATTTTTCATCTAGAAAATAAAAATAAACAAAATAAATTGATTAATAAAAAAATAAATAAATAAAACAAACAAACAAAAAAAAAAAAAAAAGGGCGTGTAAGAAACAACCACAAAACATACTTATTAGTATAAATTTATTTTTGTACTTAATTAATATTCACTGTTAATAAAACTATTTACTATTTTTTAAATAACTCTTTAATTAAATTAAATAAACTTTATTTTTTTTTATGTTATTTTAAATATAAAATATTTTCTCTTATTGCAACAAGATGTTTTAAACTTCTTTAATGAAATCTTCATGACCAACTAATGAAGTGAAATGAAATCAAATCTTCATCATCAATCTAATATATTGTGAAACATTGAACTGTAATTTTGAAGAAAAAAAAATGACATTTCAATAAAAAGGTCTTATAACCGATTGATTAATTTTTTTTTTTAAATAAAGCGGTTATTTTTACATTTTCAAAAAAATATTATTCGTATGCAATAATTAATAAAAAAAAATTAATTAATTATGTTTATCTAATTATTTTTTATTATGGTAATTTATTCATTAATATTAACATTAAAAAAATGATATAAAAATGTCCTTAAAACAACACACAATATATTTATATTGTTTATTGTTAATATTTCTGTTAAATGTTACGCTTATAAAGAAATTAATTTTTAATAAAAACAAAAAATCAAATAACTTTGTTATTAATTAATTATTATGTTTATGAGTTTAATTTTTGTCTAAAATAATTATTTTCTACAATATGTGTCATATGTATGCGATTGAATAATTTTATTTTATTAATTATTTCTAATTTTATTGTACCATGTGTATCTGTGTGTATTTATGTTTGACTTTATTTATTAACAATATTATTTAATTATTGATAATTTACTTAATTAACAATAAAATTTATATAGTCAGTCATATAGTAGTTGAATATGAAATATACATTTAACAAATATATTTATTTATTTGATTATAAAAAAATGTTTGGCTTTTTATTCTATAAATTTTAGATTTTTGAGATTTTAATTAATAATTAATTAATTAATAAACATATAAGAAATGACTCACATTGTTAACATATTAAATTAGAATACTTATAAATAAAAATTATTTGTGAATAAAATGTTATCGAAACGTAATGATTTTATTTACATTTTTTTTTTATTAATAATTAATTTAGTTAACTAATTATTAATGATTTAATTAAATTAAAGCAAATATTAGTTTGCATTAGTGATGACACAAACAACTTGTTTTAAAAACAAAATTTCATTAACGATTTATTTAAATAATTAATTAATTAGTTTGTCATTGTATTGTGTCGTTTAATTTTGCATTTTTATCTTTTCTCTTTAGTAATCTAACTACATATAAATATAAACAAATAAATTTTTAATTAATTTCCAAATAAATTGTTTTTCTTCTTTCTTTCTTTTTAAACAAAATCACAGAATTTTTATTTATTTATTTTGTTAAACAATAAATAATCAATTAATTATATTATAAAATCTTAATTAAATAATAAATAATTCATGCATCTTTTATGCTTGCCAATTAATGATTTACTCAAAAGTTAGCATTGCATAAACAGATAAAAATTAAATTAATTCAATAACTAATATATAAAAGGAAATATTAATAAATAAAATTCAATGTTCATTATATGATAAAATAAAATAAATAAAACTATGATCTTCAGGAAGACATAAAAACGGCAACAACATTAAACAATAAAAGTTAGTAATAATAAAAAAAAAACTGCAGAAAAGTCCTTAACCTAACTTCTTCTCTTAATAAAATTATTTTTTTTTCCCATTTAATCATTTATTTGCGGTATTATTTTCCAACCAACCCGAGTAATAATTAATTAATGCCATGACGTTTTAATTCGATTCGCTTTATTTTTCGTTTTATTGTTAAATCCGATTTGACAATGCGTTTCTTTTTTAATTTTGTTAATTCACCACTTGTATTACTTTTTAACATTTTGGTTGGTTGTTTTGAAGCGGATTTCGAAAATTTTGTTTTCTTTATGCTACCAGACTGTTGTTGAATAATTAAATTTTGATTATTTCCTGTCATATTACTTATAAATGAGTTTGCTTTTGTAGTTTTAGGGATTATAGGCATAACAACATTTCTTTTTAATGTAGATGAGCAACATGGTAGATTTTTATTCTCACCGGATATATCATTGATATCTAATACTATATTAGATTTTAGTGTTTTTGCTGATGATGGCAGTGATGAATCAACAAAATGACCATCGGTATTTGGTGCCGTATAAAAATTTGGTAGTGATGATGATCCGCATGATGACAAACAAAGACTTTTACCATAAATATCCTTTAAATATGTTCGTTCATCATTTATAGAAAATATATTAGCTACATTCGGAGATGGAGTGTCAGCATAACAACCGCCATATGAATCATGAGATAATGATGAGTCAATACTAGTTTTTGAATTACCAGGTGCTGAGACTTTTATACGTTTCCTTGGTACTTGAAATGTTTGGTCCTTTCCAATAACTTTTACAGTGTTTTCTTGAAACTTTGTAATGGCGGATGATGCATCACATAATACTTTTGTTTTTTTGCCAGAAGAATCTTTTTTACCAAATGTCCTCGGTTGAGAATTTTTAGTAATAATTTTCTTTTGTGGTTTGCCACTAGCAGGCAAAACTCCACCGACTTTTCCTGCAACCGATTTTACCGTACGTGGTGTTATTGATGACGCTACTACATTACTAGAGGAAGACGGTTTTATTTCCCATGGTACATTATGAAAATTTTTATTCTCTTTGTGTACTTCAAGAGGAGCGCCTGAACTAACACTGTGCACCTTTAAACGTCTACCTTTGGTTTTAGTTGTCTGTATAAAAGTAATATAAGTAATATTTTATTAAAAATTAAAAATAAAGAAAAAAAAAACAATTTGGTTTTTAATTCGTAATTAGTAGACACATTTACATAGCAGACATTCGAAATCAGATATCAGATTAATCAATATTAATATAATTTCTTTTTCTTTTTGCTTCTTTTTACCTTTCCATTTATAGAGGTTCTTGAAAAATTTCTGTCAATCTCTTGATGCAGTGAATTTCTTAAACCTTGTAACGTACGAAATTCAGAGTTATTCACTCTTGATAAGGGATTTGAATTTGTCAAATCAAGAATTGACGGACCAAGAGCACGACCTACCTATAAATTAAAATTAATTAAAAATAGAAAAAAGAAAGTAAATGATAAAAATGTATATAGACGACGTACCTCTTCAAAAATCGTTGGTGTGTATTTAGGTGGGACCAGATTTACCATTTTTGTAGGTGGCTCCTTACACCGTGGTGGTAGTATATTAACACATTTACCAGTATTATAATTACTTTCCAATGTATAGCTTTTAATTAGTCCAATAGCTTTATATACAGCAACACGTCCTGAACCTTCTTTAGAGAGTCCATCTTTTTTCCCCCTAATAGCATTTATTAATTATTCATTTTAATTTCTATTTAACAAAAAATCTAATCTTTCTATTGACTTACTTATAGTACATATTTCTCTCTGAAAAATTGCATGCATCAAAATGAAAATGATGACAATTCATACTCATTAATCTTGGTAACAACATACACTCGACTGCTTCAGATAAACTCGGCAAATGATTACCATACATAAAGACACCTTTTTTAGATGCATGACCATGCATATCTATATATAAGAACATATTACTATTTTCGTCACTTAAGAATTTTGTATCAAATAGATCTTCGCTTTCGCTAAGTACTTGCGAGAACTCCGAACTTATGTTTTTATTATGATTTTTCCGTGTATTTTTGAACGAACCATATATTGGTGGTGGTGACGAACGGGTTTTTGTTACTAATTTATCCCTTTTGACAGTTGACTTTTTTATTAAGTTTTGACGAACTGGATTTGTTTCTTTTAATTTTGTCTCTTCAATCTTACCACTGTTTGATTTTAGAGGGAACTTTTTTTCATGAGACTCTAATATAGTTTTTTTAATAAAATTACCACTATTGACTCTAGCTTTTACTAAGCTATTTGGTGTTTTACGTAATGCTGGACCAGTTGTTAAAACTGGCTTTATTTCTTGTACTAATTTCTCTGTAAATATTTTCCCATCAATTTTTTCAATAGTTTTAGACGGTGATTGATTATCTAATGGTGGTGAAGATTCTTTATTATCATCACCACTTGAAGATAAACTTGATTTTGACATAGAAGCTTCTAATTCTTCATCGGCTGATGATGATTGACCAGTGCATTTTTCATTCAATTCTAAAAACAATATATTAATTTTATTTACAAATTACCACAATAATATCTGTCTAATAATTGACAACCAACCATTTTCTTTTATTCCACAATTGCAACAACGTTTATTGCTATTCTCTATTATTTGTGTATCAACAGTATCTATTGTTTGCGCTAATATTTTTGTTATTCCTGGTATTCGTGTTTCTAAACTTTTATACAATAAATTATTCACACAATATTGACACCATATTTTACCACCAAAATTTAATAACAATTTATTTGTTTGTCTCGATGTGTCCTCTGTTAATGTAGAATTTTCACTACTTGTATTTATAAACGGATCACCATTCTTTTCTGTTGTTGTATCATTTAGGAGTTCTTTTTTAGAAACATCTTTTAAATCTTCACTACAACTTGGTGTAATAAATGGTGTACTGTTTGACGATATATCATTACCTGAAGGACAATCGATTATATCAAAAAATTCTGCTTCACTATATAATTGATTTTTATTACTATCCACATTTGGATCATCTTTTTCCATTTGTTTGGAATTTTTATTTTCATCAAAAATATCTTTCTCATTTTTATCATTTAGAAATTTCTGGTAATCAATTATTGTAGTAACATTTTCATTGTCATTTTCTTTTGATTTAGCTGCCTCTTTTAGATTGTTCACAACATCTGATGACATTATATTTGTATTTAAGAAATCATTGAATGAAATAAGATTTTCACTATTATTATTATTATTATTATAATTATTGGTGGCCATTACATTACCATTATCAGAATTAAAACCAATTGTTGATGCTTGCTGTGATAACGGACTTATATCAAAACTTTTTGAAATCTCATGGATTACTTCAAATGACTGTGGATCATCCATTTTATCATAACCATAATGATAAAATCTATAATGACGACAACAATATTTAATTAAAACAACTTTATTTACATTTAATTAATTAATTAATAAATTAACCTTATTATTTTTCGTGCCGCATATATTGTTGGTTGTGTTACATAACTCGGATTTAAATAAACACGATTTAAATTATGTCCTAGGGTGTCTGACCTGTATAAACCATTATAGACACCGTCCGGATTTAAGAATGGCACTATTTTGAACACATACATTTTTCTGTAAACAAATAAATTAATTAAATTTTCTGTTTTTTATTTTCATTGGTTTTTTTTAAAAATAATTCAATGACATTTTATATAATTAATTTATTTATTTATTAACCATTTTAATGACTCTTTGTGTTTAAATATGTAGCCCAATTTAATATATTGTAACTGTCTTAATTTATTGTACATAGAGTATGCTTTTATATCTATTTACAATCAAGTTTTAAAGTCAATTAGAGTGGCGCGAAAATTCACTGAATTAAACTACATTATGTCGTCGTCTCAATGTAATTTATTATTCACAAGAAACATTTAATAAATCAAATATAAAACTTAGAAATGCTATATTGAATATTGTGGCAAGAAATTTAAATTCTTTGTATGGTTATGTAATGCAGAAAAACACACTGCAAAATAATAATAATAGTGTCTAATAAAAATTAGCCAATTCGTTACATTTGAATGATAATCAATTATAAATTGTATATTTAGAGTAATTAAAATTAAATAATTTAAATGCCTTTGATCAAAAAAAAAATTAAATATTTTATTACATATAAAAATGAATTACCTAAGTGTGGCACCTATAATACTTTTTCTATCTAATAATAAATTAAGAAAGCCATTTAAGACGAAACTGGCTGGTGTCTCGCCCGGATGTACACGTGATGATAGAAATATTATCTGAAATAATAAGTAATATTGTAAACAAAATAAAATAAGAAATTTGAATGTGAAAAACCTTTTTGTCCTTAAATGTGTGACATCTGGGTTGTGTTTTATCTGGAAATAAATGATGTACTCTAGCTTCCCTTATATCTTGCACACCATGAAATGATGTTAATGTTACTAAATCAATTCGTCTGCCCTCAACAGATGTAATTAAGAGTTCTCTAAAATAGTAAATGTCATCACATATATCATTTGTTGAGTAACAATCAAGATCATTATTATTATTGTTGTTCGGTTCTGCTTTTATGTCAGGTTCATCATTTTTTATACCGAGTTCCTTTGCGCTTTCTTCTAATGCAATTTTACTTGCATCTGTCAATAGAGTTTGAAAAGTTTCTAAATTTTTATTTATTGTCGCTATTGATTCAACGGCTTCTTGTGTTTTCTTTTTATTTTTCTCAAACTCAACTTTTCTACATAAATTAATTTTCAATTCAATTGTTCGCATTACATATTTTTCATCTAATTTATCCAAAAATGATTGTAATTCGGTGTATGTGTAAGGAAATGTAAACGCATAGTAAAATGTTAAATTTACGGTGTCTAAATTTTTATGAATAAACGATACCGTGAAATTATCCTCTTTGATCTATAAATCGAAATAATTTCCATGTTATTTACATTTACATTATAATTATTCTGAAAAATCATACATTATATGTTGGTTTGTCTTTTATGCGGCTCCATTTTCCTTTTAGTCCAATTTTAAAAACTGGATGCATTCCCTGGCTATACAGTTTCGCTTGTTTATTCAAATTCATGATATTAAATTTTACATTCTTAAATGGTTGTCCACCTAATAATTAATTTATTTATATTTTAGTATGTGAAATATGAATTTTTTTTTTTTCTTTTTTCATTTTAATAAATTACCACGTATCCCAAAATAAAACCACGTTCTATTAGAATTTTCATATTGTGTACCACCACAATCTGGTTTTGTCCAAAGATTAAATTCAGCACTAATATAATTATCTGTATTTAATTTGCCTGTACATAGATTTAATAATTAATTAACAAAACAAATATTAAAGGTTGTTTTTTTTATTTACCTTCACATAGATTAACTAATTCTACTCGTCCTAAATTACCAGAATCAAAATTTGAACTAAAGAAATAACCACCGCACTCAAATTTATCCATTATAATTAAATAATTAATAATACAAATAATTTTTAAATCAAAAAATAATAATAATAATAATTAATAATAGCTTTATAATAAATTCATTTAAAATATGATAAAGATAAACAAAACTTTTTAGCACTGTAATTTGACATTAAAGAAATTTATTAATTTTAATTAAAGAAAAAAAAAATGAAAATTGTCCATAAACAAAACACAACAAATCTATACGGAAAACATATTTATTTTCATGTCAAAAAAAAAAAAAAACAAAAATATTCTTATTTTTATCCAATTACGACAGTATTTATCGGTATTAATATTTTTTTGTTTTTATTTATATGCAATTATCCATTTCCAAAAAACTTTCCATTATAGGAATTGACAGCAATCAGCTGATTTTCAAACAATAAAATCCAAATGCTGTTAAAAAAATTAATTAAAAAAATAAATATAATTTTTTGTCGTTTAATTTTTCTTTTCTTTTTTTTTAATTTTTATTGTTTTCAGTACTTGAATATTTGATATATAAATAGTAACTAAAGAATTTTTCAATCAATAAAAATTTTTAATTTCAAAATCTGGGTCGACGAGATTATCTTTTCTTTTTGTATAATAACTACGCCATTTTTGCAATAAAAATTTTATTTTTTTCTAAATTCTTATACATAAAACTAGTGGCATCTGTTGCTGGTTCCTTTTAATATTAATTTTCATAAAGACAATAAAAAAAAAAAAAATAGAAAGTAAATAAAATTCGTGAACAAATTTTTATTAAAAATATTTTTCTCTATTTAAATATAAATTTAAAATAAATGCATCTGTTACCAAATATTTCAGAATAATAATATATTAATATTTGTTGAGTAACTCTAGAGGTACCTGATTCCAATGAGAATCCCATAATTAGTAGTCGATTAGTTTTTTAATTGCGGCAAGACACCTGTGCTTATCAGGTATATAAAAAGGCTCAAAAACATGAGGAAATGGTGTGTCCCAACCTGTCACACGTTGAATAGGCGCTTCCAATTGTAAAAAGCATTCTTCCTGAATAGTGGCTGCTAACTCTGCCCCGAAACCACTTGTCAATGGTGCTTCATGTGCGATCATCACACGTCCTGTTTTTTTCACCGACTACACAAATTAAAAATAATAATTAATTAACTGAAATTATTTACAAACTCATTGAGAAGCGATTACATTGCAAATTGTTTCTTTATCCCATGGTAAAATTGAGACCAAGTCAATCACTTCACAGTTTACTCCATACGATTTCTTGGCCATATCAGCTACTTCTTTAAGTACATGGACTTGAGTACCCCATGCAATAATTGTCACATCATTCCCCGCTCTTAAAATATCTGCTTTTCCTAAAGGGGATTCAAATGCATCAACTGGAACATCTTCAACTGCAGCTCTGTACAATGTTTTCGGTTCGAAGATAATGCACGGATCCTACCAATAAATCGAATTAAAATAAAAATATTTATATTTTAGATATGTCATTACTTTATCCTTTATGCAAGACAACAACAATCCCTTAGCTTTATTGGGTCCACGAGGAACAACAACTTTGAGTCCTACAGAAAATGACAATAAATAAATTTGTGAAATAAAATCAGAAAATAATAAAAACCTGGGGTATGTGCAAAGTAAGCTTCCGGACTTTGTGAATGGTAAAGAGCACCGTGTCCAACAGCACCACTTGGAGCTCGAATTGTCAACGATCCACAATTGAAAAGATTTCCACTTCTATATCTCATTTTAGCTGCTTCATTTGCCAACTACCAAAAAAAATTATTTATTACGGTAAAAGCGAAAATAAAAAAATTAATTATTTAACCTGATCAAATGCAGGGAATATATAGTCAGCAAACTGTATTTCAGCAATAGCTGTTGCACCTGTATTTGCTACACCAATTCCAAAACCAGCAATACCTTGTTCACAAAGTGGTGTATTAAAAACTCTTCCTTCTCCATATTTCTTTTGCAAACCGATACTGCAACGAAAGACTCCACCAAATGCAACGTCTTCTCCAAACAAAACAGCTGATTCATCCTTTTCCATTGCCAAGTCTAAAGCATTGTTAATCGCTTGAAACATATTCATTTTTGTTTTTTCACCTAAACATAATTAATAAATTAATCAAAAAATTTCTTTTTATTATTTATATATTCTATTAAATTGCCTTCAACAGGTGCCTTGTCATCGGGAGTGTAAACAAAATGAGAAACCGTACGTTTTGATATAACATTTTGTATTATTCCTGTTAATCCGGTCAAAGAATTAACCTTTCTAAACGGAAAACTTATTTTTGATACAGCCATACTTGCTAAAAATATAAATTAGAATATTTATTAATACGCAACATTAATTACATAATTTAAATAATTATTTAACACAATTTAACATAACCACAATTTTCATTTACATAACTTTTTATTGGTTTTACTTTCTTAATTAATTTATTATTGATATTGATAATTTTAATTGTGTTATTAGTGTATTATGCATTATGAATGATCAAAGATATTTATTACTCAGTTTTATTTAAAAGTTACCTTAAGTTCCTGCAACAGTAACTTGTTGATTGCAAATATAAAGTTTAATAAACAGCTGACAGTTTCAAGGCCCTTTAACAATTTAAACAATACCGCTGAATTGATAACAGTGATAACACTTGGTGCGTTTCATTTCTGAAAATATACAAACGCACTTATAATGGAATTGGGATTGGAATTGAAAAATGGGATTTTGATAATTGAAAAAAGTAGCGAAATTATTTTAAAGTATATATTTATATATATTTAATATAGTTTTGAGTAGATTCATATTATAATATAACATAATTAAATTATTTTTACCATAATTTATCTGTAAATACAATTTCCTTGAAAACACTGTCGAATTTATCGTGACTTATTTTTGATTTCTTTGATGTCATTGCATCTTGTACTTTCTCACGCACTTCATTAACTTTAATATCATTACGAATGTAAAATAGTCGAACAATATGATCTTCTGTTAATGATGGATAATTACCAAGTAATGTATGTAAATCCAATACCAACATTTCAATGTCACAAGTTAATAAATTAGCTAAAGTTGGTATCAAATCAACTGGACTGTCATTTCTGGATAAATTCGGTGCAATTTTTTCAAAGAAATCCTTTATTTGTTTTGACTCTTTGATTATTTTCTTTGCAATTACTTCACATTCCTGCTTTGTCTTATTTAAACGTTTCGAAAGCATCGCTTTTATATAACGTTTTGTTACAAGCTTTTGTGCTTCGTTGATTACATATTCAAAATTAACAATACGCAGATGATTGTAATCTTGAAAGTAGTCTTCCAGTGTCACACATATTGTATCGACAGATATTGATGATGCTCCCCATTTTAAGGTAAACAAATCATTAAAATGTATTTCTAAATCAAGGAATGCTTCTTCTAGTAAATATGCACCAGCATCATCTCTGAGTATCTAAAATGTTTTATCAAAATTAGAAACGATTTAGTTGAACTAACATTACTGGAATATATACTTGATAAGTGTGTAATAATTTTTCAAATTCTTCATAGCAATCTGTACGAGACTTTGGCCAGTATACTTGTTTCATTTGATGTGCCAATTCCATAATTTGTTGACAGTTGTTTACGATTATAATCATATGTTGTGTAAAGTAGGGAGCCTTAAATAAATAAATAATTATTCAACTGCACAACAATTTATTAAACATTTATTACCTGACTGCGATCTTTAAAATGTCGATCTTTAAATATAATAATTTCTTGGCGGTAATTAAAGCCATACTTGGCAACTTGCTGAATACTTAGAATCAGCGCATTAAATGTTAATTCTGAATGAATCGTATTTGTAACTTTTAAATTTTGATCAATCATTTCAAATATAATTATTGGTACAGATGTATGGTAATACTTGTCATGTGGATCATGTTCAGGTTGTGAATCTTTTTTCCAGAATTGTTTTTCTGTTTGTAATGCATTATTCAGCCAATCTTCATAATTCTTTTCAATATTTCTCAAATATTCCATTTCCATTTGTTTCAAAAGTTCTGGCCGTATTAGAGGCCCAGTAATTGTTAAATCAACTCTCAATTCTGGATGAGACATCAACTCCTGACCGGGATAAGTATTCATGACCCATGACAAAATGGTAACGTATTCATTACCTTCCAAACCAGTTTGGACGATTTCATCTAACTAAAAATTACACAGAAATGAAAGTGAACCCCTTTAGGAGTAAATAAAAGCAAAAGGGATTTATACTTACGTATTTTGAGAGTGCAGTATGATACATTTTGACGTATTCATTGAATATATCATAGTGAGGTGGAAAGCAAGGCACGCACAAAGACTTTACAACACGCAAATCTTCTAATAAGAATTGACGAGTTAACTCTAAATCACGAACTAGCCACAGTTTATTATCACTACGGTCTTCTAAGCGCGAACCTTCAATACGCTGTATAACCGATTCGTTCAATACATGGAATGCCATTTCTCGCCATTTTTTTGGACGGCCAGGAGGCAGGAATCCTGATTGTTTTTGTTGCTAAAGACAAATTATAAATAAAACATTTTTTTCAAAACATTATAAACTTTTTAATATTTACTTGTAAGGCAAATTGATCACTTTTCTCTTCCCGTTCGATTATTCTTAGTGCTGTCACAATAACAGTGGGTTCCTTTCTAACAGTATTCAATGTTCTGTTTAATATCAAACGAATCTTTCGTTCCAAGGCTGATGAAACTGTTTCAACTTTTTCAAAATATCTTTTAAGTGTTATTTTGTCATGGGCATATTGCTTTGGTAATTTATGCAATTCAAATAGTAAGTCATCACGTGAATTTTCTAAATCCGATAAACACTGATGGGCATGCAATAATTTATCCTCTTCAATCCATAGCATAGTTTTTGAAACACTTGACTGTACTGTGAATATGTGCTTTAGATTTTCCATAGCAGTCGCATATTGCGATTGTCTTGTATTTTCTTCGCGGACATGTTCTAAAGATTCGTATATTTGTGGTACTGGTTCTAACAGACCACTCACATCTTTAATCCTCAAGTCTATATCTTTAATATCATCTAGACTTGATTCTAGCTGTTTTAATCCTACACGAACACCATCCAATTGATTTTGCATTGCTGCCTTAAGCATTGCTTCAACAGATGCTTTCTTACGTCCAACTCTATGTCTATATTGGTCAACTTTTTCTAATTGTCCAGGACGCTGTAACATATTTTTCACATCTTTAATAGCAGCAAGTTTTGCTTCCGCTTCTAATTCCTGTAATTCCATTATAAATGTATTATCAGCTCCTAGTTAATTTTTTTACTTTGACATTTCAGAACTGTCACTGTCATCTATATAAAAATATAAAGAAAAAAATTCTCCTCTATTGTTTTGTCACAAATTAATTTTCTTTGCCTGGTAATACTGATAGTAAATACACGAACCTTTGGATACATATGGTGCTGGTATTGGTTATCAACATAAATTTAAATGATATATGACATAGATAAAGGGGATAAAATTTAAATTACAAAGTAAATAATTGAGATTATTTTCTATATAAATAGAATATTTAATATTTGTTTAGATAAAACGATCACGACCAGTCAGTCTCACATAATTAATCATAGACAGCACATCAATTTTATTCCTTTTCATTAATAAAAAGAATTAAAACTAAAATTTTCTTAATCAAGTAACAATGAGTGATCAATTTACGAGTTTGGAAAATTGCCTGGAGAAGTACATACCACAGGATGAATTGAAAGAAGTGAAAAGAATATTATATGGAAAATCAGAAGAGTAAATAATAATCTTATTTTTATCTTTGTTTAAATGAAATGTATTGCGTTGTTGTAGTTACGCGTGTGGGTGTTGATCTTGATCAAATAAATTGATAACAGAATAAAGAAAAATTGTTGCCTGTCTATTTTTAGTTCTTCATATTAATAAATAAATTATTTATCTTGTGCTTGTTATATTTTCTTTAAAATGTTTTTAATAAAGTGGCGCAAAAAGTATTTAATAAATATGTGAATTGAAATTTAGACAGACGATCGAATTATCAACGGAAACTAAAAGCTTAGCAAATGAAAATAATTTCGAGGTAAAGGGCTATAAGTTTAAGGCACAAAATGAACATTTAAGAGCACCACGTTTAGTCCGTGTAAGTTTTTATATTTCTTTATGCTAATTCATTAATTAATAAGAAATATAAAATTAATTATTTGTTATTCAGATTGGTGCAATACAAAACACAATTGTTTTGAAAACTGATGAGCCAATAGACAAACAACGTTCAGCAATTTATGAGAAAATTAAATTAATTATAAAAGCAGCTGCATTGTCTAACGTTAATATAATTTGTCTGCAAGAAGCATGGAGTAATTAATGAATACACATTTTTATTTTATTATAAAGATTTAATTAATTTTTTTATTGTCCATTAGCAATGCCATTTGCATTTTGTACACGCGAGAAATTTCCATGGTGTGAATTTGCAGAAGATGCAAAAACTGGATCAACTACAAAATTGCTGGAAGGTCTTGCTAAATTGTATAATATGGTAATTATCTCACCAATTTTGGAGAGGGATGAGAACCATGGTGATACCATATGGAATACGGCTGTTGTTATATCAAATTCTGGCAAATACTTGGGAAAACATAGAAAGAATCATATTCCTCGTGTCGGTGACTTTAATGAATCGACTTATTATTATGAAGGTGACACTGGGCATCCAGTTTTTGAGGTAAAAACCAAGAACAGGTACAAATCGATGATAGTTATTTAGATTTTCTATGTTTTAGACACAATTTGGAAGAATAGCGATCAATATTTGTTATGGTCGCCATCATCCACAAAATTGGATGATGTTTGGTCTGAATGGTGCAGAAATTGTTTTCAATCCATCGGCTACGGTGTGTATTACATTCTAGAAAAATAACCAGGAAAACTGTCTAATGATTGTTTGTGTACGTATAGATTGGTGCCTTAAGTGAACCACTTTGGTCTATTGAGGCTCGAAATGCTGCCATTGCAAACAGTTACTTTACCTGCGCTATAAATCGTGTCGGTACCGAGCATTTTCCAAATGAATTTTCTTCAGGTAATGGTTTGCCCGCCCATAAAGACTTTGGACCATTTTACGGTTCTAGTTATATTGCGGGACCGGATGGTAGTCGTACACCAGGCTTATCAAGAACTGCTGATGGACTATTAATTGGTGAATTAGATCTAAATTTATGTCGTCAAATAAAAGATCATTGGGGTTTTCGTATGACACAACGATTACCATTATACGCTGAATCCTTAGCAAATGCAATTAAACCCGATTACCAACCACAGGTTATAAAAGAAAATTCGGAATAGGACTTTAATGGTTAATGTTGTTCGAATTAAAATACAATGTGTTGGGTTTTTAAATAATTTCATATTTTTATTAATTAATTTTCAAAAATTATAATCATTAATGCGCTTTGAATGCTTTTAATAAAATTTATTTATTAATTTTGATTGATCAAAATGAATCGTATTTTTCTTTTACTATAAACTAATCAACAATAAAATAGTTTTTTTTTTTTCAATTAACATTTTTTTTTTTTTTTTTTGTAAAAATAAATAATTTAATTAATTCATTTAACGTATGTTTGGTTTTGGTATTTCTTTTTTTTTTTCCCCTTTTTTTCTTGTTATATATAAGGTGCTTGATTATTTAATTTAATTTTTATATAAAATATTTTATATTTAAGCTCAAAGTAGAAGTATAATAAGTAAGCAAAGTATTTAAATATTAATATAATTAATTAATTTAGTTTTTACATGTAAAATGGCAGTGCCAATGGTTAATTTATTGTTATGTAAATAAATAAATTAAATAAAAGAAAAGATGAAATTCCTAAACTCACACAAAATTCATAATTAATTGTAGGAATTTATACAGTATTTGGATATAAGTAGCTTCTCTAACAAGAACAAAAATAAAAACAAACAAAAGGGGATTAAATATGCTTCTGGGGTTAGTAGTTACAGCTGTAACCTATAAATATAATTTTTCCCGTTTAATTCTTATAAAGATTACAAGCAATTTGACATTCGAATTATTTTCTGTAGAAATAGCTTAAGATCTTTGTTTTTAAATAGAAAAAACAAAAATTACAGACTTAACAAGACATGCGAAATTTATTTTTCTTTTTCTAATCCATGTTATGTTATACAAAAAAAAATTAAATTATTTATCCAGGTAATTTAAATATTTTTGCTTCTTTATTCTTCCATTTTTTTTTTTTTTTTTGTTTTTTACTAGGAATTAGAGCAGCAGCGCGTTTTTAAATTAAATAAACGCGACTGTGGCGTTTTGTTTTCTTTCTTTTACAATAAATTTTCTTTAATTATAAATTTATGTATTAATAATAATTTCATAAGTACAAGCACCATGGAATTTTATTATAAATATTTTCTTATGTTTTTTAATTAATTATTTTACAACAATAATTTGGAAATTATAGTTTTATATGTGGTTTAGTTAAGAAACTGTATGGAGTTTTTATGTAACAAAATCTTTCTTACTGAACACAAAAGAATCTGCTTGTTTTTATCATTTTACTCCTTGTTTTGTTTCAAAAAAAAAAAAAAATTGACAGACAAACAAATTATTTAATTAAATATCGATTCATCTAGACATGATTTGATTTAAATGCATAACAAAAGATTTATATTTTTTGCTAAAAGATTATTAGAAACTAAAAATCAATAATTGTGGAGACGTTAAAAAAACGATGGGCACACATCATTATTCCTACTTGAATAAACAGATTTTTATTAGATTTATTCACCACCTTGTAGTATAATTAAGCGTTGGTAAATTACAATTTTTATCATTAATTAATCAATTAATTTATTTATTTATTTTAAAGGTTTAACAAAAAGGTTTTTTTTTTTTTATTTACATAAATCAAAAATTTTAAAACGTCATTAGCTACGAAAAAAAAAAAAAAAAAAAACAGAAACAGAAGGAAGAATTCACCTTTTACATTCTCTTATTTACATTTAATTAGATTTCTTTCTTTTAGTTATATAAAAATAAACGCAATACGCTATATATTATGCATGTTTTATATATTCATTTGACTTTAGAATAGAATAGAATTTTAACTTGGGTTGTTTTATCCTTTATTTAACACAATTAACACAATTTTTTGTTTAATTAAATTTTCTTTTTAAAGACATTTTATAATAATAATAATAATAATATTCTTGACTTGACTTGACTTTGGTTGTGTTTTATTAACATTGTTATATAATAATAAATTATTTATAAAATCTACACGATCAACAGTGATTGCGATTTATTGTACCCATGAGGCAGGAGCCCATAGCGGTTCAGTTTCTGATTTTTGTGCACATAGAACCAGTTTTTCAAACGCTTCACCCAAATCATTGTTGATTATTTCCTCATCAAAGAAGTGACCGTACAAGAAGTCGATACGTTCAGCTGATTTAATAATTTCTTGGAATTCCTCTTCCTGTTAAATACAATTAAAACAGAAATGAGTAAATAAAAATTAATTGGCAATTATGGTAAATACCGTAAAGCCTCTTGAGTTTGTTTCGTCAAAGGTCGAACGTGCTCTTGCTTGTGTTCTTGATTCTTTCAACTCCTCAAATGATGGCGGCTTAATGTGAATAATATAAGGCTTAAGTTGGGATGTTCTTAAAGTTTTAATTGCCTGGTAATGTGGACTTAATATACATACACAGCCCGCATTAACTATACTCTTAACACTTTCACTAGATGTTCCATATAAATGTCCTTTGTATTCACCAAATTCGATAAATTTGCCACTTTGTAAATCGGCTTCCATTTTATCACGTGCAACAAATATATATTCACGACCAGCCACCTCACCAGGCCTTATTGGACGTGTTGTATCTAGAAGAAATAATTTTATATAGTTTTTGTCTATTTTTTATTCCCAAAATGAACATTCTACATACATGGTACAGGACTGCGATATTTCTCTGGATCACGAACGGCTAGTCTTCTTTTTAATTCATTACGTCCAATGCCGGGAGCACCGATTAGCACAATCGGTCTAAATATACCGGGTCGCGGATACAATTTAGCCACCTCCTCATACGTTGCAATCATTTCACGATCAAAGTCATCATTTTCAGCTAAGTCGTACATTATTTTTTTAGTTTTTAAACCCCTACATGAACTACTTGGTAATGGGGAACCGGGAGGTGTTGTACAAATAGAAGCACATGATCCTTCTAGTATGTCATGTTATTTATGATTTATGATAACATAGAATTGTTAAAATTTATGACAATGATAGTGATATGGTGGTTTTGTGTTATTGACAATCAGTTTAATATATGGATGAAATGCGATAAAAAGAGTTTTGATTATAATTTTGTTATTGAAATTTCTAATTAAGGAATTTTAGTAAATGAGTTTTTTCTGTTGAACAAACAAAACCTTACTTTTGCTATCTGTACTAGATTCCCGTTGTGTTCTCTCATGAATAATTCGTCTTTCCTGTAATGCCCTACTTGGTATTAGTCCCGCTCTTGCGGTACGTTCAGTTTCCTTTCTAGCTTGCCACCAATAAGCATCATCCTTCAGTATAATTGAAATGGAAAATAATAAAAATAAAAAAAGCCCAATCAACATATTTTGTGTACATGTGGAACACAATTAGATCATTTAGTTAAATAAAAATAAAACAAAATTGTTTTGAATTCCCTACCACCTGTGAAACAATGTGCAATATGTCACCTCTTTGGAATGCTAGCCCAGCTTCTTTACATGGAATATACGGATCATTTTCTGGGTCATATGCAAAATGTGACCTTACACGGACTTTACTTTCTCGTTGACCTACTTTACCATCGGATGGTACTAGTTTAAACGTTATGGTTCCTTCCGAATTTTGCTACAAAACACACAGATGTTAAATTTTTGTGGATACACAAATTTTATTCATTGCCAAAGTACTTACAAGAATTTGTAAAACATCACCTGGTGTTTTACCTTCAACATTTATCCCATTCACTTCAATTACTTCATCGCCTACATGGATCAAACCTGAACGATCTGCGGCACCACCATGCATTATTCTTGCGATTACAATTTTACCAGTTTCCTCATCGGTTTTAATTGTTGCTCCCTGTAAAAAGAGATTCCTTAGATTAATTTATTCGTTTAATTAAGGACAACACGAATAGTGGACAGCAGATTTTTTATTTTTTTTTTCTTTTACAAATTACATAAAACATACAAAATAAACATAAAAACTTAATTGGTTCGTGCGCACATTCATCATCATTTTTTTTTTTTTTTTGTGAACAGAATTTTTTTTTTTTTAATACTTACTACAATCGGTTCCGCACTTTGTGCTCCACCCTTGCCAGCAAATTTATAATACAAATAAATATATGTATAATAATCTTACTTTAAACCAACTTATACAATACTTACAATAATTAAGAAAGTATAAATGGAGATAATAAAAAATAAAAAAAAAAAAATGTGCGAACCACACAATAAACAATTAAAAAAAAAATAAATAATAATAATTCAGTTCGCACATAGTCGCACGAAAAATAAAAAGCGATTCTAGATAGTAAACAATGTATGGTGGTAATATGAAAAATGATAACAAATCAAAAAATAATAAAAATAAAAATAAAACGGCGGCATTAAAAGCAAATTAATAAAGGAAAATCATACCAGAGGTTCATTGCTTTTAACTAGTTGAACAATCTTAATTGTTTCCTCATCTTCATCAACTTCAACAGGTATCTCTGGTAAATGTGGATAAAAATCTTTTTGGGCGATCGCATCATGAGCACAGAGTAAACTCTATTAATAAATAAAAATTAATAAATAAATACAATAGCATGACCTACATTTATGATTTAAATTAAAGCAAATTAGTGTCAATGATTTTTTGTTTTATTAAAAAAAAAAAAAGAAAAAGTAAATAGAATAGAATTTTATTTATTTATTAACAGAATAATCAATAAGAGAATATTTGCAATAATAAAATCAGTAAAGGGGTAGGAGGAACGGTAATATTAATCGGAAAAAATCAATTATTATCGGGGTGTGTTTGTTTTCTGTCATCAATCAAATTAATTAATTAGACACTGTATTTGGTATTTCATTGGTTTATTCGTTAAAATCACCTGAATATGCGGTGTTTGTAGTAAATGGAAAATTTCTTTACATAAAGGTGATATATGGCATCGTGGTGCTAACTGTTCAAGAACCTCAAGTGTTACCTAAAAAACCATAAAAAATAAAAATTAAAACAATCAAGAGAAATTGAATTTTTTTTTTTTCCTGTCACCTGCATTGATGTTGACAACAACGGTGCTAATCTATCATCTTTACCAACTTTTGCTACTTTACTATGGACATTCACCAGTGCATTTAATTCCTTTGATTCTAATAAATTTTGCAAAAAACTTAATTCCTGTTCACCAGATAAACTTTCTGCTTGTTTTAATGAATTAACTAAACCAGATAACGCTGTAAATAAATTAATTACAAACAAAAATATTTTATGCTTTTATTGCATTAATTTACAAAACGATTTATGCAACATGAGTAATAAATTAATTATTGAAATTTAATATTAACTAACAACAACAATAAATTATTCTTATCTTTTTATTTATTTCATTCAATGTGCTGGTCAAAGCATTTTAATTTGCATAAATAATGATTAAAAAAAAATTCAAACTCTTTGTGATATTTTCGTAGAATTATTTTCGTAATAATAATAATAATAATAATAATAATAATAATAGGTGGTCCTGAATTTTTTTTTTTTCTAAATAACCAAACTAATAATAGAAAAACACATTAATTAATTAATTAATTAATTAAATTAAATTAACAATGTAAATAAATGTAATTAGTTTGTAATTTTAATTAATTTCGATTTTTCGTATGCAAATTAACATGTTTTTGCAATACTGTAATACGGACAACAATCAATATGTTGCAAAATTAATGCGAAATGTTGTTAAAGGCAGCATCGTATGTCAATCTTTGGTAAATTTATTGTTGCGAAAAAAAAGAAAAAAAAAAAAACGTTAAGCCAGACGGATTTATGTATTTTTGTTACAACGAAAAAGAAGCAAAACAAATAAAAAAACAAAAAAAACGGGGGCGCAATAAATCACAAGAGTTCACAAAAAAAATTTTTTTTTTTTAATTATTTAATAATAAAAATTAATTACCTGGATCCCAATTAGTATCATTTGCCATAACCTCAGCTGTCATGTTTCATCAACACAAGAGAATCACAACAAAATTAATAAAAAAAAAAAAAAAAAGAAAATTTTTTCTTTCCTTTCCTTTACCTTTTTTTTTTTTTTATTTTACTTTTAATTAAAAACAATAAAAAAAGAATTTAATTTATTAGTTTATTAATTAATTAATTAAATAAAAAAATAATAATAATAATTAAACCACACAGACTCTGGTTATTAATTTTTCCAACAAATATTTTGCGAATTGCTTTTCATAACTTTAATTCGTTACAAGTTGTTCAACTAATACGGCGGCGGCTACAATTTTCATACATATGAGACAAATAATGAGAAATTTTTAATTAATTTTTGAGAATATAGAGAAATTATATTTATAGAATATAGCAAAAATATATATATTTTTATAAATTTATTTATACAAAAAAAAAAGAAAAAACATTTTTAGATAGGAAAAAAGAAAAAACATTTGGTTTTTGCTAGCTGTATGTCGTAAGGAATCTACTTCGGTTGTCCCTTGTCTCTTCTAATATTAATTAATTTTTTTTTTTGATGTATTTTTCATTGTAGGTATTCTATGAATCTGTTATTCTATTAATTTTTTCATTTCTAAAATCAAACAAATAATAAAAAGAAGCCGAAATTACACGAAATGAGCCTTTTTTTTTTTTGGCAAAATATCAATTTTAATTCATTTTTTTTTTTTATAGAAGACTACGTGATAAAGAAGAGAGAACAAACTGATAAGTATTCCCATTTCTTCTTTGGAAAATTCTTTACTAAACTCACCGTGAAATAGTTGAGGAAACAAATTTACTTTTAACCTTTCTATTCACTGTGCGGATGAATTCTACTTTTTCTTCATTTATTTACGTTTCGATGTTTTGATTGTTTGGCTTTACAAAACTTTTGTTCATTCATTTTTATTCATTAATTCATTTTAGTTAATCTGGTTTTTTGGTTTTTTTTTAAGTGAGGAATTTAAAATAAAATTAGTGTTACAGGGTTACACAATTTCCCACATTTCGGTTGCTTTTACACCGAAAAACAACCAAAAAACAAAGCAGACTTTCAACGGATCAACGTCCTGAAATAAAATTTTTCTTTGTATTTTCCTTTTTTTTTTTGGCAAACGTATTTGATTTTTTCCATGAACTTCGATGAAAAAATTCGTTTTTTTTTACTTGGAACAAGGTAAATGGGGGGTGGTTTTCCTCCTTAAAATAATAAAATTTTTGGCATTTTATTTAAGATTTATCCTAACGATATAAACTCCTGCTTGATTACATTTCTATTGAATTCGAGAAATTCATTGATTAGGGATAACCAGCATTGAGCAAACCATTAGAAAACTGTCAATAAATTTTTTTTTTTATTTTTATCACAAAATCCGTCTTTAAGAATTAGTTCATGTGATTTTTTATTACAAGATACCAGATTTATAATCCTGATAATCGATGTACTGTATGGCTGTAATCGAAAATAAATTCATGATAATTTAGACAAAAGACGTAAATGCTTTAAAGGTCACACGATAAACGATAAACAAGGTGTCGAAATATGTCATTAAAAAAAAAATTTATTTTTTTATGTAAAATGGGAAAATCTATAATTATCCCTGAATAAGGATACTTTATTATTGTTCACAATAATAAATTTTATATCCGATTTCTTACGATTTCACACAGCCACAAACAAATTTTAATCTAATATCCTTGTTAATTATGTGGCAAAAAAAAAAAAAAACTTTTATTCTAAACAAAACAAGAAGAAGAATTAAATAAATCGAAATAAAAAAATTCCTTTAGAATTACAGGAATAAAAACAATGAAACAAGGATAGCAAAAGAAAAGTTTTTTTTTTTAAAGTCACGTTCAAAGGATGAAAGGTCTGTGAAGGGGGGTTTTTAACTAATTAACTTTTGGTTATTTAATTAATTTTTTTATCATCAATCCTTTGTTAATAAATAAATAAATGAGTGATCAGTAAAACAAATGTCCTTATCGTTTGTAGTAAAATACTTTACGATTGTTCAAGAATTGATGACAAAAGAATAGAAAATTACAAATCGTTTGCAAGGAAAATATAAGAAAATCGATTTTATTTTTCTTCCCATTAAAAAAAGTAAAAAAAAGAAAAAAATGTTTAATTAAATAAATTTTTCCCAGCTTTCCTTCTTAACAGGTGGCACACAAACATTTTTTAAAATTTAAATAAAAAAAAAAAAAAACACCAAGAAAAACATTGCTCTAACCGTATTAAAAGAAAATTATTTTCCTTCACTGGTACCACAACACGATACGAAAATTATCCTTTTTCTTTTGCTTTTTCGCCTTTCTTTCTATTATCACACTAAACTTTTATGACATTTCCTCTTGCATTGAACACAGAAAATTTAAAACATCCGTCCCGTTACAAACGACGTCGTTCTCTCTGAAATTATTTTTCCATTTTCCCCACTCTTATTACAATGCAATTTTATTTTGTAATAGAATGTTAAACGCGCGCATAATTTTATCACCGTATTGTTTTTGTAATAGATTTATGTTGGTTTGTATATTTGAATGTATTTAGTAATTATTAATATAGATTGCGCTACAGTAGTGTATTAAACATACAAAAAAAAAAAAAGATCTCAACGAATTTTATGACAGCATTAAAAAAATAAAAATTAATTTTATGGATTTATTCGTATTGCTTATAGAAATGTTAATCAATTATCCGTTTAAAGGTTTAATTTATTTAATTGTTTTAATATATAATTCGTTGCATACACCATAATAAGTAATAAAAAAAAATAACACAGCTGAGTTTAATGGTTGCCATCAAAAAAAAAAAAAAACCGTTTGCGATCACATTTTGATAAATTGTTTGCGTAATTAAATAAAAAAGCGAAAAGGATTTTAATTTAAATTCAACACAGTTTATTATTATAGAAAATTAATTAATTAATTATTATTTTTTTGTTTTTTGTTTATTTATACAATTTTATTTTGACATTTATATCATTTAGATGCTTAACGATAAATAATTATCTGTGTTAAGTAGAAATAAATGAATCTGAGGCGGGTCCGAACACATAATGAAATTGGTCTGGTTGTAGATTAATTCAGAATTTCAGAAATTCAGAAGTTTCTACACATTTAATATTTCCTGTTTGGTTTTTGTTGGGATTGGGATGGGGCACCACCTAATGCTCTGGCAGCGTTTGAGATTGATTCTGGAATAATGTTTCCAACGGGAACGAAACCATTTTCATCAGCTGTGTAGCTAACTTCAACAACTTTGCCCTCTGGGTCGGTGTATCTGTATGAGCCAGTCATAGCAACGTAGGCAGTTTCTGATCCTGCATTGACAACACGGCCAACTTCATCGCGAGAAGTGCCATCACCAGTTTCAAATCTAATAAAAAAAATTTGTTTTGAATTAAATTTTAATTATCACACAGACTTTTTTTTTTTTTTCTTTATTTACCCAAAGGTGTATGAACCATCTGGGGCTTGATCGTTGGTTAAACGTAAGATTGGTACTTCACCACCTTTGCCATGTTGTTGTTGTTGATGTGGCTTTTGTTGTGGTAATGCGAACACTACAGCCAAGATTGCGAATCCAACTACCTATATAATTGAGAAAACGTAAAATTTTAATTAAAATCACTTAGTTAAGTCAGATTATTTAAGTCACTTACGAATTTAAACATTTTTAAGTAATTAACTGATGTATCTTTGATCACTGAATGAAAGATTCTGTTGATGACTGTCTGACTGTCCGATGCTTTTATACTTGAGTGGAAATCAGAAATCACCGAGTTTTTCAATTCACTCTTTCGCCAAAAATTAAATTCACAAAAAAAAAGCCAATAAAGGTTAAAACTAGCAATAGGTAAGTTAAAAAACAAAAAAAAAAATAAATTTCATTAACACTAAGAGAAGGCAGATTCAACGGATTTATATCTATGGTAGATGTGTGTTCGCGATGTTCCCACTAATTTATTACTTTGTTTATTTAACTAAACCAAACTGGTAACGACAAAAAAATAAATAAATAATAAATATATTACCGACATTCAATACACAAGATTTTGGATATAATTGTAGAAATCCTCAAAAAAAAAAAAAAAATTACGTCATTATTGCTTTAAATATCAAATATTCTGGATTTAACTGACCTTCCTCTTCGTAAATAACAATAAAAAAAAAATTATAATAATTTATGATGCATAAAACATATAGAGACAAAACAGAAACATGAGTAAGAGAGTATCGCGATAGAATCAAGAATGAAGGATGGGCACCTAGCCACATTGATATATGATAAGCTTAATTCTCTATTCTAGAACATACATTAAGAGCTTGGATTTTTCGTTTGTTTAATGTGGTGCCTTCTTAAACTTTTACTTTTATCGGCGCTTAACAAGCATTTTTTTTTTTTTTTTTTTTTTCATCACCATTTCAAAGCTACTGACTGCTGCATACAAATTCATTCATTTTTTTTCCGTTCATTTGCTCATCTCAAGAAAGAAAGAAAAAAAAAAAAAATTTTTAAATTTAATTTTATCTTAATTAAACATGTTTATTAGTTTAATGTCAAACAGAAAATTAAAATTACCGAATAAGTCATAATATAATTTAAAAGCAATAATAATAAATTTTTTTCGCTTTTGATTATTATCTTTGCATTAAAAACTTTGATTTCAACAAATTAATCACAAATTAATTGCCTTTTTTATATTGTTTCAGAAATGAATTAAAAATGAATAAATAATTTTTGGTTGTTGTTGTTTAATCTACCAAGAATTAATTAAAAAAATTAGTTATGCAATCAATATGTAATTAGAAAAATTAAACGATTTGTTTACCTGTTCATTTTCGGTGTATAATTAAATTAGCGAAAGGGACTGTTTATTGTTAATTGAAACCCCCTTTTAAAAATGTGTTAAATAATAATTAATAAAACAGATTATTACCTGCAATTATTATTACCTGTAATTATATAATTAAGGGTTTTTACGGTTTTTGTATATAAATGAAGGGATTGCGTACGATTGTCATCAGATTTAATTGTTGGTTCCAAGTGTGACAAAGTGTTTAAGTGTTCCCTTGAAATTGTTAACACAAAAATGGTAAGACATAGAGATAAATTATTATCAAAGTGATTTTTAACAGAATTCTTTTAATTCATTTAGAAAATAATCGTGAAAATACTTTTTATGGCGCTCGTATGCCAAATAAGTGCTTTGCCAACGTCTTCTATTGACGAAAGTATTGAGCCGATAATGGGTGAAGCAAAACTACTACCAGTCACAAGTGAGGAAAGATATATTGAAGATAATGTTTTATATCCGGAGGATCGTCAGGTGACTGCCGCTGCTGTGGCCCCTTTAGTAACAACAGCTATTTCGGCATTAGGTACCCCGGCATTTATTCGCTACCCTCTTAATTCTTTATTTTTACACAGAGATTTTTTTTTTTTTGTTTATTTATTAAAGGTGGATTTGTGACACCGTTGTTAGGCTCAATTGGACCAGCGTTGGGTGGTGTTTTTGGTCCAATTATAAACAATTTAGGAACTGAAGTAGCAACTGCGGGTATTAATAGTTTGGCCACTTTTGCGACAAGCTTAATTCCGAGAACGTAAGCGAAATAAATTTTTTATTATTTTTTTTTTTTTTCGAAACCTAATTATTTGTGAATATTATAGAGATGGACTTCTGGCAGATGCAAATGGAAAATTAACGTTTGAATCATATGTTGTGGATATACCGAATCATGGGCCATTTGTGTTGTTGGCGAAAAAAGAGGCACCACAAACGCGTACACCACAAGTCACTGAAAAGGTTGATGAAGGAGAATCAGAGAAAACTTTGGATCATCTTCATGAACATTTTAATGCACATAAGAAGCCGCATCATCCGTATGTAACAGAGCATTATCCAGTCGAGCATTTAAATGGACATAAGAAGCCGCATCATCCTTATATTACCGAACATGTAACGGAGCATTATCCTGCGGAACAATTCAACGTACATTACAAGCCAATTAAACCACAAGAAGCAGTGCATGCTGATAAGGACGAGGATGATCCGAAAAAACATTGGGAGCACCTTTACGAACATTTCAATTCACACAAGAAGCCCCATAACTCACACAAGGATGATGATTTAGTGAAACACTGGGAACATCTGCATCAATTCTTCAACTTTCACAAAAAACCACAGAAGCCTGAACACCACGAAACGAAGCCACCGATCAAATTATCACAACCAATTGCAATCATCACGAAACCTATTTACGATCCATTCCATATATTATCATCATTGGATCATCATGGTTTGTTGCATAAAAAAACCGAGTTCAAGGGCGAATAATACCAAAAAAAAAAATTTTAAAAAAACCAACAAAATTATTTCCATAATCAGTATTAGCCAGACTAACTCGTTTCTCATTTAAATTTATTGACTTTAATAATTATTGTGTTATCTCTGAGATAGTTAAAAAGAATAAAATAAATAAAAAACGATAAATAATTTAATAACATTATGCAAATTACTATTTTCTAATTTATTATCCTTAAAGCAAATATATTTCGCTATGCATTTAGATTTCATTCGTAAAATTATAATTTCTATGAATGATGCTGGAATGAATGAACTGTTTAATAAAAATTAATAAAAATAAAAAAAACTTTTCGTTTTTGTTACTACTATAATTCGCTTTATATATTTGATATAAATGTGTTATTAATTCATAATTAATTCGCTTAAAATAAGCATTGAAAAATGAAATGCAAATAAATTAAAATGGCGGTAATAGAACTCAAGCTTTTGAAGGTAGTAGACACAGAATATTTGCTTTAATTCAATCAAATAATATCGTACGAACGTGTTTTTTTCCGTTTCTAAACTTAGAAATAAATAAACTAACGAAATAAGTCATAAAATTATAGAGTCTCTTGGAAGTTTCAGAATATTTCCACTGTTAAATGAAGAAAAAAGTGTAAAAACCAAAAATTATTCAATGCAAAATAATTTATAAGGTTTTAAAATAAAGCATTTATATTGTTTTGGATAAATATAAATTTTACCATCAACGCTATTTTATTAATACAATAGGTGGCAGTGAAAGCAAATAAGAGAATTTTCAAATAACAAAAAAAAAAAGTTTAAAATTTTTGTTGATCTTCATAATACCATAAATGACTTATGCACTTATTTTAAATTAAAATCATAATAATAATAATAATATTTATGTTGCAATTTATATAATTACATAATTAAAACTGCGTTTACTTTAGTTAAATAACAATATTTTCTTTGCATTGTTTGTTTGCTGCTTTTAATTTTATGCAAACAAAAAAAAATAAAAAATTGTTTTGTCTTGGCTGGTGAAACAATAAATAAATAAAAAAAAAGATGAATAGAAGAAGGAATTTTGAATAGAAGAATATAATAAAGATGAAATTTGAATAGGGATCGGTCTCTAGTTTATTATTATTATTATTATATATATATATATTGTTGTTGTATATATCGTATGAAAAATATAATAAAAGGTCGTTGCGGCCTTCTGACATTTTCAATAGAGGAAAGCGTTGCAACAACAAGTGAAAGCAGCTTCAAAATAAGCAAAAATTTGCGAAACAAAATGTTTCTCATCTCCCTCATCCAAATTCATTATTATCAATATATTGCAGCATAAAACATGTAATTATTGGTGTTTGCCTTAAAACATAATACTGTTGCAAGGTACGTGATAAATGCTATGAATGCTGAATATAATCTATTATTTTGTAAATTAATATGCAAATCAGTTAATATGGAAACTGATTGTTCCGATTAATTAGCAACAAATCTATTTGTTTTATTTATTTAATTGTCGGTTTTTTCGAATATTAATAATTAATTTTTCATAAATCTATTTATAATAAATTTTGTTTTAGATTTATTATGTGGTTTTGCCATTAAATTGCTTTTATAGCTCAGGATGTTGAAATGTTTCATTAAAAAATTATTTAAATCTGGGAATTTTTATTAATCAAGTTTAATTTATTTATTTATTAAGGAATAATATTATCAAGCGAATTATTTGGATGAGAATTATCGGTTTTAGTAAATATATAAACCATAAATCAAAGGCATAAATAATGTGGTAATGAAAGAGGTAGTTGATTCGTTGCTCTTCAAAATTACAATATCATGTCAAAATTCTGGGGAATCCTAATGTTGTTATTGTTGCCTATAAGAAATAATAAAAAAAAAATTCCCCACTAGCGTACAAATAATTGATTACAAACAATTTGCATGACAACGTTGTTTGTTTGTTGCTTGTGTGTTAATGTCTATAAACGTACACACACGCACAAAATAAATATTTAATTATTATCAATAAAAATAAATTAAACAGGGATGAATTTAAATGAAGTAAATGACTACGCAATAAATAATAAGAAATGGAGAAATCTTTTGTTGAGTCTCAAACATACTCAGACAATAAATTAATTTAATAAAAAATGTTTACAAATCCTTGAGAATAATCACAAAAATCATTCTTATTATTATTATTATTTTAATATCGACAATGAATCTTGTATATTATTATTATTATTAAACGGTTTTACAGTGGTGTAAAAAAAAACTCCTCCTCCGCTACGCACTTATGATTACGCCTTATGATGAAATTGGATGATTTAACCCTAATTGATTCGCATATTTTATCAAGGAAATACCTTAGCGAAGATTTTACATAATTTATTCACTACTTGTGACTAATAGCGTCGTTTTTTTTTTATGTTTTATCGTTTTGTTTTTGTTTTTCACTTTTTAAGCTACCTAAACTACGTGCTACCTAATTCATATGCATGGCACGACACTCATTGTCAATTGGCGTGGAACAGTAACAGAACAGAACAGAGATTACTATTTGTCAACATATTCAGAGATAGAGATATTATTCCCCGCCACAATCAAAAAAAACTACTACAAAACAAATGGCATTGATTAATGCTAAAATACACATATGCACGCACGTTAAACGTTAATTAATTACTGAATTAATTTATGATCGGATTTTTTTTTATATAGAATCAGTTTTGACGTAACGTAAGTTGAGTTGAAAAACTTCCCGATTCTTCATTTATTCGCAACGTACTATGTATTGCGAATGAATAATATATATAAAGCATGAGATCGATTTTGAAATCAGTTTATTTATTACTTAACCATCACGGTACGTACTACCACTGCAATAGCATATTTAAGTGAGTTAATTAGGTATTCAGTTAAGGTTTTTTTTTTTTACTGATTAGACCTTGTTACCTGTGAATATTGCATATCTGGTTTAACCTTAACCTTAAAAAAAAAAACCCAAAACCCAAAACGAATAGACGGATTAGTATATAGTCTGAGAGATTCGTGGACTTTATTAACGTGCCACTTCAGTTATTTTTGGTCAGTTACAAAAAGACAGCTGCTGTGTTCGAATTGTTTATTTATTTAAGCTAAGCCACTTGACTTTTATCTATTTTCTGTGTTCATTGTGCAATCATTTCGATTGTTTAAATAAAGTGAAATAAAATAAAATAGAAACATGGGATTATTAGCGAAATCAGTTATTCTATTTGCCATTGTTACAATGGTAATTGCACAACCTGTTGCATTTGTCGAAGAGGAAACACCAGAGTTTATTGCAAATCCGGTTGCTGTAACTGCTGATGATGGATCATCAGCGGTTGTGTACGATGACAGTTTAACAGCACGTCGTGCTAGAAGTATCGGAATTGGTTTAAGTGCTGGTGTCGGTTTGAATGCTGGTATAGGACTTTCTCTGGGTGGTTAGTAATTTTTTTTTTTTTTTTTTTGAATTTTTTTATCAAAACTGAATTCACATTTTTTTTTTAAAGGTGGTGGATACGGTGGTGGATACGGTGGTGGATATGGTGGAGGATATGGTGGAGGCTACGGTGGTGGATACGGCAGTGGTTACAACGGTTATAACAATGGATATGGTAATGGATACGGTAATGGCTACGGCTACCGTCCATACAATCGTCCTAACTATGGTTACCAGTCTGGCGCTGGTTATTATGAAAATTACAGCCATAATTATAACGCCGGAAGTTACGGTTATCATCATCAACAACATTAATAAACATTTTTTTTCTATTCTCCCTCCTTATTATTCGATTACGCGTCAATTTATTTGTGCAATAATTTTGTTTTCATGATCAATCATGACATTCATTTTCTGTTTCATTAAACTTAATTACTTTGTTAATTTGAATTTCAACGAGCAGTGAAGACAGTGAAATAAATTATAAAAAGAAATTCATTAGCCTTGGTATCATCAATAGATGACAAAAGTGTTTTTACGAAGTGATTGAAAAACTGTCTTCACAATTGCTTTAAAAAAAAATTGCCTTTTATTATTTTTTTTTTTGATTACTGCTGCTACTTTGGACACATCAATCAACACAAATACAAATGTACCTAGCAGAGAGATAATAATTTTATGTAATAATGATTAATGAATAAAAATTTATGTAAAAATCTTAAGGTGATAATTACTAATATTAGTAATATGTTGACTCAACAATTAATAATTAATTAATAAAACATACAAAAAAAAAAAAAACATTAAATGAAATTTTTTCTTATTTATCTTCTATACAAATATTTGCGTTTTTTTTCTTCTTTCTTTTTTTTTCAATAAAACATTTTGTTAGAAATAGTTGCTGCCTATTTTATGTAGAGATTTGATCACAGAGTTATTTAGTTTAATTGTGACTTTGGAAGTAATCGGTAGATAAAAATCAAAAATTCAATAAAAATGATGAAAATGTTTGTTATCGTTGGACTGGTGTGTGCGTTGTTGGTTTTATTATGCGGTGGTAGCCCTGTACCAAAGGCTGAGGCAAAAGCCGATCCACAAGTACTGGTCGGTGGTGTTGGCGTTGTCGGAGGTATAGGTGGTGTTGGCTACGGATATGGATATGGACGAGGATATAAACGTCATCATCATCATCATTATCCAGCTGTATATGCATCACCAGCGATTTATGCATCACCAGCGATATATGCAGCACCAGCCGTATATGCAGCACCAGTTGCTGTGCCAGTAGTACATAGTGTTCCGGTTATTTATGGATAAACATTAAAAAGAATAAATTTTTTTCCATGTAAATAACTCGAGTTAATAATAAAAAGCAAAGCAAAGCAAAATAAAATAATTTTTTTCTGTGTTTCAATTGTGCTTGAATGTTTCTCTAATGTAAATATGTGATTTGAAACGATCCAAATACACAGAGAAATCTGTGTATAATAATTATGCAAATAAAAATAAAAAATAATAAAAAATAATAAAATTTGTTTTTCAAGTTTATTCACGTTTTTTTTTTTTTTAATTTTTTTAATTTTTTCTAAAATTTTTGCGCAATATATTTCGTAATAATTATTGTTTAATTTATGTGCAGAAAATATTGATTTAAAATTTTTTTCGTTAAGGATATAAACATTTTTTTTTTTTCTGTTTTTTTAAAATGTCATTAGAATAATTATTGTTGATAGAGTCGGGAAGTAATAATTGAGCAAGAGTTGGACGATTGAAGAAATTGCGAAATACACATTGAATCTTGACTGCTTTCAAGGACTGTGACTGTTTTTTATGTTATTTATGGTAATTTGGGTTTTTTTTTTGTTGTTAATTTCAAAACTATGATGATAATAAAAATTAATGAAAAACAACAAAAAACTTTTCTACTTTTCTCTAAATTTATATAATTACACTGATAATGCGTAATTTATGCTAATTAACACTGCGTACCGCCAAAAAAAAAAAAAAAATAAATATTTCCAATACGATTGGGTTAACTGAATAAAAATTGAATTATAATTGAAAATAGATAGAATTGTAATAAAACCCTAGGTATTTTTACCTTTCTAAAATTAACTGCGTTACGTTATCGTGTGCCATGCCTAATATTTATTTTTTGTCAACTATGTCAACGAAGGCCGTGAGGCGTAAAGAAAGTTTCTGAGAAATTTTACAAACACCAAGAAAATTTACATTCGATTTAATAATCTTTTATCTTCCACAACCACAACAACACTTTAGGATTTTAATCGTATCATGATACATAATGTCTACGTGATTTTAATTTAACATCTTATTACGCTACAGCTATTACCAATTACAACATCGATATTAATCATTTTTGTCATTGAAAATCATTAAATGTATAATAACGATCGCATTGTATAACAAGAAATTTCTTTTTTAATGTCAAAAGCATGCTGCTTATATGCCTACCTGTCTGCATTTGGTGGGGAGATCGAAAATTTAATAAAAAATTTATTAAAAAACAACAAATCGGATATATTTTGTATAAAAAAATTTTTTTTTTTATTATTTTTTATTTTTATATAATTTCTGCGTTTTATAAATAATTTATTTTTTTTTTTAATATTTTTATTTACATTAATTAATTTATAAAGAGTTGAGTGATAAACAACAACAATAAAAAAAAAAAACAACGAAAAAACAAAGCAGAAATAGAACATTCAAAACTCAATCACAGCTTAAATGGTAATCATGGGTATAAAAAAAAAAAATAAAAAATGAAGAAGAAAAATGCTTAAAGAGGAATAATGAATAAAAATTAAGAGAATAGCAGATCCTGTTCATTATTTGTGTGCGTTCATTAATTGTGTATAGAAATTTAATTGAAGAATTTTTATTGTACATTAAACTGGTTAGAAGTTATACCGTTGTGCACTACCACGTACTGGTGGTGGTGTTGGAATGTGTGCACCTTCAGCACGGTATCCATTCTCATCAGCAATGTATGTGATTGTATAGACAATACCATCTGGGCCGGTGTAGGAGTATGATCCTTGCATAACCTAAAAAACAAAAAATGAAAAGAAGAAGCAAACACAAATCAAAATTGATTTACCTGTGCCTCAATTTGTGAACCTGGATTCTTTAAATAACCTTGTTGGTCAGCCCGGATACCGTTACTGGTTTCATAACTGTTTGTGTTTTTGCAACAATTGATAATTAATAAACTGTCTCTTTTCATGCGTAAAACAACAATAAAACAATAGAAATGTGTCTTACCTGTAAACGTATGAGCCGTCAGGATTTAAGTCGTAAACATTTTTTAAGATTACAGCATCACGATCAGCACGCGATAATGGTACAGTGGAACGTAATTGTGCGGCGGCTACTGACATTACAGCAACAATGACAATAAACTAGATTTTCAATAGAGTAGATTTTTTATTATTTATTTATTATTACAAACGAAAAGCTTTAATACATAAATCATGTATTTATAAATAAGAGTGTGGTGCGCGGGAACAATGGTGGAGAAGATTAAAATGTTACTGGAAAACGATCATGTGAAACAAACAAACAAATAAACAAACAGAAAAACCGCTCGTTACGTAATTAAAAAAAAAAAAAAAATTTCACGTTTGTTACAAAATTTTTCATACAAAAAAAAAAAAAAAAAAAAAAAAACGAAGCGAATTTTGTTTTTTTTATTTCGGTTAATTAATGATAAAATTTTCTTTATGCCACAGAGCCGATCAACCGTTCAAAATAATAATAATAATAATAATTTTTTCTTATTCGTAAGAAAGAATCGTGGTCATTATGACCTTTACTTTGTGCATCTTAATGCATGCGATACTGTTACGAAATTCACAATTTGCCAAAATGCCAAATACACGAGTAGAAATTTTATCCATAACGAATTAACACACCACCTTTGACACACTATTCGCTTTTATAACTTTTTTATGCAAAAAAAAAAAAAAATAAATAAATAAATTTTGTACGAGACGCTTTTTAAAGTCCTTTTAAAAGGGCAGAGAAAAAACTTACGAATTTCATTTTTAGACTGGTTTTGGTTTTTTTTTTTTTTTTTCAAACAAAATCCTAATTGAGTATAACTTTAGGCGCGTTTTTAAAAACTTTTAATAAAACAAAATAAAACACTTTTTTTTCACTTGTTACGCTGTTGAAGCTTTTCTTTTATGCTTTTTTTTATAATATAAGATATTATTAAGCTAGCACGTGAATGAATGAAGTGATGATGAGGTCCATTATTAGCATCATTTATATACCCTCAACTTTAGCTGTTATACGGATGAGAGATCTTTACATAAAATTGCAATACAATTAATGTGTACCTACTACCAAACAACCCACCCAACCACAAAATAAAAATTCATAGCAATAAACAAAACACACCAGGTAAAGGCAAGGCAAGGTAAGGTGAGTCAAGCATAGAAAAAAAAAAAATAAAAAAATTGAAGAAGAGATGGACGGAACGTATAAGAATTATGAATGCACAAGCTTTTCATGACTTTTTTTTTATTTTTATTTATTAAAAGATTGATCTGTATGTGGTGAGAAGAAATAATTTTTATTCATTTAGTAAAACAGGGTGAAACAGATAAATCCGATTCATTAACATTTCTATTGACTGTGCTTGTATTGATTAAACACTGTGTGAAGGAAATGTAATTAAAATGTTACTCAATAAAGATAAAGAATTCATGAAGCTAGAGAGTTATAGTGTGGAGTTTTTTTTTTTTTTTTTTTTCTTTTCCCCATTACATTACTGAAAGTAATAATAAAAGTGAAAATCATAATTTTATATGAAATATTTCAATAAAAGCGTCAAAATTTATTACGACAAATATTTTTTTCTTTTCTTTTTTTTTTGTGCCTTTTGGATTATTTATTCATTTCTATAGAGATAGAGATTATTTTTAATTATTTATAATTATTTATAAATATTTGTAAATATTGACTAGTGTTGTTTTGTAGGCGATAGTGTACAGATGATCAAGAGATTTAAAATTTAAAATTAAATTATTATTATTGAAGCTTTACCACTTATAGTCCCTGTTGTAAATAATATTATCTAATTAAATAATTTAATTCTGTGTAATGATGTAAGATCATCTTTGTCACAACAAAGTTGTTTCTTATCACAACAACGACAATGACAACGATGATGATTTTATTACCACGTTTAAAATACATTACTGGTGAGGATAACTGCGTGTGTTAAGTTGTAAAAAATATGTGACAAGTCGTAATACTTCCTTTATTTGGTCACATAAAACTTGTTTTGATTTTATTTATTTGCTATAAAAGAAATTTTTTAACTGAAAAAAAAATAAATACCAATATTGCTCATCTTATTATCTTACTCTCTTTGCTGAAGATTTTATTAACTGAATAAAACACACAGAACATAACACAAAACACAAAAAACTATGATAACCAGCAATAAATATATATTGTTTTTTAGCTGTCTTGTAAATATGCTAATTGAATAATCAGTTAATAAATAAATAAATAAATTAATTAATTTATAATCGATGTCAAACTTATAATAATTTGTCATTGAAATAATTTTCTTATTTATTAATTAATTTTTCTTTGCTTAATGGAATAAAAACTGTGAAAGTAGCAAAAGAAAAAGGAAAAACGAAAAAGCGAAGGATAACTAAAACAATTGATCAATAAAAGCTTTTTGTTTTTTTGCGGTTTCATTACAAAAATAAAACAAAAGACTTTATGTAGCTTAATCACTGAAGCGAAGTGCCATCGCTTAATGAGTTTACAAAAATCATTTTTTTAGTTTTTAGTTTGCTTTGGTTTCGTTTATTTTTAATTAAATTTTAAAATTGCTAGAATATATTGTTGTGCTTTTTTTTTTTTCTAAAGCTAAAGACAACGTATTCCCCTTGAAATTATAATTAGAAAATATCAAATCAAATTTACTGTGGACAACAAAACAAAGCTTTTTTTTTTTTTTTTTGTAAGACAATTATGAAATAAAAAAAAAATCTTTTTTGAAGAAAATTTGAAGATAAATTTCCTGTATTATGAAATCTGACAAAAAAAAAAAAAAAAAAATAAATAAAATTCATGAGATGATCGTTTATAAAAAAAAAACAAAAAAATAGATGTGGCTTAGCTGATTATCAACGTTAATAAATAATTCCATCCCGGAAATACAAATTATATTATTGGATCATAGCTAATGTAATCATTTTTCATTATTTTTTTTCCATTATTAAACACAAAGTTGAAACGTTTACGTTAGGAAAGAACGTCGTGATTAATAAGTTTTTAAATTATTATTTATAATCAATTTTGTTTTTTTTTTTTTTTTTTTTCGATTTCATGTTATCAATTTAATTGAGTAAATTTGAGTTCAATAAATTTGTATGAAAGTTGGTAACGTAAACGATGTTTGTGATTTATTATCACTGACCCAATATAACCAGAAATGCTTTTAAACAAAAAATAAAAATATTAAGCAAAGTGTTAAAGATTTAATTAAATAGGAAATTTCCATACAGTTTAAATTACGTGTAATTATATTATATAGTACACAGTCAGGCTGATATACTGATTATCGAATTAAAGCATTTTGATTCCTGTAATTACGTGTGTTGATTATTTTTTCTTTTTTAATTTAATAGCAGTGCCAACAATGTTGCAGATGCATCAAAATCTATGTTATTTCGTTAAATGATTAAGGTTGAAAGCAACTTTTTATTATTATTGAGTGCTAACACTAATGTTATTTCAATATTTTTTAATAGCTCGTTGTTTGAACTATTGTTAATAATTATAAAGAAAATTACATAAATATTCATCCTGTTACACAACCGATAATAAATAGAAATAAATTACGTGGAAAAGGTTACTGAGTATAAGCAAGTAATTAATCATGCAGAACGAAGAGTTATCTTGAAAATTCATTTTTGCAATATCCATCAATAAATTTGGAAATTTATTAAAATATCAGAAAAAAAAAAAAAAAAAAAAATCAAATTTTCAATCATTTTACGAAAAAATTTAACAAATTTTACTGCAGCAATATTTTTGGGTGTGATTATTGAAAAGATCAAATTTTTTTCTTCTCTCTCGTCTTTGATTTATTTACTAAAAGATGATATTTTATTTAAATGATAAAAAAAAAAATATAATAAGTAATAATTTTTCTAGACTACCTAAGGGTATTTACTATTTGAAAAAAAAAAAAAAATTTACTAGTTAAACAGCAAATAAATAAATAAAATAATAAAGATGAACGACTTTTATCAATTATTTCCTTCGTTGTAGTTGGAATTTGCATGAATTTTATGCATTTTGCTTTTAAGTATTAAAAAAAAAAAAAAAGAAAATGACACTGGGGGGAAAAAAAAGGTTAAATTTCAATGAAAATAAATCAGCAGTTAAAAAATTGTTTAATTAAAAAATCAAAAAAAAAAAAAAAAAAAAAAACTCATGAGAGTGTTTCAATTGGGTTATCATCAAAAACTGATCGCATTATTACTGCAAAATAATTTTATTCAAGGAAATTAATTGTTTTATTAAATTAATTTTAAATGTCGTAGGTAGGTTAGGCACACAGGTATTTGCATTTAATTTATAACAAAATAAAAAATTAAACGATGATAATAAAAAAATCACTCAAAAGACTAAACGATAATGTGAATGATCCCATTAATACTGAGAAAAAAATAAAAAAATGTTTTTCATTTTCTTTTCTGTTATTAATTAAAATATTTGCGTTTTTTTTTTTTTTTTTTTTTTTTATTGGGAAATTCTTTGAATAAATATTTCTGATATGTTAATTATGTTTTGTTTTTTTGTGTTTTTTAATGAAATGCAATAAAAAGCGATTTAAATTTAAATCAAAACAATAAAAATAAAAATCAACAACGATGTCTACTTATGCATAAATGAAACAAATAAAAGAAATAAATCAAATTCACTCAGTTTTGTATCCATTATACTGATTAAACGTAAATTTAGCTGAGTTATTATGATGCAACAACATTACAAGCCCTTTAATAAATAAAATACAAACTGTTTATGTGTTAAAGTTAAACAATAAATTGCTACAAGTAATTATATAATTGTTGGTTATGACATTTTTCAAAAATTAAAACGAAAAATCATTAAACTGATGCAATTTCTATGCTGTTTTTATAGTTTTTTTTTAAATTTATACTGGGTGTGTGTGTGTGTGTGTGTGTAATTTGTAATAATTTAAAATTCTTTTCATAAAAACGAATTCTTATTCGTGGTAGTAATAATTCATAGATTCATTTCTTCACACCTTGACATCTAACAAAAAACAAAAAAGTTTTTCTTTTTCTCTTCTTTCTTTTTTTCAGTATTTTTGATGATTTAATTTTTAATTAACTTTACACAAATGAAAAATTAAAGAAGCTCGCTTTATTTAATTATTAAATAAAATAAATTTGTATAGAAAATTAATTAAAAATATTTGTTATTCAGTAACACATCCAATGGGTGGCAGGCACATTTTATAATAAAAACAATAAAAAAAAAACCGATTGGTAAATTGAAATTTTTTTTTTTTTTTATTTCATATTTGAAAAGTTGTTATTATTAATTTAATTAACTTATTTTATTTTTTTCTTTTTTTAAAAGAACATTATGATCTTTTATGTAAAAATAATAATATTTTCACATCACACAAGTTTTAACTTAATTTTTAAGTCATGATGCGATAGTAAACGTTGCAATGTGATGCGATGCGATTCAATCGTACATGGCACAGTATTTTGTTGGTTAAATTCGATTGAAATTAAAAATTTTTTAATAGAGAGAGAGAAATAAAAAAAAACAATTAAACATAATTTAAATATATAATGTCAATGTTATAGCATAACCATTACACGTAATTTAATTTATTTAAATTAAATTTTTATAAAAGGTTAAACAATTATAGAAAATAAAGTGGATTAACTACAATAAAAACTGAAAAAAAAAAAAAAAAAAAAAAATCACAATAACATCTCATGTTTTTTATTTAAATTATGACAGCGATAACGTAATAATAATTTTTTTTTCTCTCTATATTTTCCTGTATAAAAACAACAAAAAAGAATCCACAATCTATTTTATGTTTTTTATTAATTAAAGAATTAGTAGAGAATTCACTTAACTATGTCACATTACTAAGTGATTTTTAGTATAAATAATCTAAAACCGCACTTATTTATTACTATCAATTAATTAATTAACTATTAACTAATTAATAATTCTTCTAAATAAGGTTATAATCGTTGTTATTTTAAACGAATGCATTTATAATGGATATATTTTCATTACATGCAGAAAAAATTGACCAAATATAGTAGAAATATGTAAAGCAATAATAATAAATGAATTTTGCAATTGATTTGAATGGATCGTTATTATTATAATTATTTTATTATTATTATTAAAGAGAAGAAGATGAAATGTTTATCGTTTATTCTCACTATTACTAATTATAATATTTAACTTTTTTCTTATATAATATATAAAAATAATAAATTATAAGATCACTGTTAAAAGTTACTATTACTTTTCTTTATATTTCTTACAACATTTGACAGGTATTTATTTTAATGTCAAATCAATATTCATATTATTATTATTATTATTAAATGATAAATATTTAATTACATAAATTGGATAATTATTAAACGTACGAAATTTGTATAAAAAAATCGTGATAAAACTATTTCGTTATTAGTTTATATTTTAATCAATATTCTTCTCTAATATTCTGATGTTATTTTGTGGCTTTTTTTTTTTTGTCTTTCCACTTTTTAATTAAAATGCTTCTGTGGTTTTCTGCAAAGAAAAATTCTATTTTATTAACACACCTCAGACAATTCTTTGGTAAATAAATTTAATTTAGCTGTAAGGTACAAAACAAACGATTTTAATCAAATGTAAAAGAAAATATTTAATGTCAGGCGATTTATGAAATCATCGGTTTGTGTGCCTGTTGTGTTTGTTTATACAAACTAATTGATGTTACTTTTAAATGGGTTTTTTTTTTCCCCACTGAAGGACATTCTCGGTAATAATTAAATAAATCACAAAACATGTCAAATTTATTATTAAAACAATTTAATAAATTTGTGTGAAATAAATAAATTGAAAAATTCTTCTTTATGTGACATCAGAATTTACTAAATAAGACATCTCGATGCAGAGATTTTAATATTGACGTTGATGCTAATTTTGTTAATAAGCTTGTTAAAGATTGATTGATTGTATAATTTAATAGAAATAAATAAAAGCTCTCGTGCTTGAGGATACAACATTGGATTAATAAATTATTTAAAAATGGTTAAACATTAATTTCCATAAATTACATCACGAAAAATGTTTGTCAAAGTTAGACGATAATCAAATGGGTAAATGTGTGTGGGTTAGACAATTAGAAATAAACATAAATAAAGCATTTAAAAGTTCAAAATGTTATCTTGATTCATGTTAACAGTGAAACATATGTTACGAGCGTAATAAAAATCTTCATGAAATTAAAATTAAGCACAATCTAGACGCGTGTTTAATAAAATTAATAAATTAATAAACACTTCTTTAATTTATGTATTTAAAAACATTTATTTATTATAATTATATACAAAAACATCGCTGTGATAGGATAGAATTTATTTTGTAGTACATGCAAACAAAAAACAACAAAACAACTAGCACCAATCATTGCATGTTTTTTTTTTTTTTGATTTTTAATTAAATTTTTATTTTTATAATACGCTTTCATGAAAATTTGTAATTAAAATATATTTATAATAACAACACTGTGGTGGATTACACGCTATTTAAAATAAATAAATGACGGATTAAAGAAAAATTCAACAGAAAATTCAAATGAATTAATCATCAGACTTGATTCTGTTGTTGCTGTTGCTGTTGCTGTTTGTAAATGTTTATTTGATTTATTCATTTCATTAATATTAATATTAAATACAGGTAAATATTATAATAAAACACCTACTGAAATGATATAATGCAATAAATAAAAATATTTTTATTTATTAATTTATTTCTATTATGAAGGAATAGTTTCGATTTAGTTGCTTGAAATGTCAAATCTATCTATCTTAGATTCTGTACAATTTTCACTTTTCGCTTTTATTTTTTTTTTTGTATTTTGATTTAGATTAGTATCGTGATTGATTCTGTATTTAATTTTGCAGACAGCTAATGACGACTTTATACGTGAGAAAATTACTTTAGTAAGAAAACAAAGGAAATATTAACAAATAATGAGGAGTTTCAGGATAGGAAGATTTTTTTTTTTTTTTAGAACGGTTCTTTCATGGAAATTCCTACCAACTTTCATGTCATTCTGAATATTTATTTTTTTTTTAATTCATCATCATCAGGAAAATTTTCAATTTTGTGGGTGATGGTCATTTTGTGATTCTGAACCGATCTTTCCATGGAACTAGTTCTCTAAAAACTTCATTTTCCGAGTTATAGTTATAAAACCAGGATTTCAAACATCAATTCAAATAATTCTAATGCTAATAATTTAAACAAACTTTACCCGCCTACAGTAAATATAATTATTATGTAAAACACTTCAGTATAAAGGATGATTTAACGATATATATAGTCTGTTCAAGGTCTTCCCCACATATATTTACTTTATTTAAAACATGCCTGACTTAGTACACACAACATTATATTGTCATTGAGTACGACGCTTTAAATATTTCCATCTATTTTTATCAAAAAATAAACTTTTAAATTATTACTTTGAACTTCTTAAACAAACCTTAGCTTAAATAACAAATAAAACGAAAAAACTTATTTTTTTTTTTTCTTCTGTTTAACGACAGCAAAAGACGAGTGACTTTGTTAACTAAAATATTATTTCAAGAAAAGATAAATGGAAAAAAAAAAAAATTTATTACAAAGTTTAGAGAGAAGAAAAATGCTTTGAATATTAATTAGATTTATTATTTTTAATAAATATTTTTTTTTTTGCTTAACTTTGCTTTTTCATGTTTATTTAAGTTTTTTTTTTGCTTTGCTTTTTATTTAAAATTTAGAAAACAAACGATTATTAACCAGAGATCATACGCCTTGAAATTACATAATTATGAGCAAAGCTTTTTTCGTTGGTACATTTCTGTTTCGTTTTAATGTAAATTAGGGAAAAAAAAAAAAAAAAAAACAATAAAAAGAAATTAAATGAAAAATGCTGTTTCCCGGTGAAATTTATTTTTATTGCTTTCAATAAATTTATTCGTAATAGAGTTCGTAACCTGAAAAACAATTATATAAATCAGATTAATTATCAATCGCCTACATGTTTTGTATTTTTATTTATTAATTATGTAAAGTATTGGAAATTCATTTTTTTTATTAGATATCGACGACTGATACAAACAACTAAATAAATAAATAAATACTTTTCTAAATAAATAAATACTGTTAAAGAGTAATAATATTATTAGCAAAGAGTGTTAATTGAATTTCCATTCAACCAAACATATGGGTCGTACATCCTGTATTTTAAATTAATAAATTCTCAAAGCACAAACGTATTTTTTTTTTCTTTTTCTAAATGTTTTTTATTCAACTTTGTCGGTGTTTTTTTTTTTTTTTTTTATGATATAAACTCATCTCATTACTCTTTAAACATCATTTTATCTTTAATATTTCGATATCGTTATATTTTAAACAATTGTTTAGATTGTTCCGTTTACTAATAAAATATGTTTTGCCCGACACAGAACAATAAGTCTTCGACTAACTACATTTAATTTATACAAGAAAAACATTGATTTTTATACGTAAATTATTATAGCCATTCATGATTTATTTGTTTAAAGCACGGCATGCCATAGGAGAATAATAATAAGAAAAAAAAAAAAAAAAGGATTTTTGATTGCATAAAAATAATTAAATGAACCTTTTAGTATACAAATAGATAATCGTGTTGCTATTAGTGAAATAATTTGTCATGATTTTATGTTTTACATTTATGCTAAGGACATTTAACATAGTTTAAGCTTGTAAATGTTAATAAAAACACAAAATTTATGTTTAAATGTCATTTATGAATCTGTTATTATTATTATCCATTAAGTAATAATAAGAAGAAAGTGCAAGATCTTTAAATATAAACAACGTGTATCGTTATACCAAAAATCTAATATTTTTTAGTTGTTATTATGTAAATTAATTTTGTTCTCCTCCCATGTATGTTCGTCCCTCCTTATGTTTATGAATTTTTTTCTCTATCATAAACGATCTTCGGTTGTTACATCAATCGGTTAAACTAATACAAACTATTTCAACACTAATATTAAGTCATATATATATATATACGCCAAGGAATTTACACTTTTTAAACATGTAAAGAAAAAAAAAAAGAACAAACGCGTCTAATAAAATAACAAACCAATGGTTGATGTGCGAAAGAGTTTTTTTTTTTTTAGATATTTGATATTTGTTTTGTCTTGTTTTTGTAGCAAAAATTAAATTAAAAAAAACAAAAAAAAGGAAAAAACACATTTAACGGCAAAAGTATAAAAAGAATTGTTTTAAAATATAGATCTATAGTTGGTTTTTGTACATCTAAGTATTAAAGACACGAGCTTTTTTAGATAAAATAAAAATAAGAAAAATTTAAATAAAAGTGTTATCACCATGTTTATGGTAAATGAATTGAGTGTAGCAAATTATATATATATATATGTATATATATTGTGGAATAAATAAAAATTAAAATTATTAAAAAAAATTTGTGTTTTTTATAGTTAATTGTTGTATCGTCATTAATTGCTGGAGCATTAGGGGCACCCCAGCAAAGTGGATATAATAGAAATCAATATAATCAACCACCGGCTGTGCAACCCTTACAAATTAATAGGCAACTGGGTAGACAACAAGCTGTTATACCACAGCAACAACCAATTTATAGTGGGCAACAACAGGTGAGCTTTTATTCTTTTCATAAAAATCAGTGAAAGTTTTTCCGTAACGCTTTTTGCATAATTGAAGGCGTTTGCTGCACAACCACGAAACTTTGTACCAATTACATCGTACACCAATGATGTTTCACATGATGGAAGTTACAGTTATAGTTATACCACCGGTGATGGTCAACAACAACAGGCACAAGGTTATCTTAAGAATGCTGGCAACAAAGATTTAGAAGCACAAGTTGTTCAAGGTTCTTATTCGTATACATCCCCTGATGGAACACCGATTACAGTAACATACATTGCCGATGAAAATGGTAAAAAAAAAAAAAAAAAAACAATTAACAACAAACAGTAAAAACTTATTTTTTTGTTTTTAAATATAGGATTCCGAGCAGAAGGTGCCCATCTTCCAACACCACCACCAATTCCAGAAGCAATTGCAAAATCATTACAATTAATCGCACGTACACAAGCAGCCCAACCACAAGCACAATACAATCAATATCAAAATCCCCAAAGTAATTACAATAAATTTGGTTAGAAAATTATTTCATTTTCATTTTTGTGTTCGCAATCATCAAATGGATTAATTAATTCCAAAATAATTAAAAAAAAAAAAAAAAAATTCGTTTACTGTGTACTTGATATTGTAATAAAAAAAAAATGTTTTTTAATTAATTTTTTTTTAATAATAAATAAATAAATAAATTGAAAAAAGAGAAAAAAAAAAATCTGAATTTTGTAATTTTTCATTGTTTTCAAAATTATGGGGAAAATTATTTCTTTTCACATTTGAAGATCTGTTTTTTCGCTTGATTGATTTTTCTGCTTTTTTTTTTTCTATGTATAACAGGCGGTGAAGTTAGAGCGGTGATTATTTAATAACAATGTGATGATCGTGATCTTTAAATACAAAAATTTTCTGTTTTTTTTTGTTTTGTTTTGTTTTATAACATTTTAATTATATAATTACACACCTGTAATAGCCGTTTAAATGCATTTTTTTTTTTTTTTTTTTGATGAGAATAATTAAATAAACGTGAAAAATAAAATTATAAATCATTGCCAACCAATTTCTGTTTGTGAATTGTAATTATTTTCTAAAAAGATTTATTGTGACTTAATATTGATGTAATGAATCATCGGACACGATCACCAATCCCATAAAATCTTACAAATATCATGTAGACTAATTACAGGAAAAATTAAATTAAATTACAACACAGGTCCATAAAAAAATAAAAAAAATAATACTTTCGATAAAAGCTTTATAAAAGCTTATTGATTTATAGTAATGTCAAATGAATACTTAAACACTTAGTAAATAATTAAATAAAATTTGTTAAATTGAAAAATTATTCATTAAAATCACATTTGTTTTGCGAGAATATGCTAATTGTGCTTATTGTTAAAGTGTGATGAATTCTCAAAGGTGGTAAAATATTAATATTCGGTTATTAAAACAACAAAAGCCATTGAATAATTAATTTTGATTAATCGTTTAATATAAATTTTGAATAAAAATAGAGAGGAGTTAATTTATTATAAAAATTAAAAATTTTATAACAGGAGCTGACATACATATGGCGAAATTTTTTATTTAATCTGGTTAACAAAAACTTTAAACATTAATCAGAAAAAAAAAAAAAAATGATTGCGTTGAGGATGGTTGTTGGTTTCTTGTTACATTAAATTTCATATTAATTCAATTTTTATATACCAGACAAGTGAATTAATATCTTGTTTAACCATAAACGTTATGAAATACAAAAAAAAAAACAAAAAAAAACAAGAAAAAATTATTTTATTAACGCCCCAACATGCATTTTATTATTTCTTGTTTTATAGTGAATCTTTCTATTTATAAAAAATCGTGTGAATTATTCACTTTTGATGCTAACTTTTGCAAATTATTAAAAACAACTTTTCGCTAGTAGAAAAGTAATTCTTTCTACAATACAACACAATGTAAATGTCATTGATGTCTTTAATAATTAAACCAAAACAAATTAGTCTCCCACAATGAATTGTTTTAAATAAATAAAATTCACATAATTACTTAATTAGTAAAAATTAATTTATGACAAATTTGACTGTAACTCATGCTTTTGCATAAACATTTCTCATGTCTTAATAATATTTGCAACAAATAAACATACAAACACAACGTATAATACAAAATCAACTATGAAAAATTGATTTATAATGAGCATAGCAAATAGCTCGTGATCGAAGGTAAAAAAAAAATTTCTCTCATCTTTGACAAGTTATTTAAGCGAAAATTAATTAATATGTAATAGGCAAAAAAACAGACAGCAAATAATAATTAACTAATTAACAAATAAAACATTTTTTTTTAAAATAAATTTTCTGGTCTCATTATTTAATTTATAATAAATAAATATTTAAATAAATTAAAAAAAAAAAAAACAACATTTTCGCGTTTTTGGGTTAAACTAAATTTATTATTATTATTATTTTTGTTTCATACTTTAAAAGTAATTAAATATATTTTAATATTGAAAAACAGGCAGAGAAACAAGTTTCTGGCGACCAATTATATATTAAGCACGCATCGTAGAGCAAACATAATTTAATTCAGTCTCTTTTTTAGTTCTTCTTCAATTACTACAAAATTGTTTTGCAGCTAAATGTTATATAATTTATTTGGCGAACTTCAATATTGAGTAATCAAATATTATTTATTTATTACTTATAATTGTTAATAAACCAACCATCTAATATATCTTTCACTTTATCTTTTTTTTTTTTTTGATAGGAGTTTTCATTCAAAATGCGAATTTTAATTTTTCACGATAAAACTTTGTCTAAACATAGTAAATGTTTTAAAAATAATTAGTGCGCCGAATTGTATACTTTATGCATTACAAATTATTTCTAGAACAGGTGAAAAATTGTTTTTATTTATATTTAATTATTTATTTATGCTTTGAAGGTGTTATTTCAATATAAAATTTATTAAAGATTATAAATTACTTGAATTTTTTTTTTTGATTAATTATATTGATTTTTAATATTGATTACCCGTGTCTAGAATTTATAGGAAAGTCATCGCTATACAATTATAACAAAGATAAATCATAAATTCTATTTACAAATAATAAAGTAATTTAGTAAATGCTGCTTAAATATATTAATTAACTTTAATTATTATTATTAATAAATTGTTGATGTTTATAGTGTGCAGCGGTACGCTATAAAAATCTATGCAATTTTTTTTTTTTTTTTTCTTAATTAAAATGAAAGTGAATCAAGTTTTGAATTTTTTTTTTCTTTATTCCATTAATGCTACTTACTTTATGTCGTAATTATATTACTTTGCAATTAAATAAAATAATTTGATTTTTAAGATGATATTCATTGTGTAATTGATTTTAATTTTGTACATGAGAGAATTTTTTTTACTGTGATTGAAAATTCATTATAAGATCGATAAGATAAAATACAAAAAAAATATATTAAAAAAATTCTTAAGAATTCTCGTGATTTATTATGTTCAGAAGATTATTCGTAAAATTTCACGACTTATTATTAACCTTGTATTAATAATATTAAAGCATTTTAACGTAGATTACGTTGATAACAGCATTTATTACATAATACGTATTTACCGGTTAATAAAACTAAAAGCTTTCGTGTTTACTGTTTAATGATGCGAAAAGTTAATAAATTTATACGGAACTAGAATATAATTGTTTTTTTTTGTCTTAAAAAAAATAAAATAAAATATTGACAGGTAAAAGAAATAATTCAGACTTAAGTACACATTTCACATTTACTGATTGTCTACAATAAAGAAAAAAAAGCAAAAGAAAAAAACTGTGTTAATAAAAATAGCCTTAATGATAGGCAACAATCAATACATAAATGTTAAAAAAAAAAATTTCCCATAGTTTTTCCATCAAATCTGAGCAACCGATCTTACCGAAAATGATTGAAAAAATATTTATAATGAAAGTTTAACAGAAGATGCTTATATAATAAAAGTAGAAAAGCTTCCTTAAAACAAAATAATAATTGATACAGGAATGCTAACGTGTCTTTTTCTACTAAATAAATAATGATGATGAAGTGCTAATGCTTATTGCTGTAGCATAAAATTTGAAACAAACTTTAAGCTTTTTTTTTTTTTTTTGCTGTCTGTCGGCAAATAATATAATTTCACAATTGTGCAATAAAATGTAAACAGAGATCACATTTTTAAAGTCTTAACTCATAGAATAGATGTTACCGTTTGTCATACGATAAAAATCTTAATTTAAATCTGACATTAGCACGGTAAGGTAAACAAAAAAGTACAAAATAGGAGACAATACACAGGTAGATGATGATGATGATGATGATTTTTATTATTTTTTAATTTAATTTAATAAAGTGAATGGACAAATGAAAACAGAAAAAAAAAAAATTATTATTTTGTTTTTAGATGAGAATATTTTTGTGTGTTGAGCAAATTTTTTGTGTAAAATTTTTTTTGTTCAAATAGAAAGACAAATCGTGTGCCTGAATCTCATCATCATCACCATATGGCATATTTATGGTAAACACTTGTTATTTTCATTACAATTTTACATAAAGAAAATTTGCTTATCACTCGGTTTGATTGAAATGTTTTTCTTGGTTTTTTATGCAAAATTAGAATGTTTTTACTTGACCTTACATATAAGTTGCGTTAATAATAATTCATAACATGACAACAGAAAACATTATTGATTAGAGGAAAATGACAAATCATCAATAGCATAAATAGCAAAAAAAAAAAAAAAAACAATTCGCGTTGGCGTCAAACTTTAATAAATATTATTCTGTTTAACATTCTTTTGTCATGTTCCGTGTCTCGTCGCTTTGTAACGATATTCGTTTAAACATTTTAACCTGTCGTTTTAGAGTAAAAGTAAAAGCTCAATTCATACGAGCATTGAAAAAAAGAAAACAAAAACAACATTTTTAGTTCATCGTTTTGCTTTATATATCGAATGTTATGCATTTGAATGATATCATCATGTGCATTGATATTTTATTAATACAAAAAAAAAAAATTATGCTTAATGGTGCAACGATGTTATTGTTTCCACTGCTTCTATTTTATTAACTTAAATGCTAAAGTTCTTTGTACATTTCTGGTTGATTCATCTTTATACAATTTTTTTGTATTTTGTATTTTGGTTGTTTTAACAAATATTCCACCGATTGATTGTTTTAATTCTTTGCTTCACTTCAATAGAGATTTATTTTACATAAGTAATTTATTTTACATAAATCTTATATACACGATTACATACATTACATAAAATAATTAAATAAATCATTTAATTTACTTTCGTTTAAATATACAATGTTACGGATTATTAACATTAGTTATTAATTATATAATTGCCTTGAATAAATGTTGAATTCCCAAAGTGAACAAAGAGCCCATAACAAGAACAAGGGAAAACAAAAAATATTCTTTTGGTTAAATTAATGCGATTTAATTAGAATTCTTCTCTACTGTTCAATAAAATAATTAATAATTTATTCAAGGTAATTGGAATATGTAAAATGTCATATGAGTGAATAATTAAAAAAAAAAAATTTTATTATTTTTGTTTTTCACTTAAATTAGATCAAGACAAGTTTGATATGTGTGATGCTACCTGTCACGTTATATTGATTTGTTATGATAATCGCTTTTAATACATACATTGAGGATAATTAGAAGGTACACCAAATACATCGTCTAGTTTTAAAAAAAAATTAAAATAAAACATCCTTGAGTATTTACTTTAATAATGAAATAACTTTAAACTAAGATGATGAGCGCCAACAACATTGCAATTAAACGTTGAATGTGTAAAAAAAAACATGATGATGAATTTTTTTTTACATTAAAGCGACTACCAAAGTGATTGTAGTCTGTCTATATAAACGTTATTTTTTAAAATGTATTACATAAAAAAAAAAAGAAAAAATGTGTTTTTTTTTTTAATTTTTTATTTTGATTGCAAATAAATAATTGTTAATTGAAATTGTAATAAATCTTTGTGTAATAATCATAATAATGATGAGAAATGCGTTTTATATATTTATATTTTTTTCATTGAATTATTTTACTATGTAATTGAAATTAAATAAATTTCTGATAAAGTTATTAAAAAAAAAAAAAAAAAAACACTTTTGTAACTTATGGAACTTATGTAAATTTTTTAACCCTGAAGCCCAGTAAAGTTTGTAATAATTTTTTTTTAATAATATAGGTCAATTAAATTTTTTAATTTTTAATCAATTTGCTAATCAATTTTTTGCCTGCGCTATATCCGTGTCTGATAATATATCTTATTCAGACAGACAAATTATTTTTTATTTTTTAATTAATAAACTTGATACAGTTAAATGTAACAGAAAAATCTATTTACACCAAGGACATCATTAAACGTCAATCAACGTCATTTGAATCTAGTTGCGATAACATAAAACATCAATTAACTGACATTGAAAAATGTAATTTAAGGAAAAGAAACTTTCTGTTCGTTTAAATTAATTTTTAATTAATTTTACAAAATAAAAACAAAGTACAAAAACGGTTTAGTGAACTTGAAATATTATTATTATTATTATTATTATTATTGAAATTACCGAAAAACAATTTTCATAATCATAAGCAAATTATTATATTAAAAATACAACGATAATCGATTTTAACTCATTTCATATGATGTAATTTTATGTTTTTACCACTTAAAATGAATTAATGTATTCTGATTATATAACAAATTCTTTACTCTCATTAATTTTTATCTCATGATATTCAAAAGTATGTTAAATTAAATTTAACTTTTTTTGAGAATACCAAATCACTTTTACAAATAAGTGTCCAGCTGAGCATATAACAAAGATGTGTACGGTGGTTTAATAAAAATAATAATACAAAATTACCAATTATTACAAAATTACATAAAAAAAAAAAAAAACAATTAACAATTTACTTAGCGACTATTTAATCCATTTAAGCCGATCAATATCAAAAACATCAAAGGTGAATTAAAAATTATTGGAAAGAAGAACAATAAGAAGAAGAAGAAGAAGAAGAAAAAGACGACAACGACGACGAAGAAGAAGAAGTGAAATAAAAATAAAAGTGATTTGTGCTAAATATTTACACTTTAATTTGTTTACTTTGTGTGTAGCTTGTATAATTATTTAATATAATAATGGACATGCAATCATTAATCATCCTTTCATCAAATATATTAAAAAAAAAAAAAATATATTTCTTGTATTTATTGGTAAATTTTTAAGCAACCCACCATCAGCAGTAACAACAACAACAACAACAACAACAGCATCAATATCATCTTCACTTAATTATTATTATTATTATTATTGGTTATACCACATTCGTATTGTCTATATTTCACTAAACAAAACAAAACAACAAAAAAAAACTTTTTGTTTTACTATAATTTTCGAGCTTTTAATGAAGAATTTACTTTTTGATTTATTTATTACATATTTATCACGATATCGATACAATCTATTTTCGTTTTTGATTGATTTGTGGTTGTTGCTTTTCTATGTATGATGAGCTTTCAAATTATGCAATTCATTCATTTATTTATTTATTTATTCAGTTTTAATTGGTTAAATAAATAAATGAAAAAATTTACTTATGCATGGTTATTAAGAAATAAAAAAAAAAATTGTCACACAGAATTAATGCAAAAGATATATAATCCTTGATTAAACATTTTTTATTGTATTAATAAAATAAAGAAGAGTTTGTAAACTTTTCATATTATTCATAACCAACCAATGTTATTCTTGGGCTTTTTAATTCTTTATTCACACAAAAAAACATACAAATATATTGTATTATTATGTATACATAATATTATATACATAAGTAGTAACTGTGCATCTCTTTTTTACTTGAATTATTATTTAATTTAGCTTCTTTTTTTTTCTTTACTTTTTCATTTAATCCACTAACATGATTTCTTATGTACACATTTTATAACATTCCATAGTAAAATAGTAATAATATTAATGATTATAATAATAATAATAATAATAATAATAATAATAATGATGATGATGATGGTGATGATGATGCTTTTGGTGATGTACAACCCCACCAATAATATTTATTACTAATATTAAAGTGGTGTGTTTTACCTACAAGATAACATGCTAAATACATATTTTTTTTTTTAGGTATATAGGTTTTATATATATATACAATTTTTATATATACAATTTTTATATAATTTGCACATACAGAATATTTTATGGAAGTAAAAAAAAAAAATTAATAATAATCATCAACCAAAGTAATTGTAATGTTTTGTTACCAATTTTAATGGTATATAAAGCAGATATTTGTGGTTGAAGAGCATCATTGCATCTTGTGAACTCGTTCATAGTTTTGCTATTAATTTCGTTTAAAGTGATTTTTTGAGTTATTTAATTATTTTTTGTTTAATTAACAGTTTAAGTCCATTTTTTTTGTGACATTTTATTTGTGTGGTTTATTTTTATTGTACTAAAAAAAAAAAGGAATAAATATGAAGGTGGTGAGTAGAAAAATTCAATTCTTAAGAAGATAAAAATTCTTGTTTATTGCGTGAAATTAATTCTAATCAGATAATTAAATTTATTTTTAAAGAAAGCTCTAGTAAAGTAGAATTATAACTTAATATTGCCATAAATATTATTAAAACATTGCATAATTTTAATAATAAAAATAATAATTTTCCTAACCAAATATAGATTTAAATTCCGTATAACTCGTTAATAATAAATTTAACCTTTAACACTTTTTCAATTAGATTATTTAACTATAATAAATAAAATATCATTTAATAGTTATCATTTAACAATAATCTTTAACTAATAAACAATTATAATGATATTTAATATAAATAAATAAGAAAAATTATTATTTTTTCTGTGACATTATTCTTTATAATAAATTCTATAAAATTATTATCACGATGATCACGTTAAGTAGTTGAAAATTCGAGAGAAATAAAACAAACAAGCCTTTAACATCGTGATCATCATTTTTTTTTTTTTTTATTATAAAATTAGAACTTTATTCATTCATCTATTTAACATTATTAACCTCCTGTCTCTAATGAATAATTATTATTATTAATAAAAAAGAAAAAAATGTACAGTAGTTTCATTTTGTTACTAAGCAATATTGTTTTCCTGTACACGAAAAAGAAGAAGAAAATACTCTTCAAAAAAAAACCTAAACACTTGAAATAACAAAGCAAAAATCTAGATCAAACTTAAAAAAAGAAAAAAAAAACGACGAAAAATTACAAAATCACAATTTCCCATAACATTTTATTAACCAAAAAAGAATACTTTTTATTTTTTAATTAAAGATAATTATCATTCATCGTCACCTTTTACTTTATTATAATTTTTATTAATATAATAATGAAATGCAATAAAAAAAAAAAAAAAAAAAAGAGTGACAATAAAAATCCGTGACTTTATTATTTCGGTTTTATGAGAAAAATTTGAATTTCCAAAGGATTAACTCCTTTTTAAACAATTATATATCGTAATGCACGATTTAGTAATAATAAATCGGTAAAACATAAAAAAGAAGATTCATCTTTCGTTAATTAATAAATCAATTTAGTTAAAATAAATTAAATAAAAAAAAAATAAAAAATTGGTTTTAAAACAAAGCAACATTCACTTGTTGGCTCACTTTCATTTAATTATATTTAATGTATGCCTGCTTCTCTATTAACGTATGTATAAACACACCAACGAGACGACGACTACAAGTTTAATTAAACGTGACTATTGATTGGATTAACAATAATTTATCATGGCATGTGTAATTTTTCTGCTATTTCTGCTTTTTTTTTAATGAAAGACAATACCTGCTATTGCATAAGTGAAACACAATTTTGTCGATAATTTTCTATCATTAACGAAGAAATTATTGAAAAGTGAAGAAAATTTTTATTTGAAACGAAAAAAAAAACTTGAAAATATTATAAATAGATCAATGCAAACAAGAATGTTGTTAAAAGTAATTATGGTAATAAAAAAATAGTGGGATTGCAATGTAGTTGTTACAGTTAAACTAGGTAACAAGCTGCTGCTGCTGCCGCAACATATTCACGTCACTAGTTACGTCAGGGAAATTGTCTGACTGTTGAACTTCACTGATCAGATAATTTAATGTTAGCTGCTTTGTAAAAGTATTATACGTGCGCTACATGAATAACAATTCGAAACGAGATCAAATTGGTTTTTGTAAGAGAAGACACGAATTGATTGTATCTGAGTGTTTCCTTTTGTAAATATTAATGCTAGGGTTCACCGTTTATTCCAAATGTAGTCTATTTGGTGAAAAACGATTATTTTTTGGTTTTAAATGTCAATTAATATTTGCTTTCTGTTTCGACAGTTCATTTTTGCTGCTGTCATCGCTTTAGGAGCTTGTGCTCGTTTGGAGAATAATTACTTGCCTCCACCAAATGCTGGACAAGCTGGAGGTGGTCCAGGTTTAGCTACTCCAGGCTTCGGTGGAAGACCAGGAGGTAACAACGGAGGTCTTGGAGGTTTTGGAGGATCAGCTCCATCAGGAAATTATGGTGCTCCATCTGGGCCAGCTGGAGGATTCGGTGGACAATCTCAACAAGGACCACAACAACCACCAATTGAAATTTTATCATACGAAAATGAGAACAATGGTGATGGAAGCTACAAATTCAGTTACGAAACAGCTAATGGTATCAAAGCTGAAGAAGAGGGAGAGCTCAAGAACAAAGGCTCAGACAATGAAATTCAATCCGTTCGTGGCTCTTATTCATACACAGCTCCAGATGGTCAACTTATCACCGTAACATACATTGCTGATGAAAATGGTTTCCAACCACAAGGTGATCATTTACCAACACCACCACCAATCCCAGAAGGTATCCTCAAGGGACTCCAAGCTATTGAAGCTGCTCAAGGTAATTTCTTGTTTATTTAAAAAGAAAAAATTATCTGGGTAACTTATTACTTTGTTTTACTTTAGGTGGCAACAACAATGGTTATCCAAGTGGACCAGCTGCCGGTGGTAATTTCGGAGGTAATGGAGGTGGCCGACCAGGCGCCAACCAATACTCACCACCAAGCCAATCCCGACCATCCGGAAACGGAGGATTCAGCGCCCAATCAGGATACAATTACTAACTGCTTTTATAAAATCGACAAATTGCTCAACCATTATTTTATAATACTCAGCACCTAGAATAAGCTCATATAGTTCTCCAGTATTTATTGATCTGTTTTAGATGGATCAATGTTATTTTTTATCATAAAAACTACTTTAAAAAACACATGTAATATTTATTAATAACTTATAACAGTTATATAACGCGAACAATATCTTTTTGTAATATTGTAAAACCAATGTAACGAGATGTTAAAGAAAAGTAAATAGTACGTAAGATTTTATACAAAGACGTTATTGCAATGACCAAGGACATAATCTCTCCGGCAAACAAATATATAAAAAAAAAAAAAAAAAAACAAACAACAAATTTCCAAGCAAACATAATTCAGTGATCAAATTTATAAGCTGTTTAGATTAGATTAGTCACACACATACACAATTAAATACAATATAAAAAACATGTTTTCATTCATAAATTATTCATGTTTGCCTAATTGGTATGACTAATTTAGCTCTGCTATTTTTATAGTGATTTTATTGAATATTTAATGTAAAATTTACACTGAAACTGAATTATTAATATGTATTAACTAAGCAGAGGCCAATATTAATCTATTTATATCATTATATATATATATTTTTTTTATAATTTATAATACTTAAATAATAAAATATAAATTTTTTTCTTTATAAAAGATCAATCGAAATGTTTTTTTTTCAAGTGTTTTCAGCGTTAACTTAGAAAGCAGTAGTAGTCAACGTTATATTGCTATAACTTTACCAAATAGTGTCCCAGAACCAAGATTTTTAGTGTTTTGTAATCATGAATAATTAATCTAACGGAATTTCATATAAAAAGAGGGCATTAGGTACCAATTATTTTAAACAAAAATTATCAAAATCGGAAAAGAAAAAAATTCGAAAATTTTCTTACTTTCTACAGGCGATAACTCGAGAAATAAATTTTTTATCGAAAAACTCCAAGAACTAAATCGATTCAGGACTTCATAATGAACATTACTGCAAAGTTTCAGTTCGATCTGAATATATTAAATTTTCGGGGAAAAATTGAAAAAAATCCTGATGTTTTGTATGCATTTTTAGTCGTAAAAAAAAAAAATTTAAATGAACTGAAACTTGGTGGGAAGTTTCGTATTGGGTCCCCAAATATCCTGTACAAATATTTCAGCTCTTAAAAATTTTAATCAGAAGTTATGATTAGTTGAGTATCAAGCTTCAGCCTACCAGCTCTCAGCGCGAGCCTTAGATGTAGTAATCTCGGTTTTATGATTGTATCTCGGCCAAATAGTGTCCCAGAACCAAGGTTTTTGGTGTTTTGTAATCACGAATAACTAATTTCACAGGATTTTATATAAAAAGAGGGCATTAGGTACCAATTATTTTAAACAAAAATTATCAAAAACGGAAAAGAAAAAAATTCGAAAATTTTCTTACTTTCTACTGGCGATAACTCGAGAAATAAATTTTTTATCGAAAAACCCCAAGATCTAAATCGATTCAGGACTTCATAATGAACATTACTGCAAAGTTTCAGTTCGATCTGAATTAATTAAATTTTCGGGGAAAAATTGAAAAAAAACCTGATGCTTTGTATGCATTTTTGGTCGAAAAAAAAAAAAAATTTAAATGAGCTGAAACTTGGTGGGAAGTTTCGTATTGGATCTCCAAATATCCTGTACAAATATTTCAGCTCTTAAAAATTTTAATCAGAGTTATGACTAGTTGAGTATCAAGTTTCAGCCTACCAGCTCTCAGCGCGAGCCTTAGATGTAGTAATCTCGGTTTTATGATTGTATCTCGGCCAAATAGTGTCCCAGAACCAAGGTTTTTGGTGTTTTGTAATCACGAATAACTAATTTCACAGGATTTTATATAAAAAGAGGGCATTAGGTACCAATTATTTTAAACAAAAATTATCAAAAACGGAAAAGAAAAAAATTCGAAAATTTTCTTACTTTCTACTGGCGATAACTCGAGAAATAAATTTTTTATCGAAAAACCCCAAGATCTAAATCGATTCAGGACTTCATAATGAACATTACTGCAAAGTTTCAGTTCGATCTGAATTAATTAAATTTTCGGGGAAAAATTGAAAAAAAACCTGATGCTTTGTATGCATTTTTGGTCGAAAAAAAAAAAAAATTTAAATGAGCTGAAACTTGGTGGGAAGTTTCGTATTGGATCTCCAAATATCCTGTACAAATATTTCAGCTCTTAAAAATTTTAATCAGAGTTATGACTAGTTGAGTATCAAGTTTCAGCCTACCAGCTCTCAGCGCGAGCCTTAGATGTAGTAATCTCGGTTTTATGATTGTATCTCGGCCAAATAGTGTCCCAGAACCAAGGTTTTTGGTGTTTTGTAATCACGAATAACTAATTTCACAGGATTTTATATAAAAAGAGGGCATTAGGTACCAATTATTTTAAACAAAAATTATCAAAAACGGAAAAGAAAAAAATTCGAAAATTTTCTTACTTTCTACTGGCGATAACTCGAGAAATAAATTTTTTATCGAAAAACCCCAAGAACTAAATCGATTCAGGACTTCATAATGAACATTACTGCAAAGTTTCAGTTCGATCTGAATTAATTAAATTTTCGGGGAAAAATTGAAAAAAATCCTGATGCTTTGTATGCATTTTTGGTCGAAAAAAAAAAAAATTTTAAATGAGCTGAAACTTGGTGGGAAGTTTCGTATTGGGTCCCCAAATATCCTGTACAAATATTTCAGCTCTTAAAAATTTTAATCAGAAGTTATGATTAGTTGAGTATCAAGCTTCAGCCTACCAGCTCTCAGCGCGAGCCTTAGATGTAGTAATCTCGGTTTTATGATTGTATCTCGGCCAAATAGTGTCCCAGAACCAAGGTTTTTGGTGTTTTGTAATCATGAATAATTACTCTAACGGAAATTTATATAAAAAGAGGGCATTAGGTACCAATTATTTTAAACAAAAATTATCAAAAACGGAAAAGAAAAAACTTCGAAAATTTTCTTACTTTCTACAGGCGATAACTCGAGAAATAAATTTTTTATCGAAAAACTCCAAGAACTAAATCGATTCAGGACTTCATAATGAACATTACTGCAAAGTTTCAGTTCGATCTGAATTAATTAAATTTTCGGGGAAAAATTGAAAAAAATCCTGATGCTTTGTATGCATTTTTGGTCGAAAAAAAAAATATTTTTAATTGAGCTGAAACTTGGTGGGAAGTTTCGTATTGGGTCCCCAAATATCCTGTACACATATTTCAGCTCTTAAAAATTTTAATCAGAAGTTATGATTAGTTGAGTATCAAGTTTCAGCCTACCAGCTCTCAGCGCGAGCCTTAGATGTAGTAATCTCGGTTTTATGATTGTATCTCGGCCAAATAGTGTCCCAGAACCAAGATTTTTGGTGTTTTAAATTAAAAAGTAAATAAACTAGTGACGCAAAAAAAAAATACTCAGTAATAAATTTTTTAAACAAATTCCGACAATGACTGACAAATCGAAAAAAAAATTATACCATTAAAAAATATTTAATCTTAACGCCTAAATGCAAACAATCAATACACTCGTCAAATATAAATTTAAAAGAAAATCGAAGATGTATTTTGGGCGAAATTTAGAAACACAAAAGTAAAACAAAACAATACATATTTAACATTAATATTAAGTGTTTACGTTAATTTTATTTGATGAATCATTGTTTTATAATAATAATAGAAATAACTAAATACGGATTAAAATTATAAATTCAAAGGTGCAAATGTTTACGTAATAGCCACAGGCACAAGAACACTCATTGATACAAAACAAACAGAATGAAAAAAAAAAAAAATTAAAATGTTAAAAGGCAACGGTTTGTGCGTTAACCTTTTTGTAACATAAAATAGTTAATGCAAGTTCTTAAGCGAAATGCACAAGAAATTTAATGACGTAACACACCGCAATTTTTAATATTTTTATTATATAAATATTAAAAAAAAAAAAAAGAAAATTCACGGTGCGTTTAAGATAAAAATAAAATTTGTCATGCTGTGTGCAGTCATTTCGTTTATTATAATCATCGTATGCTGTGTAAATTTTTGTGTAATTAACTCTCGATTGACACTCATTTATTGTATAATAATTAAAAATTAATAAATAAGTAACGACACGCAGTGTTAATAATTTATTAATTAAATAAAGAGATTTCAAGAAAACAGATTTTTTTCTACTTTTTATTTGTTTGAATGACTTTGAAATTAACAAATATCTACTAAGCCGAGATGTTTGTCGTCTTCTCGAAATTTCTTCTCTTTAATAATAATTTTATTTCAAAAAAAAAAAAAAACCAAACAACACAAAAAGTGAATAAAAACAACAAAAAAAAAAACTTTGATTTTGTAATAAAAGAAATTACTGTCTGGCTGGCTGTGGCTGCATAAGATTTAATTTTATTTTTGTGTTTAAACGAAACATTGTCTGTGTCTGGCATCCAAGCATGTAAAACGTCAGTATCTTAACCTGTGGGTTGAATGATTTTTTTAACATTTAATTATTATTTTTTTTTTTTTTGGTGGTTTTTCGTAATATTCAAATAAAAAACAGATTTGATTACAATGAGATAATATTAGCTACCGTTCCAATAATAATAATAATAATTTTTAAAGTATTTTAATTTCAGTATTAATTAGTCGATAATGGGGAGGTAAATACAAATTTTTTTATTTGTTTATCACACATGGCGTCAATTTAAGTTGAGTTGGCGGCTTAAAAAATTATAATTTTAAATTTTAATTTCAATGAAAAAATGTTTTCGCTGTTAAATGATTTATGGTAAAAACAACAAATATTAATGACCATCAAAACCACAAATATAATTTAAATGAGTGACATTTTTTATTATGCAAATAAACAGATTGGAAAATTAAAAAAAAAATATATTTATTCTGACACTTGTGTTGTCGTTCCTTAAAAAAAAAAAAAGAAAAAAAAAACGCCACAGGCGAGATGCCTATGTGAATGGTGAAACATACAAAGAATTTAACCACTTGCACTTTCTATTTTCGGTTAAGAAATTTACGTAAATGAATTATTTATAAAAGATAAAAATACAGAAAATTTGCATTTTGATGTTGCAGAAGATGAAAAAACAAAAAAAAAAATTATTAATCAGGACAGTATGTAAACGTTTGTATAATTTGGGACAATACCCATTACCATAGCGACAATATCTTTAAATCGTGAATAACAATCATAAGTAAAATGTAATAAAAAAAAAAATTTATTAATGGGGTCGTTAAATGATTGAAATTGCTGTTGTTGATGATGATGATGATGATTATAATGTGAATAAACACACAAAAAAAAAATCCAAAACGTTGTGACAAAACAATAAAGATCCGATTCTCTACCAGCAATCGTTAACATTGATGTGCATGTTAAACAACAAGAAAACCTTGAAATTACGCGGCATAAATTATTTAATAGATATTTGAATCAAAAGCAAAAGTTTTTTTTATTATTATTATTATTATTTTTAAAATAAATTAAATAAACATAATTCATCTGACTTCGTTTTTTTTTTTAATTAAATTTTTATGTTTTCTTCACGATGTTACATCATTTTTTTTTTCTATAGAAAACACTTTTGAAATCTAGTTAGAGAGTAAGAGTAAATAATATATACTGTTAATTAGTGTTTTAACGATAAATTAGGCTGCAGAGAATTAAATAAGAAAAAAAAAAATTAAATTATTTAAGAGATAAGATTATTACAATTCGACGACGACTTTCTTATTTTATTTATTTTATATTGCAAATATTTCTAATAAGCACAGTGTGAAGATTTTTTGTTGCATTTGGCTGGTTTTTGTATCTTTTCAACGATTATATAATTTTTTATTTTATTTTTAACCAATAAAAATGTTATTAATTAATTTAATAAAATCATGTTCAATATTTTTATCTCGCGTTTAAAATGCAAACGAAAAAAAAGAAGAAAAATTACGTCTTGAATCTGCTGTTTTCTTTGTTTTTATTGGAATACTGTCGCCTCTCGTCTTCTGTTCAAATTTACATTTTATTTTATATTTAAACATTGATGGTGACAATGATGAAAAATATTTAAATTAGTTAATTAAGTTATGAGAATACCAGGCAGAAATTAAATTAATTTTTATTGCAGCTTTTATAAATTAATGCATTTTTAAGCAATAAACATTTTTTTTTTTTTTATTAATTAATGTCAGTTTTATGTTATTTTTTCGTCTTTGTTTGGATTAATTAAGTATTTAGAGTAAGGATTTGTGTCTCTGTTTTATTGTTTGCTTTTTTTATATTCAGCCACATTAACATATAAATATTTGATTGATTTTACTACTTTTTAGAGACAATAATAAATCTGTTGTTTATGTTAAAAATTATCATCCGATAATTAACTAAATGTCTATAACATTTGTCAAATTAATTATTTATTAATTAAATAAGCAAACATTAATAATATAAGCTGTCGTATATAAAAAAATTTAATCTAAGATAAAACACAAAATTGTCATTGATTGATGAATGTGTTAAAAAAAAAAATTGTCTTTTGCTGCTACAGCAGCAGCAGTTTTGCGATTCATTAAGAGAAAATCATTTTTTTTTATTATTATGGGAAAAATAATAATAAGGAAAAAATAAACAACGGGTTAAAGTCTAAATCATTTAAAAAGATAAAGAAACAAAAAAGTTTTGTTAAAATTTAATGCCATAAAAATTGCATGAAATTTTTAAAACAGGTTTCCTGTTTGCACAAATCTTTTATATTTAAAAAAAAAAATTTTTTTTTTTTTGGTTTATCAAGAAGAAAAAACTATTTATAGCTTATTAAAGGATAACATATTAATAAAGATAAAATATTTTAATCTTATTTATAAATAATCTTTTGCGAAAAACAAAAAAAAAAAAAAATAAATTTTTAATTAGCAAATAAATGTCAAAATTCAAGTAAATTTTGTAAACAAAGTTTTTGTATTAGCGTGATAATTTATGTTTTGGTGTTAAAAATATATATTTTTTTTTTAATATTTTTTGCATAATCACATAACATTTGCTATTTTACTATTTATAATTTTAATTCATTTGTAATGCTAGAGAGTTAAGAGTTTAAAGTGAAATTAATGATTTAAATTTTTGGTACTCGTCTTACCGGTGTGTGTGTGTATAATTTGTAAAACAGATTATTGATTTATGAAGATTGAATACAATTGTTGTAGGAATAAAAATAAGTGAAAGATCTATCGTTGATAAATGTACAAAGGTCATTTAAGATGAAATTAAATCAACATATTATTACAAATAGCATCATCATCATTTTTTCCTTATTATTTATAGAGAAAGGTAATGAAGTTTCACAAGAAGTTTCACGATAATTACAATTGAAATTATAACATTCTTAATGAAGGTAAATTTAATTAAATTTCTTTCTTTTGTTAATAAATGTTAATTTAAATAAAAAATTAAATAAAACTAAAAATGCAAACTATTGTGTTAAATAATTATAATTATTTTGTCACAAGGATTGAATAATATGAATGAAAATTTCTTATTATTATCATCAATTATGAGTTTATTTAATTTATTTACAATTTTTATGACGGTGACATAACACTGAATTGTTTTTTTATTCTTTTTTTTTTTCTCACACATAAAATCTGTAATTTAAAAGGTAGGATGGACGACAGAAAAGGTGCATTATAAGCGCATATATATAAATGTATATAGATAGGTATTACCCAATATAAAATAAATGCCAAAGTACTCTAAAGACTCTAAATTATCATTTTAAAGATGATTTATAAAACATATTTATGCTATTTTATTTTTTAATTTATTTTAACAATGCAGATGTATTTATTTAATGAATAAACATTAAATTATTATTATTTGCTTGTTTGTTTATTTATTCATTTATTTTACTCTCAGTTATATACAGATTTTATCGCTGTGATGTAATTTAATGGTAATTGTGAACGCATACAAAATACATTTGCACGCTACTTGACCATCGTTTTAAAACAGCAAAAAATATATATACAAGAAAAACACAAATTTCTTATGAAATTGATTTTGTTTTACTTATTGAGCTATAAAAAAAAATTTCTCCGTTTATTAAACCAAAAAAAAACTGCAAATATTTAATGTATTATCCCTCCTCCTTCTACTTTTTAGTTATAAGATGAAATTTCATTGGAATCAATATCCATAAATTTAAGTTTAATAAAAAAAAAAAAATTTTAAACTCCCATTTACACACTTTAAAAAAAAAAATATTTGTGTGGGTTGCCAAAGGTTTTTTCTTTTTTCTTTTTTTTTTATATAAATTTCGCATGCTGTGTAGTAAATGCACTTTGGGATTTTTATCCGTTTCTTGTTAATTCTTGGACAAACATTAATTATTTGATTTCTATTTAAATTGACTCATGTGAATAAATAAATTGTGGTACGCAAAAAAAAAAAAAACGCTCATTTTCATTAATTACGAAACTTTTTTTTTGGTTTGTCAACAATATCACACATCGAAAACATGATCGTAAACAAAAGTTTTACTAACTAGACAACAATGACCTCTTAACTTTAATTTTGTTAAACAAAATTTTTTAATCTAATTAATAAACAAAAAAAAAAAAAAACATCAACCTTGCTCCTTAACACTTTATAAAACACAAAAACAAACATAATTGTTTGCGCAAAAAAAAAAAAAAAAAGAAAATAATAAAGAAACGATTATAAACCGGAAATATTCATTCATTTAAAATTGACGTTAGTTATAAAAAAAAAATAATAATAATAAAAATCGTGAGTCTATAAAAAACTACGCAACTAAAACCGAATAACAAAAAAAAAAAAAATGTATTTATCATTGAAGAATTCTTCATTTAAATCACCAACTTCTTGCTGTTGTTTAAAGCGCATTTTGTTGTTTTCTCCATTTTCTTTCTCATGAAATAAACTCATAAAATCTCTCATAAAATCAACGGCATGTGTGTTTAACACAGATTCATGCAATTTTTTAGCATAGCTAATTAATTAAAATTTAGCTTATAAACATAATTATTAATTAATTAATTAGAAATATTAAAATCGTACCACACTACATGTTATGAAGGTATAAAATGAAGGTTACTCATTGACAGATGTAAGTCAGGGATCTAACTTATTATTTTTAATAATAATTAAAAAGATTCAATCAAAAGCTTAATCTAAGCTTTATTTTAATCCTCCTTTAATCTGTGAACAATTGAATAACCAACAATAAAAACTACTCCATAAACCCCACAATAAACCATTTTTTTTTTATTAACACAAAAATTAACATCATCGATGTTTATACAGAAAATTGATTTATTTCTTTTTTTTTTTTTTATTGATTTCATGTTTGTGGAATTTCCGTCAAGGACGATAGTTTTATTGAATAACTTTTTTTTTGTTTTTTTTTTTTCACCAATAGTGATAGTTTTTTTTTTTTTATTTCTCAAGAAGATTACGGTCTAACGGTTGTCTAACCGATTTTTTTTTTCATCTTCTTTTAAATTTATTACTGTGATAAATAAAAAGTCAATGAGTTTTCTGTTTTTTATTATCATGATTTTATTAAGGAAAACGCGTGCACGTTAATATATATTTTTATTGTGATAATTGAATAAAAAACATAAAACACACTTTTTTTTTTGTGCGAATTATTTATTGCTTGTTAATTAAATAAATAAAAAAAAAAAAAATGTGTAAAGGAAATCTCAATTAATTTGCACATACAAAAAAAAAAAAAAAGAAAAAAACGAAAAATTTTAAAATAATGAAGAGAGAATGTAAATTAAATGGATTTTTCAGAGTCTTCTTAAGGTTACGTTTAATTAAAAAAAAAAAAAATAATTTAAAAAAGATCCATTGGCAATAAATAAATAAATATTCTCTTATGTTTAATGCCATTTAACATTTATTTATTAATAATTTAATAAATTTTTTTATTTTTGATCATAAATAGAAACTCTTTGTCTTTTTTTTGTTTTTTTTTTTTTTTTCTGTATGTTTGGTGTACACGATGAGACCGCCTTTCAATCATTTTTAACAATAGCAATTAAATAATTTCAATATATAATGATGTTTGTTGTGTGTGCGATCGATCTGCAGATTTATTTATTCATTTTTTTTTTTTTGTTGTATTCTCACTCGACTTGAAGACATTTAAATTATCAAGGTCGTTTAATTTGCTATGATATTCTTGTTTGTTAATGAGTTTGTTTAAACTTCATTATTTAGGGCTTGTGTACATTTTTAAATAAAATTTTGCATTGTGCTTATTTTTAAGTTATTATTAAGATGCAATGTAATTTGTAAAATGATTTTTAATTTATTTATTTCTGTACAATGCCATTGAAATCTTATTTGTTATGCGAGTATTACATATTAATCAACATCAACATTGTATTGTTGAGTTCATTTCATAAACTTTGACATGTTATGAATATTAATTTGTATTTAAATCAACTTAAATCAACCACAACAAAAAAATGCCTATTGATGTACCGCTCTGTACAGAGCTTTTTCGGCAAGTAGAAACTAATCTCTTATTAAACTATTTCTTTTTTTTTTAAATATAAAAATTACGTCTATAGCAACATCGACACTATAAATATTATTACAAACATGCAATAATCCAGTAATAATAATAATAATTGATTGTCAAATGGGTGTGATTATATATTTAATAATAATTATTAATAAAACTGTGCAACAGTGCATCGTACTGAAAACCACTTTAGTAGAGATTAAATTTATGACATCACATGAGCAGCAGTGCTGTTTATATCTGGTCGGTCCATAGACGACACAATATTGATTTTCAACATCAAATATAAATTACAAAAAAAAACAAAAACATAATCAATAAAATTTTCACCATATTAGTCATCTTTATAAGGTCAAACAATCAACATAAAAAAATAAATAAAAAATGCGTTTCAGTTGGAAAAAAATATCTCTTCTGCTTGCAGCAGCCGCAACAACAGCAATAGCCAGTTATTGCAAAATTGAGGCCACATTGTTTAATCAAAAAAAAAAATAAAAAAAAATTATTTTCTTTATATTTGATATAAAATTATTGTTTGATCATCCTTTTGCATTGTTTTCGTAATCTTAGTAAAAAATAAAGATTAAAGGTATTTATTTTACACGAATGTTTCGATAACAAATTATTCACTATTTAAACACTTGGTAATTTTAAAGAAATCCATAAATAGGCATAACAAAAAAAAACAATTTTATTTGGATAACCTTTGATTTATTAGGGTATTTCCAATTTTGAAGTTTCTACGATTCATTAATTAATTTATCCGCTGTTAATGTCATCAGAATATTTTGAAAATAAAAAAAAAAAAATTCTACGAGAACTAGAAGTAAATTCACAGATAAATAACTGTACCCTCGGTATAAATATGACATCAAAATTCATAATCACGTTCATATTAAATTGTTTAAGGTTAACTAAAATTCCACGATTTTATAAATTTTTTGATATTTAGCCAATTTATGCAATCTGTTTTCCCTCATTTATTCATTTCGTTGTGATTATTTGCATTTTTTTTATTGTTATAATGTAAAGGCGCATGAAAACGGTTACTTTTAATAGAGGTAATAATTCACATAATCCTCTTACTCTTCCACTTCTTTTATGCTTTACTATGCAAATTAATTTTTAAAACTTTTGTACAAAAGAAAAATTGTTTAGCATCACTAAAAAAAAAAATTACTTTTTATGATAAAATTCAGTTGCAATTGTGTCTCACTGCTATGTTATATGCCGCGTACCAAAGTAATTTAATTTTCACATCTAAGATTAACAAAATTTCTTTTTACTTTACCAACAAACAAACAAAAAAAATACTTTCTCTTTCCCTTTTACGCGTAAGTTTTTTCTTGTTAAATTTTTTTTAAGCAAAACGCTTAACATTTAAAATTTTTTGTTTTTTTTTTTACAAACGGTTTACCGGCTAAAATTAATTTTAGACAAATCATTTATTAGTCAAAAACGGTCTTGCTAATTATTAATCAAATATATTGCAGTGAAAATTGAGACTTTTTTTTTTGGCAAATAAACTGAAGGCAGTACATTGACATCGTTTTTAAAGGAGTTTAATCAACAAAATTTAATTTTATTTTTACCATAATTCATAATGCTATTAAAGCCGTTGATTTATCTTTCAATATAATATTTATGTATTCACTGGATGTTTTAATGTCAACTGTGGATGTTTATCATATTCATACGTAAAATTATTCCATCAATTTCATAAGACAATAGAACAATATTTTCATAAAAAATTTAAATGAACGAAAAGTAAAAAAAAAAAAAATAAAGCGGGAAATAAAACAGTAAGCACAGGTAATAGATGATGAAGAATCATATTGTGTAATGTTTTTCAATGAATCCAAATGGGCAAGGTAATGACCGACAAATTTTTTTTATTAAAAAAAATTCAGTTTATTTGCTTAAAACCAACACAGGTAACCGAAATAAATGGAAAAGAAAAGTCTTTAGCAAGAATAGTTTATTAAAAAAAAATTTTTTTTTTTTTTTTTTTTTGTGACATAAATTCTGTTAATATAAACAAAAATTATCCACCCACAATTTTAATTTTTTTTTTTGTATTATTTAATATAAAAATCATTTATGAAGAGTAATGATGATTTCAGGTTCAGGTTTTTTTTGTTTTGGCTTTAACATATGACACGTGTCTCGCATAATAATTTAACGTGAATAAAAAAATTTTAAATAGAATATCTATTCTTCTTCTTCTTTTTGTACATAAATTAGTTAATTTAACTTTGTTTTACATTAAATTTTTATTTAATTTATTTTTATAAAAAAATCTGGTTCTGTTCTGGTTCTGGTTCTGGACAGAAAGATGAACATTTTCTATATTCGAAGCACAGAGCACAAACAAAACAAATTTATTTCATGTATTATTATTATTTTATTTACATTTGTTCGTATTTTATTAATTAAATGTCAAAGGTAATTTACTTTATTTCGCTTTGCTTAATTCATGATAATTTTTTTATTAGAAGTTAAAACAGAATTTCAGAATAATTTAATTCAAAGATTTTTTTTTTTTTTTCGTTATTTATTTAATGAATTTATTTCGTGTATTCCAGTAATTTATTACCAAAAATAAATCTTTCAACAAATAAATTAATCATCACAACGATCAATGTTAATTAAATTAAATAATATTTATGCTTGTGTTCTGGACATTAACCTGATTAATTCAACAATATTAATAATAATAATAATTAAATTTTTACATTAATATAGATCTTATAAAATGTTGATTCAAGCATAAAGTCTTTATATATTAAAAATACTTGACATTTAATGAACACATCAAGAAACAAATCAATTTTCAATTAAAAAAAATAAATAAATATTTTTGTTTTCTGATAAACACAAACATGGAAAATAATCTCATTAATCATTAAAATAAAAATTACTTGATTCTTGCTTATTAAAATTATTTATATATTGTCGTGTAACACTTAAATTAATAACCTTCGTCGTAGTCGTCAATCGTAGTTTTATTTTTTAATAATTTAATAATTTAATTTAACAATTTGTTTGTATTTTTTTTTTCTCTCTTCTATAAATTCAATATTTAATTTTTTTTTTTTTTTAATAATAAAATAGCTAATTTTACCTTTTACCTATTTTTCCATAATAATTATGAAGAATATATAATTAAAAATTTTTTTTTTTAATAATCAATGGTACGTGGTAAGTGGTTTAACGTTAAGTAATTATTTATATGTTTGTGACAGTAATTACTTATTATTTAATTATATTATTATATTTAAGATAAGTGATATGAATAAGAAGGCGAATTAAATAAAAATTGCATTATTGGAGAGATAGGCAACACAAAAAACAAAAAAAAAAAAAATGAAGAAAAAATGGCAAAAGTTTCTACAGAAAAATCAGCAGATGTTTTACAAAAGCCTAATTTAAACAAAAATATTAAGAAATATATTGATAGAAAATAATAATTAATTAGTATTGCATACCATGACCCTGAATAATTATTTATTATCTATAAAAAAAAAACAACAAACAAGAAGAAAATTACAAAGTGTTAAAATAATTGTTGTTGAGATAAATGGAAATTTCCATATTAAGACACATGTTTTGATCATTTAATTAATTAATTAATTAATTAATGTTTTTTTACTATCAACAAAAAACTATCCGCTGTTTATTCGGTCATTTTATTAGATAACCGATTATGATTTTGCATGAGTTTATTAAATAACTTTTCTATTCACCCACCCACACAATAATTATAATGTTTTGTTTTCTAATTAATTAACTAACTAACAACAACAAAATTACACAATATTTCTATTAGAAAGATTATGAAAAAGAAAAAATATTTCTTTATTGCAGGATGATAACTTGTTTGCAATAAAAACTTGATTAACGTTTCGTTTTTACTGTTTGCTAGTAATCTCTTCACTTGGCAAATGACATTTTCACTTTGAAAAAAAAAAAAAAAATAAAAAATTAAAATAATAATATGATGAGGTCAAATAATCTAACAGTCAGTTAAATGTTCGAATCTTAACTTAATTAATAATATTTGTGCTATTTTTTATTTCGAGGTATTTAAACCTGATAATCAAAGTCTAAGTAATAACAAAAAAAAAAAAAAAAAAAAAAATTGTTTCTATGATTTCCCAACATAACTGACTCAACAACAATAATTCCCATGTTGAATGAATTCAAAAATTATTGCAATTATATAACAAAAAAAAAAAACTTTTAATTATAATTCACGTATAATTGATGAAGAATTTAATTAAAATAAAAAAATAAATAAATAAAATTTATAAATCCATCCACAAATAGTTTTGATTGTATTCGATGTTTACAAAACTTAAAACATCTTATGACCCTTGTCAATTATAATAGTTCAAGGCATATAAATTATTATTATTATTATTTTTATTATTATTCATAAAAAAGAGTCAATAGACGTATTAATTCTGTTTTTAATGAGTAATAGTGAAATTATTAATGTTTCTTTACAATTGAAAAAATAAAAATAAAATAAAAGGCAACAAATGGCTGGATTAATGGTTGAATAAAAATAAAATTTATATTAAGTTTGGTTGTAATAAATAGTTTGAACCTAAGCATTATGTAATTTCTTATTAATTACAAGTAACAAATAATTAAAGGCCACAACACACTTAAAATATTAAGCTCAACGGTTTTTTAAACCGAAATTACACATAAACGAATTTTGGTAGCCAAAAAAAATATTTCCTTGTTCCTGACACGCGAACCACAACTCGTTAATCAAATAAATTTTAATCCAAAATAAACGGTTTTGCGATTTTTCTTTAAACCAACAGACAAAAAAAAAATCGAAAACATCGAAATAAGGATGATTTTACAGCGTTTTCGGTTAGCAATAAATTTTATTTATTAAAAAAAAAATTAATATTTTTTAACCAACAAACAAACCAAGAATCATATTACATGTGTGCCGAATATAAATTTAAAAAATTAAATTAAAGTAAAGAAAAGAAATGAAAAGAGAAAAAAAAAAAGTAAATCTTATGAGAAATTATGGTGCATAAACTTGCAACATACATTTTTTTTTAACAAGAAACATACGAAATTGAGAGAATTTATAACGCCTACGCTTTTATAACTGCTTTTCCTTTATTTCTTTTTCTTTTTTTTTCGGTATTATATATTATTAATTAATTATAGTTGGCGACTTTTTAAGCGGTGATTTATTTATTAAAAAAAAAAAAAAGGAAAAAGAAAAGAAAAATTGTCAATGATAACACTCCAGGTGTTAATAAATCATATTAAGTGATATCCCATGTTTACTGGTGATAAGAGAGATTATACATAATTAAGATTTATTTTTCGAATTAAAAATGTGACAAAAAAAAATTATTATTTCTTATCCCGGATATATAAAGTGAATAAAAAATCACAGAGATCTTTATGGTAAAACATAAATTACATAATTCGATTAAAAAATGGTTTAATGCTTTGTCTATTTGTAAATAAATTTTTTGAAAATCCTCAATTATTGTCTTATCGTTAGAGGATCGCTGACAAGAATTAAAAATACTTAAAAATACTTTTAAAAAAAATACATTTGCGTGGGGCTGCTATTCATGTTTCTTATGGTAACGGTGTGGTGTGATTGGTCACAATTAACATGTAGCTAAAATTAAATTTTTTTATTTTTTATAATTTTTAAATAAATAAAAAAAAAAAAAAAAAATTTAAACAGATTCCTTGCACGATTGACTGTCCCCCAAACAACAATTAACTCCTTCCATTTATGCTTGTTTTCGTTGACATCGTTGTTATTTTTGGTATGTTACGAACAAAAAAATAATAATAATAATAATAAAAAAAAAATCTTCAGCCACCTTACGTGTTCTTTTTTTAATTTAAAATTTATTATTGTTTTATATGTAAAGTAAAAGATGGGAGAAGAAGAGAAGATGATCATCATTGTTAAATTTGTATTATCATTACCATTATTATTATTTTTATTTTTATTTAAACTGTATGCGTTGTTGTTGTTTTATTTTATTATTTGACTCGACATGAATAAATAAACGAAATGTACAACAGAAAAAAATCATCGCTGGGAGATAAATTATTACGAAAAATAATAAATAAAATAAATAGCGAAGCACATACACGTAGAAAATCATCATAACATTTGGTTTGTACAAAAACTCTTTTTTTTTTCTTTTTTTTTTTGTTAATAAAATTTATTTGTTGCAAACGAAATTACAATTTTTTTTTTTTCGTTTAATGGGTAGCCAAGTAAAAGGAGAGGGAATATATGCTTTTAGCTTCTGACCCTCCAACAGAGTGTGTGTGTACAAGTGAATAAAATATTTTTTATATTTTTTGTAATTCTTTTTTTTTTGTTTTTAGTATAAATAACCAAAGAAATTTTCATAAAGTCACAGTTTTACTAAAAACACTAAAGCATAGTGATTGACTTGAAAAAGCCAACCAAAAAAAAAATTTATTAAAGTTAATTAAAAAAAAAAACAGTTTATAGAAAAATGAAATTTGTTGTAAGTTTTACCACCACCATAATTATTTATACAAATTATTTTTTAATAAGTGCATATAGAGATAAAATGTGTTTAAAAAAAAAACAAAATTAAGTTTTGGTTTAATTAGATTAAAACAAAAAAACAAAAAAAAATTCATTTCCAAAAAAGTTCTCAGTTTTTTAAAGGATAAACTTGGATTAAATTTCACTTATTATTATTTTTTTTTTTTTTTATTAATTATCACAAAGTGCTTTTTAAAAAAGGGATTCAGAGTAAATCACAGTAATAAATAAATAAAAATGTTTTCTAATTTTTCTTAGATTTTTGCTGTTGCATTATTTGGATGCGCTTTAGCCGCACCACAAGCACCAACCGAACCCATACCAATTCTTAAACAGGAACAAGAAGTAAACTATGATGGTTCATATAAATACGCTTATGAAACTGGTAATGGCATCGCAGCTGAAGAACAAGGTTTCCTTAAAAACCCAGGACAAGAAAACGAAGCACAAGTAAGTCGTGATTTTATTTTTTTTTTTTAGTCAACTTAAACAACGAAACGTTTCTGTTTTCATTTAAAAATCACACGCGCTTAAAAAGAATTATTGTTTTCGGGAAATAATAACAGAAAAAATTAAAATTCTTTTGTCTTACATAACTAAAAAATTAAAGTTAAATTAGCTAAACTAATTAGCAATTAATTCTCATGTTTAAATTACCATTTCGTGCGTGTTTTGAATGGACATTTATTTATTTTTTTTTTTTTTTGCATAATTCTGTATAAACTTTTGTTATTTGTTTTAAAGTTTTTTTTTTCTTCTAATTCTTTTGAAATCCATTTACTTGTCTGTATGACGCGAGTTAATTGTAGTAGAAAAAAAATTTAATTTTTCTCTTGCTATTATTTATCTATCGTAGCTTTCGCTTTGATGTTACTTTTTTTTTTTTTTTTTATTCCTATTTATAATTTATTACACAAGTTTAACAAAGTTATTTGATAGAAAATTATCGATACCTATCCATACATTTATCAGCAGATAAATATGTGATTTCAACATAACATTTGTAATTTATGTAAAAAACGGCTGTCAGCGATTTTTTGATCGAAGTGACAATACTCAGATGAACTTGTGGTATTTTGTGGTTAAAACACAAAACATAAAATTTAACCAAAGTAATAAGAAACTTTCGCTTAACTATTTCCTGTTCTTCTTACACTTTTATTTAAATAAAAAAAAATATATAAATAATTTTTTTTTTTTTGTTATCTAAATTGAAAATAAATAACATTTTTTATGCTAATTTTTTTTATTTTTTTTTTTATTATTTATTCTTTTCACTTAGCTATTTCTTTAGCTATACAAATAAAAATTTAAATCCTATTTATTTTAATAATCATCGAATTATTATTAGTTTTATTTTTTTTTCTTGTTGGCTTTTTTAATCATATTCTAATCACATCATAACCGACGTTTTTATTGCTATAGAATAAAAATTAATCATTCAAGTTAAAAATAAGAAAAATAAAAAATGTATTTCTTAACGCCGAAATATAGACAAACTGTATTACTGTGAATTTATTTCATAGTCATTCAAAACACACAAACATTACTTAAAAAAAACATTAATTAGTTACGTAAATTACCTAGAAAGTATTTAATGTAAAATTCAAAGATCAAATCACGCACTTATTACAGTAATTAAACAGTACGATTGTACGTTTTTTTTTTTTTTAATTAAAAAAAAAATATATATATAATTTTGTTAAAGATTTAGATTCGTCTGATGCCTGATTTAAAAATTAATTATCATCTAAAAGAGATTGTTTGTAATAAATAATTTTTTTTTAATTAATCCGTATTACATCATACGTGAAAAAAAAAAAATACAAAACGATAACAATAGAATCTTAATTTGCAATATAATTAAATAATATGTTAAACATCGATTAATGCCAAATAATTGCATAATATAATTAAACAACACAAATGTGCGACTATAAATATTTCATCTTAATTCAATTCATTAATTTATTTTTAAATAATATTTATATACCATAGAAGGTGTCAAAATATGTTGATGTTATTTTATTTGTTTATTGTATTTTTAATTTCATTTCATTTCATTTCTTGTATTGTAAACAATATGGTACAGCCTTGTCAGCTTCTTATTTCTTTGTTTTCTTATTAAAAAAAAAAAAAAATGTTAAACAAACATTTAATAATATACATTAGAAATTATTAAGTATGATGTAATTGTTTATTAGTATGTAAAAAAAATTGTATTAATAAATTTTTTTCGCCTAAAATACTACGCAAGGCAGTCAACCTCATACAATAAAATAAACCAATCAACCTGTTTACATAAAAAAAAAAAAAAAAAAACGTTTAAACGATGAAAACGAAATTAAACTTTTTATTTAAATATATAAAACAAGTTTTTTGGTCCGATGAGCTTTTCACTATAAAACACAAAGAACAAAGCGAATTAAATATTTTTATTTTTTTTTTATATGGTAATAAGACGTGAATCTTGTATTGTGTCATCGAGCACATTTAGGTGTTAATAATTTTCTAGACTTTCTAGCAGAATTTTCTCTTTTCTTTTTCTTTCTAATTTGTAATAATAAAAATGTTATTTACTTAAATTTTTCCAGGTTGCACAAGGACAATTCAGTTATACATCCCCTGATGGTGAAGTAATCCGTCTACAATATATTGCTGATGAAAATGGTTTCCAACCCCAAGGTGATCATTTACCAACCCCACCACCAATCCCACCAGCAATCCAAAGAGCACTTGAATATTTGGCCACACTTCCACCATCCGATGAAAATCGTAACCGATTTTAATCAGTTTTTTTTTTAGATTATTAATAATTAAATAATTAAATAAAAAAAAAAAAAAAAACTATATCAATACAATAATTATTCATTAATTAACAAAACAAATAAATTAATATCAAAAAACCAATTTATATATATATATATAAAATTATTATTCTTTAAACGAAAGCTCTATACTCTATCACACCTTAATCTATAAACATAATAAGACTTTTATACATAATACATACACACATAAACACACAAATCAAAGCATCTTCTTCTATACAAATCTTAATCAAAAATTTCCACTTTATTTCTAATGAAAAACGTTATGAATAAAAAACAATCAACAAGCTTAAAGTAATACGAAACTAAGTAAATAAAATAAAATTAAATCAGCATAAATAAAAAAAAACCCCAACAAACAAAAATAAATTAAATCGTGAATTAAAAAGCTAATCACATAAAATAAAAAAAAATTTAACTATGATCCTAAGCAATGAATTTGCATTTATTAGAATATTTTTGTTTATGCGAAAACTTTAAGCTGCGCGTTTGCTGTTTAACATAGAAGCGACGTTTTTTTTTTATTCTTAATCTTTCTTACGCTGAAAATCTATACTGAATATCAGGTCGAATAAAATTCAAAATTGAATTAACAAGAAAATAAGAAAAAGTTATTTTAACAATTGCTGTGAAAAAACATACATTTTAATGTAAATAATATTATAATTAGATAAATAAATAAAAAATAGAGAAGAAATTATATCAATTATGATAGAACAAAGTGCATTTAATGTAAAAACAATTATTTTTAATAAAATAAAAGAAAAATATTTTGTACATAAAACAAAAAAGAAAAAAAAAAGTTTTTTTTTATTTATTTTCATCATTATTCCACAAAATGTCAGCATCGTGTTTGAATATTGATTTATCCGCGTTATTTATTTATTATTATTATTATAATTGATGTTATTGCTTTTATTGATTATAATAAAATTGTAATTGAATAAATTAGCATACATTTTGGAAATTGAAAATGAAATGAAAAATGCTCAGTGCATAAATTTATCATCAGATTTCTTTTATTTCTTCAATTTTCGATGAATCGAGCTGAAACTTTGCAGGGAGACTCTTTGTGACATAAGAAATTGTCTTTGTTCTACGGGGGTAGGTGAAAAAAAATTATTTCTTGAGTTACAGGCATACTAAAATCGGGGGATTGACAGAAATTACAACAGACCTTCTCACGGCGACCAGTAATTACTAAATGATAAATGTGATCAAATAATAACGAAATTTTATCTATTTTGTCAATGAAAACAATCAATAAATGAATAAACAAATTTTTTAATTTATTTCCATACACTAATTTTTCATCTGTTATAATAAAAAAAAAAATAAATAAATTACTTAAATATCACAGCAATATGTCAATTAAAGAATTAAAGAAAATATAAATATCATAAAGTAAGTAAATAAAAAATGTATGACATGGCGTTTCGATAAATTTTATTTATTTAATTAAAGCAGCTTAAACTATAATTAAGCTTTTCAGGTTAAAAAAAAAAATTTTTTTTTTGCATTATTTATTAAGAAAATATTATTGTTAATGATTTCGTGATGAATTTTTTAATTATTATTAGGACTGTCGTGTATTGTAGGGCTGCTCCCTAATATTTTCTCTTTAAAATTCAAATTTCTTGTATTTTTATTTACAAAGAAATGAGAATATCATGGCGCTCACTTTAAATTCGTATTAATCATATTTCCATGTAAATTATACTTAATTATGATTAATTATATTAACAAGTAAACTATTAACAAGTAAATTATTTTTGCCATTTAATTAAATGTTTTTTTTATTAATATTTACCATTTATATTGCAGTGAAATATAATTAATAAATAAAGGTTAAATGTAATCAATTGCTTTGAGTACTATACAACATTGCATATTTGCATTTTATTACAAAACCGAATATTACCATGATATTAATAAATTAATTAAATTTATTATAATAAATCATTGATTTAGATTCAGTTTTGTAAGAAAATTTAATTTATAGTAATGGTGGCAACGTTGTAAATAATTAATTACTTATTACAATTATATTAATTAATTTAAGAAGGTAAACAACAACACAGGGAATATATCAACTTTGCAATAATTATTTAAACAATGATCTTATCCATCAGAAATATATCCTAATGTTTTTATTACCCCATACGATATATAAAGAAGTGATCGTTAAATAAAAAAGCGAAAATAAAATATTACAATCACGTGTTTCCTTCATGCTAATTAAAAAATCAGGTTAACCAGAATAAAGATCATTAACAACCAAAACAAAAAAAAAAAAAATTCAATTTAAAGTTGTTTTTTTTTTTTTTTTTTTTGAATATATTAACTTGACGTCACAAAACATATATTATGCCCACTAAAAGTTTTGGTTAAATTTTGAGCATTAAATTCTTTTGCCAGTAAATGATTTGTAAAATAATTTTGTAACACCTGATGAGCTTTTTTTTGTTATCGTAGTTTTATTATTATTATTATTAACAGATTTGTATGCGGTTTTTCTGATGCAAAAAAAGCAAAAATTGTCATAAATTTGATATATAAAAATGTTTTGTTTATGATAGAGAGAAATAGAAAAAAACAGACGCCAATGATCTTAGCCAGTAATAAAAAAAATTGATATAAAGATCCGCGATTAGTGATATGTGTTTGCCTTTAAATTGTATCTAAACATCTTCTGTTTTTTTTTTTTTTTGAAGAATATCAAGGTAAAATTATTAATAGACTAGATCTATGGTTAGTTTTTTTGGTTTTAATGTTTGAATTAATTAAGCGACAAACCACAAAACTTGTTTAAACGCTTTCTGTTTCATTAAGTCAAAGATGAAAAATATGAAAATCGAATTTATTTAGTTTCTGTTAATAAATTTATTCCTAATCACTGAAATAGACGAAGTAAAGAAAGAAGAAACAAAAAACCCGACTCGCTTGTGTTTGATTTTCAAGGATTTATTGTAATTTTGTTTCATGCTTCGGAGACCTTAGACATTTAAAGATATTTCTTCTTTTTTTTCTTCATTAAATCGAATTCAGTGTAAACATCAACAATATTTTAAATTGAAAACATTCCATAATTTCATAAATTTTTGGGAATAATTTATATTTTGATAACAGTAATTAGATGATTAGATGATGTTTTTCTATTTGACCATTTTTATGCTTTTTAAACTGCGCTTTGAAATGAAAATTTATGCAAATGCCATTCACGTTTTTAATGTTTTTGGAATAACGAAAACCAGTTTCCGCACGGGTACGCCATAATTAAATCATCGTTTTTATTGCGTTTTTATTTTTAATTAATTAATTATTAACCAATATCTAATATAAAAATTTATTAATTTTAAAGCAAAAAAAAAAAAAAAAAAAATGCTGTTAACCAAGCCACGACCTTTTCTGCAATTTTTTTTTTTTATTTAATTTTATTTGATGAAATTTTTTATTACTGTCGTGATTTTCTATGAATAATTTTGTAAGCGTTTTTCGCTTTTTATTTATTTTTTATTTAAACTAATTTACAGATATTATCACAAATAAAATAGTAAAAAAAATATTTCGATGACTTTAACTACACAGCAAATGTATAGAAAATGTTTTTTTGTAAATTTTATTTCAACTCGAATTAATACAAATTTAACAAATCTGTCACCTCTCTCCATACACAGAATTAAAAAATTATAATTTTTTGGTAGGAAATAAGTAAAATAAATAAAATAAATAAAATATTGCTGTAACAAAATGACTAAATAAGTAAAGCACTGTGTTGATTGAAATTTTTGAATTTTTTTAGCTATTTTTGGTCGAATATAAATAACAGACAGTGCTAGAGTAAAGACATCATAACACATTTTGTTGAGTCAGTGATAACACACAAAAAAAAAATCAAACAAAAATGAAATTCGCTGTGAGTAGTTTTTCATTCAATTATTATTATTTATTTTTTTTTTTTAAATAAAAACTTGGACTAAATAAGTGAAAAAACTTGAATCATGGATTAATTTTGTGATAATTAAGTGAAATTTAAGTGAATAAATTGTCTAAAATGCAATTTCTCTACTTACAGATTGTTGCATTCGCCTTATTGGCCGTTGTTGCCGCCGACAAATTGACCGGAAACGAGCAAGTACCAATCCTCCGCAACGACCAAGTCATCAACCCAGATGGTTCATACCAATACTCATACGAAACTGGTAATGGAATCGTAGGAGAAGAACAAGGTTTCCTTAAGAACGCCGGAACAGATAACGAAGCCCAAGTAATATTTATTTCTACAAAAAAAAAAAAATTAAAATTAAATTATTCCCCAAAAACTAATTTTTTTCGTACTACTTAATTAGGTTGCCCAAGGTCAATTCAGCTACACATCCCCCGAAGGTGTTAATGTACGTCTTGTATACACCGCTGATGAAAATGGTTTCCAACCACAAGGTGATCATTTACCAACACCACCACCAATCCCAGCTGCCATTGAAAAGGCACTCAGATATTTAGCCAGTCTTCCACCAGCAAAGAACTAAATTTAATCTAAAAACAAACAGAAAAAAAAAAAAACATTTTAGTTAAGTAACATCAAGCAATATTATTATTTTTTTTTATATATATAATATAATTTATCCTGATTTAATACTCCAAAGTAAATAATTTAATAAATAAAAGGAAACTTTATGATACAAATTATAAACAAAAAAAAAAAAAAAATCCATCCCATTCATGTATTTTAATTTGCAATAAAAAATTAAAAAAAAAAAAATAAATAAATTCTTTCTTTTCATATAATAAACTTTGTTGTCTTCTTCTTATTAATTATTACAAAATAAATTTTGATTCTGCTCTATTGTACGTTCAGAGTTAATAACCAGAATAGAAAAAAAGAGACGAACCTGAAAGACTCTCGGCTTATACAATTATGTATGCGAAATACAATTAAATGTAATTTTTCAACTGACAAATCTGAAAGTGAAAAAAAAAATCTATTCAAGGATATGTTTTGCATCAGTTTTTTTTTTTTTTTTTGCATTTTTATTAATAGAGAATAAAAAGACGAAGAAGTAGAAGTAGAAGCAGCAGCAGCAGCAATAACACCACAAACAAAAAATTGCTTAAAAATGCAGCAACAGCAGCAGTAGTAGTAAATTATTGTTTTATGCAAATAAACACTCAAACAAATGTCAATGTTAAATTTTTTATTATTATTATTATTAAACAGAAATTTCTTATATCGGGTAGAGGAGGAATTGATTATCTAATTATGAAAAATATTTGTGAAGTTTATTTATTTATTTATTTGTATGTTTATTTATATATTACCGTAAAATTTGTGTTTTGTGTCGTCTTCTTCATTTTGCAAATTAACATAAATGAATGAAAAATATTTTAATTGTTTCGTGTTACTAGGTGTCTCGTTTAATGTTTTTTTTTTTATTTTATTTTATTATTATGAAATAAGTTTTGTGGTTTTTGCTGGACTGGTTTTTTTTTCAGGTAGCTTATTATTTATGGATAGGTTTTTGTTAAATTTTATTTATTTAATATTAAAACTGGTTACTGCTGGTAAATGATTTTTTTTTGTTCCCAGTTATAAATGCAATCTCGAGATTAATTATCACAAATATAGCAGTTTTTTTTTATTATTATTATTTATTAATTAGGTAATAAATAAACAAGCATGTTATATAAAATATTTAATGCCTTTAAGGAGCCTTTTAAGCGCGACGTTTATAGAGATAATTTATAACCATTTCGTCTCTCATCAAATATTACTACACAGCAGAAAACATAATCCTATAATGGAATAAAATTAATCAAATTCAAGGTTTTTCATTTTATAACCAAAAACAAAAAATTATTCCTCATTTTTAACCGAAAAATATTAATTTTTTATTATTTGGAATAAATTATAAATTTTTTATTTGAAATTGCGTCAGATTTGCTGACAAAACAGACCAAGAAACCAAACAAACAAACAAATTTTGTGATAAACAACAATAAAATTAATATTAAAAAAAAGAAAACAAACCTCATCGCTATTGTTTAATACAAAATGTTATTGACATTTATATAATTAATTAAAAAAAATCTGTAAAATCAACAAAAAAAAACATAATAAAGTTTCACTTTTCTACGAAAAACAATACGAAAAGAAATATTTAACCTAAAAACACAGAAAATCTGATACCATTTAACCTCAAATTTTCACTTTCATTAACTGTTACTACTGCGGGCAAGAGAAATTTCTTTTCATATAAAATTAAATAAAAGTGAAATCGTATTTACTTGCGTTTTTATTTCAATGGCAAACAACAATTAACCTTGGTTACATATTTATGATTTCCGATATAACCTGATCCAGTTATTACATACGCTTTTTTTTTCTTTTTTGTGTAATTATTTAATTAAGTAATTCCGCGTGACAGTGATTTATGAATAAATAAATTTACAAAAAAAAAAAAACCGGTTGGTCTAAATACCGTATTTAAAGATCGCAGATGATTATGGATTTATTGACTGCAAACAACAATAAGCGATTAATATTTACGTAAATGCATTTCAGTTAAAAAGTTTTTAAATTAATTACTTTCGAGTGACCTTTTCGTGAATTTAACTAATAATTCAAAAACCGGCTAGTGATCTATTTTAATTATATATTCACGGCTTCTATTTGCTTAATCTCTGTGTGTTTATCACCAAAAAAAAATTAATAAATTTCGCTGATATTTAAAAAAGTGTTTTTTTTTTTTTCTCCTAAAAAAAAAACCACTTCAGCATTTTGTATATTTAATGAATTATGAAAGATGAAAAGGATGACATGACTTTTACTTGTTTCAAAAGCGTTAACTGGTTTCTAATAATATTGGTAGCAAAACAAATAAACGTTAATCAAAAATTATTAAAAAAATTGAAAAACAGAAAGAAAAAAAAAAAAATTAAATTTTAGGTAATATAAATACTCGAGTTAGATGCTGGAGTTGCATCATTACTCTTTTGCTAATTCAGTGATTATTAAAACATGAAACTCGCTGTGAGTATTTAATTTAATTAAAAATTTATTTGTGAAATTTTGTTTAAAGCATTTATGGATTTAAACAAAAAAAAAATATATATATATAAAGTGAATTAAAAACATTTCTCTGATTACAGATTGTTGCATTCGCCTTATTGGCCGTTGTTGCCGCTCAAAAGGGAACACCAAACAACGAAGTCCCAATCCTTCGTAACGATCATGTTATCAATCAAGATGGCTCATACCAATACTCATACGAAACTGGCAATGGAATCGTAGGTGAACAACAAGGTTTCCTCAAGAACGCCGGAACAGATAACGAAGCCGCCGTAAATATTTTTTAATATAATTATTCACCCAGAATACCACAAAACTTATTTTTTTTTAAAAATAATTCCAGGTTGCCCAAGGTCAATTCAGTTACACATCACCCGAAGGTGTTAATATCCGTCTTGTATACACCGCTGATGAAAATGGTTTCCAACCCGTCGGTGATCATTTACCAACATCACCACCAATCCCAGAAGCAATTGAAAAGGCAGTCAGATACTTAGCCAGTCTTCCACCAGCAAAGAACTAAATTTTACCATCATTTTTAACAATAAAAAAAAATATATATATTAATCTTGTCGATATAACATTCTGACCTTTGTACATTTTTATAATGAACTCCCAATTAGTGGATTAGTATTATATAAACTCTTTTACAAACAAAATAAATCTTTAATTATCTTTAAATAGAAATATTTATGTTTTTTTTTAATGATCTACTTGGTTGTTTTATGATCTGCTTGTAAATAATCTAGAATAAGCTTTGTTATGCTAATTTACAGATTTATTCCAAATTTATTCACTGTGTTACGTGGCGGCAAAACTCTGTTCACGTGTTGAGGGATTTTTTCTTTATTTACTTTATTGCTTTAAATATCATCTGCTGCTAATAAAAATTAAATTAAATCATCTGCTGTTTGGAATTATGTTAATGAAATAAATCTCGCTATACTCTTGTGCTATTTCTAATCGAATGGCGCCAATTCACCAATTAATGTAATATGAAATCAATTTTAACCTTTAATAAGCTTGATTATGTGGTTTGACATATATTTCGATTTTATTAATTAAATTATTAGTTATATAAAATATGACAAAATGTTTATCCTTATCTGGTTTTTACTTAAATGTCGCAAATGCTATTGAAAGTAAAAACTCCAAAATGAATTGTAGACAAATTACGATAAATTTTAATTGACCATGACAACAAATGTAACAAAACATTGAACTTGCGGACTTCGGACTAAAATGAATAATTCGCATGAATAATGCAATTTTTTTTTTTTTTTTTTTTATATTTCGTTATAATATGAAACTAGTTTAAAAAGGTTAAACGTTGAAGCCACCCCGACCTTTTATCATGGAATTAAGAAATGTTTAAGTGATATTTAGATAATATCATTTAGCTAAGATAAATGAGTTAATAAGCCTTAGAGTTTTGGATAAAAACATTAATAAAAAAAAATTATTATTATTATTATGACAATTTTGCAATCTAATTTCATTCAAGTTGACAATATGCAATCTTTAGAGAACTCGTTTTCCACCTTTATTTAATCACAACATTAACATTTTTGTTATGCTAATGTGGATAATTACCAACAAGTTTTGGCAAACATTTTGTGATAGAACCAGTTCAAATTTTTATTTATTTTGAGTGAAAGGTTTTCTACGTAGTTAAAATAATGTCGATTTGAGGAATATAAATACTTGCGTTTATCAGAGGAGACTTTATCATATCTCATTTTGTGTAGTCAGTGTGAACACACAGTTGATAATCAAAAAAAAAATGAAATTCGCTGTGAGTATACAATTGCAACCAACTAAAAACAAACAAAAAATAAATCAAAAACAAATTGGATTAAATAAGTGAAATTAAAAATAATTTTCTTGGGATTAATTTGTGATTTTAAAAATTTAAAATGTGAATAAATTGTCTAAAATGCAATTTCTCTGATTACAGATTGTTGCATTCGCCTTATTGGCCGTTGTTGCCGCCGACAAACTGACCGGAAACGAGCAAGTACCAATCCTCCGCAACGACAATGTTGTAAATGAAGATGGTTCATTCCAATACGCATACGAAACTGGTAATGGAATCACTGGTGAACAATCTGGCTTCGTCAAGAACTTCGGCAAAGAAAGTGACGCAGTTGTAAGTGTCCTCTCTTATCACCACTAATTACAAAACAATGTTCATGAAATTAATTTTTCTAATTTATTTTAACAGGTATCCCAAGGTCAATTCAGTTACACATCACCCGAAGGTGTTGCCATCCGTCTTGTATACACCGCTGATGAAAATGGTTTCCAACCCGTCGGTGATCATTTACCAACACCACCACCAATCCCAGCAGCAATTGAAAAGGCAGTCAGATACTTAGCCAGTCTTCCACCAGCAAAGAACTAAATTTTATCTTATATATAAACTTATTTTTTATAAATTGTTATGCTGATTAAGCTACTGCCTCAATTAACGAATAACCGATAACGAATTGTACATTATAAACATTTTTTTTTACAAACAAAATAAATCTATTCTTGTAATATAAAAATTATTATTTTTTCTGAATTTATTTCTATGCGAGTTAAATGAATTATATCAGGTGATACGTTGCTGTTATTTCTTCTTTTTAATTTTATGGTGAAACATGTTTGGAAAGGTTATATGTTAAAATCATCATGATACAAAATCATGTATGAATTTCCAACACAAAATTAATATGCTGTTGCTTAGGATGGTCATCAAACTATTTTTTTTGCTTATTTTTAATCCTTAGAAAACTTGTTTTTTATTATGCTAATTATACAAAAATTGATAATTAGCAACAGGTTTTATTAATTGCAGGAATCTTACAAATCCTGGATGAATATATTACATCCTGAATTGATAACAAATATTTAGAATTAAACAATTTTACATATCTTCTGATATTGACTTCGAATGACAGATAAATTACAATATTGCTGTTGTAATAAAAGTAAACATTTAGGCGAATTTATTTTTATCATATACCAATCTAGTAAAAGGTCAGAATAATTACTTTAAACAACCAGAGAAATAATCTCAAACGCATTATCCAAGGTTTTTTAATTAATATTAAAAATTAATTCATCGTTCATCACAAGTTCATTCTTGTTTAAATGTATTTATTTATATTTTATTTTATAAACACAAAATAAGCTTAAATGTCATAGAATTTCATATAAAAATTATAAATGCGAATGGTTGCGTCTAGTACCTACGCAATCATATTTATTGACAAAGAGAGACGACAAAAAAAAAAAAACACCAATAATTGATAATAGAACGACAAAGTAATAAATTACAAAATTAAAATTTTTATTTATTAAGATACCCAAAAAAAAAAAAAAAAAAAAAACACATTAGTTAGCTTCATCTACAAAATTAGATTGTTGAAAATGTTGGCCATAGATTAACCACGACCTTTCCGCGAGTCGTCTTTTTTAATATGTTTTTTTACGAATTAATTTTAAATTAAATAGAAATTAAAAACAAAAAAAAAAAAAAAAAAAGGCTAAAACTAAAACCAGATAATATCAAATAAATATTGAATCGATTTTTAAAAATTTTTTAATTTTTAATTTTTTTTATGTCTCTGATGATGATGCTTCTTTTTATTCCTTTTTTATGTATAGTTTTGATATTTAACACGTTAATCAACTTCTACTTTTTTTATTTATTTTTATTATAATCAAATCATTGCTTTCGTGCTTTGTTCATTTATGCCGATTTTTGTTATTTTATTATTATTTTTGGTTTTTATACAAAAGTTGATTTGGACACTTATATATTGGACATATTATAATAAATTTTTTTTTTGGTAAAAACCTGTCTTAGTTTCTAAGAGGATAGGTAAAAAATTTAGCGAATTAATGTAGCTTTCTCACAATTTCAAATAATATAAATACTTAAGTTTTCTGGAGGAACATCATCAGATTACATTTTATTGTTAGTGATAACACACAATTCAAACAAAAATGAAATTCGCTGTGAGTAGTTTTTCATTTACCTTTAAAATTAATTAAATAAAACCCAAAAAAAAAAAAGTGAAATTTAAACCATTAAGCCACAATATTCTTGGATTAATTTGTGATTTTCTATAAAATTGTGATTTACTAAAATGCAATTTCTCTATTTACAGATTGTTGCATTCGCCTTATTGGCCGTCGTCGCCGCCGACAAATTGACCGGTAACGAGCAAGTACCAATCCTCCGCAACGACCAAGTTGTCAACCCAGATGGCTCATACTCATTCTCATACGAAACTGGCAATGGAATCACTGGTGAACAACAAGGTTTCCTCAAGAACGCCGGAACAGACAACGAAGCCGCTGTGAGTATTCATTCAAAAGAAGACGCAAAATATTTTCATCGAAAGAAAAAACTTAATTTTTTTTCTTTTAATTTTATTAATTCAGGTTGCCAACGGTCAATTCGCATACAAATCCCCCGAAGGTGTTGCTGTCCGTCTTGTATACACCGCTGATGAAAATGGTTTCCAACCCCAAGGTGATCATTTACCTCAACCACCACCAATCCCAGCTCTCATCGAAAGAGCACTCAAATACATTGCCAGTCAACCACCAGCAAAGAACTAAATTTTATTTTATGATAAACCCGTTAAAAACACCCAATAATGTATTATATTGATAATTTGCAAACTTAATAAACAGACATTCGTTAATAATAAATTTGAATTTTTTCGTTTTTATCTATTTTCACAAAGTCGTTAAAAAAAAAAATTAATCGTCTACCTGGTAACATAATTAATGAAGTGTCGTTAGTAGAAGTCCAGTTACCTAAATTCATCTAACTTTCGCTAACACACAGTGAAAAGTGAAATTAAGCGAAAGACAAACAATCATCGGAAATAATTTTTTTATATCTAACCAGGTAAAAGCTTTTGTCTAAATTGAAAGTGAAATTTTTATTTCACTTGCACTTTCATTGATTTTAACCTTGGTTTTTGTATATAAAATTTACTTTGGGAATTATTTCTATAATAACAAGAAGCTTGATTATGATTTACTCACCGGCAAAACCGGTTGATCTAGATTTTATGAATTTTTATTTCACAGGTAAATAAACTGTTGCATAAGTAATTGTACAATAGAGTGGTGAATGAACCAGGTGCTTTTTTTTTTGGTTTCTTTGCTAAATATATAATTAAAGTTATTGTTTCGCCTGTCTTAAAATGAAATAAAATCGTTTTTTATTTTTTTTTTACTCAGTAAAAATCAATTTTTCAAGGTGTCTCAAGGTAAATTGATTAAACTTTACATTTGCAGTGCTTAATTAGCCATTCAAATGTTTTTCATTTCATTTCATTTCATTAAATGTCAAATTTGTGCTAACGAGTAATTCGTACATTAATTAATAAAATTTCTAAATATACATGCGATGAAGGCAAACTTTATAATAAAATTATTAATTTATTAAAGATAATTCATATTTTGTTATCTATTAAATTGTCTTTGCATTAATAAAACAATTTTTTTTTCCAATTCACAACGAAGGCGTACTGTTTTGCTATTATTACGCAACCATCAATATTTATTAAATCAATTAAAATAGTTGATGTATGAAGTTGACACCATTTACTCGTTGGTCACAGGTTAATCAATAAAAACTTTTACAATAATGTAAATTAAAATCATTTGCATGGTTTTATCATGTGCCAAAAACACCTGTTAATTGTGAAGCATTCTGTGTAAATCAGGTAAATAAATTAAATTAATTAATGATGTAAGGATAAAAACAATTTTATCATAAGACAAAAGCTAAAACTATATAAAAGAAGAATAATTATGTAAAAGCTTTTATTCTTAATTAAACAATTTAGTGCAATTAATGTGAAAAATGAAGTTTTTTTCTGCTGTTCGTATATTTTTCTATTTAATTCTGTGATTTTGCTAAATAAATTTAATTAAAATCCGTGAATGATTTTTATAGATTTTAACATCGTCTGTGCTTGTGGGTGTTTTTGTTATTGTGCATGGCCAAAATGATGGTAGATATCGTGCGCCAACAACTACAACGGGCAAGCCAAGGATAAACGACGGAAGATATCGTCCTGCTAATGATGGTCGATATCGTCCTGGTAATGATGGACGTTACATTGCAAATCAAGATGGGGCATATAGTGGTGGCGGTGGAGAATACACTGGAGGTGGTGGACAATATACAGGAGGTGGTGGACAATACACAGGAGGTGGTGGACAATATACAGGAGGTGGTGGACAATATACTGGTGATAAGGAACCCAACAAAGCTGTAACTACTCCAGCGATACAAAGCCGACTGGATTTCACAAATGATGAAACAAAAAGTTCTGTCTCAAAAGTCGATGATACTCCAAAAAAAATTAATGTGGTAACGACTACAGAGAAGCCAAAATTAGCAGGAAAAGGTACTGGCAATGGTGGTGACGGTTGGCGTACAATTCGAGAAGAAAATAACCAAGAGATGGAAGGATATCATTATTTGTGAGTTTAAATAAATTTAATTATTTTTTATAATTGGTTTCAATGTGCACTAGCTACTCAAAAAGTTCTCAAAAAGCTATTCAATCAGTTTCGTTAAAGTGAATGAAGAGTTTAGTTTTCAATTTAATCTTTTTTAAGTTAGTAGCTTAAAATCCTACTTCGTGACTTCAATATCTAAGGTATAAACCACAAAATAAGCTTTTTTTAAGTCAAAACAAATATATGAAACTTTTTAGAACTTTTATCAATAAAAATTCGCCAAAGTTCACGTAATAAATAAACAAAACATTCAGGCGTTTATAGTTTTAAATTTAATTTTTTTTATTTTTTTTTTTGTACGAAAAGGTTTGAGACCGAAAATGGTATTTTAGCGGAGGAGGCTGGCCGTATCGAGGATAAAGGCACAGACAATGAGGGTTTAAGGTCAAAAGGATTTTATGAGTACACTGGAGATGATGGCGTACTTTATCGTGTAGACTATGTCGCCGATTACAATGGTGTTGTGGCTGTGGTAAGTTTTATCATCAGATAAATCAAAAATTTATTTTTTTCCCATTAAAAACGGTTTTTAATTTTAAATGCAGGGTGACCATATACCAACAACACCACCGCATGTTATCAGAATGTTGCAGTATTTAAAGGAGAAAGACAGATTGTAAGCTATCCATGTGAAAATTAATTAATTATATAAACAAAAAACCATAATAATGCAAATTAATTTATGACCATTAATCATAATAAAAGTTTAACCTAAAAATTAATTTAGATACGAGAAATTAAAAGTTTTTTTTTTTTATGTTTTCTGTGTCTTCTTTATTCTACCATCATATATATCAATGTCACGTTAATAATTTTGTTTTGTTAATTTTGCGGAAATCGTTAATTGCTTCAATCAAAATAATAAAATAAAATGAAAAAAAAAAAAAAAAATCCAAATGTTTGCTATTTAACCATTTAACAAAAAAAAAAAAATAATTTTATTTATTTTTTTTTTTGTTGGTTGCTTTTAGTGTGCTTGACCATCTAGTTTTAGGTTGCATGATATTTAGACATTTCTCAAATTTATTACTGATCTTATAAAACTAAAATTCCAAACAAAAATCCTTGACGTATATACGGAGTGTGCACTTTAGCACGGGATCTTTTTTTTTTCTTTTTTTTTTTGTTGGTCTTATTTGGGTGTTCTTGTGAAAAACCACAAAAAAAACAAAAAAAAAAAATTTTAATTTAAGAATAAAAATGAACAAAAATGGATAAAAGGACAAGACATAACACACACGAGAGACAAATGTTTCTTTATTTATTTGTCTTTACTCACATTACATACATTAGTCAGCAGATTGAGCATTCAGCACACTTCTTTAAACGATTATCATAAATATTGTACGTAGTGAGAAATGTTTTTTTTTTCTTTTTCTGTTCATTATGCCTCGGATTTTACCTATAATTTTTCGGAAGGAATTTCTTTATTACTCATCGCTTTGATAATCGTATAGAGGTTTTTTTTTTTTTTTTTTGCGTTAGCGTTACAACATTGTAAACAACAACAAATGGCATGTTTAAACGAAGATGACACCAACGAAAAATAAAAAATACAAAAAAAAAAACAACAACATTTTATCAACATTGCGGAATTTTGGTAATTTATTCATTTAGTTATTGTTGTTGTTTTATTTATTTATCTGTTTGTTGTCGTTTTATTTTTTTTTTACACTGAAATTGCATGAATTTGTGCTTTTTCTTGTCATAGCGCTTCGCTGCTTGATACAGAATAACAACAAAACACGTCATATAAATATATATATATTTCTCGCACAAACTGTCTACTACTGTTTTCTGTAGAACAGATAATACATCAACGGGCAAACGTTGCTTTCAAAAGTTCACGACGCTTTTTTGTATTTTTTTTTTATTTTATACGAGTTGTTTTTAAATTGTAATCATTTCTGCATCTCTTTTCACAAACCGAATTTGATCTACTCTACTCTCTCTCAACAACTTTCTTGTTAACTTTTTAATTTAATAACCAAACAGCGAAAAAAAACCAAAAAACAAAAAAAAAAGAAATAAAATTGAATAATAAGAAAAGAAATATTTTTATGTTATAAAAAGCAGCAAAAAAAAAACTGCACGACCTTTGAAGGTCGGCGCCTCCGCGTATTATTAAAAGATTAAAAATAAATATATGAGAAGAAAAAGAAGAAGAAACAGCAGAAAGAAAAAACAAAGTAAACAAAGCCAACAACAATAATATTTTATTAAAAACGATCAAAATAAAAAGCAACAATATATATAGAAATGCTTTTTTAATATGTTGTTGGCTTTTTTTATTTTTGTTTTTGCGATTATTAATAAGTTGTACCACCTTTCCTTCTACTTCTTCTTCTTCTTCTTCTTCATCATCATCTTCTTCATTAACTTTATTTTTATTTCTTCTTTAAATCAACACCAAAATTAAGAACAAACTAAAAATAAATAAATTTATAATACGAAAGAAAGAAAGAAAGAAAAAGAAAACTGTTTTTTCGCCCTCTTGTCAGTTGAGTGGACAATAATAACAATAATTAACAATTAAACAGGATAATGTGAAGTAATAAGTGTTATTTGGTGCCACCATATAATATAAATATAAATTAACTTTGTAAAAATAATAATAATAATAATAATAATTATGATTCAATTTCAATGCAATGTAAATAAATAATGTAAAAGAGAGAAAATATAATAAACAGTATGAAAAGCTGCTGCTGTGTGCTTTATTTGTTTTAATTTTTTTTTTTTTTTTTAACTTTTATACTTTTGTGTGTGATACAATCATGCATTTACACAATACATTATACAAATGACCTAGCTACCTTCATATTAACTAAAAAGAAAAAAAAAAAAAACAACGAAAAAGAAATAAATTAATTAAATAACTTAGTTAAAATCTTTAATTCAAATATGGAGTGAAATTTACATATCGAGTACATGCGGTAGTTTTTCGATTTGCAAAGTATTTTTCTTTCTTTTTTTTTTCCATGCGATATTTAAAAATAATAATAATAATAATCAAAATAGCCAGCCAAAAACAGAAAACAAAAAAAAAAAAAAAAGCCAAGAAACAATAAAAATTGTGAATAGCTTGAAATAACTTTATTAAGTTGACCAATCAACGATATAAAATGAGTGACGCAACTAAACAGTTATTTATACACTGGATGGACCAATTTGTTTTAAATTTAATTTTTTATTTTTTTATTCAGATCTTAATTTTTGTTGTTGTTGTTGATGTTTTGGTGTGATCTTTTGTGCTTTTTAATTTTTTAATTTTTTAATTTCAAATCAAAAATCACACTTTTTTCTGTTGTTGTTTTTGTTGATTTTTTTTGCCTGTTAATATTTTCAAGGTAAAATTCCTATCGTTTTATTTTTTTTATTTTTTTTTTTTTTGTTAATTTAGATTTTCATTTCTCTCATTTTTTTAAAAATTTTTTTTTTTATTTATGATTTTAGATAATTTTCCATAAGACAACAAAAAAAAAATACGTTTTTTTTTTTATTTTTTTATTACTCAGGCTAATTATTAATATATATATATATTTTTTTGTTTGTTTGTTGTTTTCTCTGATAATAATCAGGGATTTTAATATTTTACACTAAAAATTAATTTAAATAAACTGTTAATACAAAAAAAAAAAAACAGGTGATATAATATTAAAATACACAAAAGTCACCGTCGTCGGTTGTTGTGTTTTATTGTGTTTTGAATTTTATTAACAAAAATAAAATAAAAAAATTATTATTTATATATTTATGCACATTTATGACAATGTTATTAATTATTTCCTTATGGTGATATAAAACAAAAACAAAAAAAAAAGAAAAAAAAAAGAGAAATATTAATAAAGCACACAGAAAAAGCTATCTTGTCCTGTTAATAATTTGTGACGTTACAGTAACCTTGCTTAAAATATAAATTAAAGCTCACATGTCATAATAATCACGCACTTAAAACCTTTTCAATTTTTTTTCTTCTTTTAAACAGTTTTTATGATACCCCACAAATAAATAAAATAAATTCAATAAAAACCAAAAATATTAAAATTCTTCATCAACAATAAAAGTAATTGTATTGCTTTAAAAATAGTTATTGATAATATTGATACATCTTTATGATTACACATCATGCTGTTTATTAAAGACGACAATTATTATAGATGGTCATGGGTTCAATGCAATACATCCGGTCATTTAAAAAAAAAATAAATAAATAAATAAAATTTCTGATATAATAAAATTTATATTGTTTTCCGTTTTGATTAAGTTTCTTTATGGAATTTATTTATTTTCGTTGTTCACAAAACATTTTAATGGATTAGGAGGTTAAATCAAAATTTGTTTTTTTTTTTTCTGTATTATTATTAACGAATTTTATGGATTAGAGATATTTTGTTATGGGAAAGGAAAATACCGATTATAATTAGCAAAAAAAAAAAAAAAACAAGTTTTGTTCTTATTTTTCATTTTTTTTTCTTAAATGCCACAATTAAGCCAGGAATGAAGAAATAAATTTTTTTTTTTTGTATAATTATAATGTTAGGTAATCTTAAAAAAAAAAAAATTTTTTTTCGGTTTATCCTATTGTCAATTTATTGATTAAATCTCATATTTATTTAATTTTTAATTTTTTTTTTTTTAAAGCTTAAATAAGAAGTGAATTGTCATTTATATTTATCTTCGTTTTTTTTTTTTTTTATCTTTATTTTTTATCTTATTTTATTTTAATGCAGATAATTTAAAAATAATAAAAATACTTTATAGGAATTTATTTATAAAAATAAAAAAGAAAGAAATCCACCTACACTAGTGCATGAATTATTAAAATTTTAATTTACTTTTTTTTTTATTATTATTGTCTTTAATAACTTATTGTGTATTTTAATAACATATGAATATTTAGTCGTAAAACTTAATAATTTATCTGTCTTACAAATTAAACAGTTTTTATTTTCTTCTACTTCTTCTCTTTATTAATTAATTAAATAATTAATAAAAATGAAATATATTGGATTAAATAAAATAAATATAATAGGATATAAGGTATTTATGAATGCATAATAATAAAAGGCATCACAGTCATTTAATTAATTAAAACACAAATAATAAATAATAATTATTATTATTTGTGTTTTATTAAATTCATTTAATTGAATACCGAGGAGTAGAGAGAAACACAAATGTGTCCTTAAGATGTCATTTATTTTGCTTAAACAATTTTATTACCGTGCAAAGAATTTTATTTTATTTTCTTTTTTTTTTTATTTGAATAGAAAGGAATTATTCTTTATAATTATTTAACTGTAAATAAAGCATCGTCATCACTGTTATAAATCAAGATTATTTTCCTTTTAAAATGAGAATAATTTTTATATTTTTCTTGTAATTCAATGCGATGGTCAAAAAAATGCGTTAAATGCTACACGATAAATATGAAAATGGAATTAAATGGAATTAATGTGAATAATATTTGAAAGTATTTGTTTTTATTTAATATTTGTATTTTATTATAATTATTGGCGTCAGATAAGTATAAAAAATTCTGATTAAACAAAAAACAAAAAAAAAAAAAAACAAAAAAAAACAAATTATGTCGCCGTCTCGTATAACTGTTGCGGATCTTGGTTTTATTTTCTTTTTCCAAAAATTCCAAAACAAGAATAAAAAAAAAAATAAAAATTTGTTTTGTATTATTATAACATAATTATCATTAAAACAGACCTCAATAACAACAACCGGCTATTGATTAAAAAATATAAAAAAAATACAAAACAAACAAACAACCAACTCACCGCTAAAAAAATGATTCAGAAAATTGATTTCTGTTCAAAGACAATTTTTTCTTTTTGCTCTATGATTTTATTAATCATTTACTCGGTCAATAACAAATTTTTATTTATTAATTAACTAATTAATATATTAAATAATCTTGAATTTATTTAAAATAAGGCAAACTTTGAATTCATTGAAAAAGTAAAAAAAAAAATTTGTTGCTTTGTAAAAATTCAATGCAGTGGAGGCGCCAAGTATTCGTTAGAATCACCGTGTTATTTATGATCGTTAAATTTTAATGATCACAACGTTAATTCATATTAAATCATTTCTTATGATTCATTAAAATAAAGCGAAACTAAATGAATTTATTAATATTTATTGAAATTTATCAGTGGGAAATAACTTATTTATATATTTAAAAAAAAAAAATAAAATAAAAAGATTTAAAATTTTTTTTTTCTTTTCATCAATTTGACCTTAACGTCTTAAAATGAATTTAAATATTTCTTTTAAATGATAACAAATTCCATAAAATTAAGTAAAATGCATTTAATGTTTATTGTTTTAACCAAAAAACTTCTTCTTCTTACTGGTTGCTCAAAACCAATTTGTGTTACAATAAATAACGAAGAAAAAAAAAAAATTTTTTTTAAGAAGAAATCAAAGAAACATTTATAAAAAAAAAAACAATAAGTTGAGGGTGATCGAATTTAAATATTTTATTTAAAAGCTTTAATACAAAAAAAAAATATTCACTGAAATTCTTTTTCGTTGAATTTTGTTTTTTTTTTTTTTGTTTTTTTTGTTTCTTCTTTACATATATGGTAATGATGTGATTAATGTGACGTGTAATTGTCGTCCGATTGTCGCGTCCTTAAGCTTGGCTTTTACAAAATCGATTATTATTATAATTATAATTATTATAACAGTTCCGAAAAACACCCTGATTCACATTGTTTAAATGTTTCGCCAGGTCATTGTTATTTCGTAAAAAAAAAAAAAAAATTAAAATACAATTTTTTTCTTCAAGAATTAAAAGTTAAACACGAAAAGGAAAAGAAAAAAACTTAAAAAAAAAAACCCACAAGTAAGTAAGTAAGAATAAAAAAAAAAAACATTAAAATTTATTAACACGAAATGTACAAGGCGCCAGATTTTTAAGTAAATGAATCCTTCTTAAACGAATTCTTGCAAATGATTATAGTACTATGCTAAAAAATTCACGGTATTTTCGTATTAGTTGACGTTCAAGTGTAGGAATTTTTAATTTTTAATTTGTTCACGTTAATATTCCTTTACGTTTTTAAAGCAAACAAACAAACAAACAACAAACCAATAAAATTAAATACAAGAAACTTGGACAACAACTAGAATGTATATTATGATGATTTTATTTTTATTTTTTATTTTTTTTTGGTGGCGCTGGCGCGACCATAAGTCGTCGTCATCATCATTGACGACGACATTAACCTTTCTCTTTCCATTTTTTTTATTTATTTTTTATAAACAACAATTTTTGCACTTTTCTGTTATAATAAAATCATCGTTTTGCTGTTCTTCCAACTTAATAATAATAATAATGCTTAATAAAAAAAAAAAAAAAAAAAGGAGAGAAAAAATAAGAATAGCCGAAATATTATAATTTAGCATATTTAAAGTTGGAAATTTATTTTTTATTTTTTTTTCCTCTTCATGTATTTTATTGTAAATTAACATTACACACACACATAATTTTAGTTCTCTTGTTTCATCTTATTTATATATATATATATATTTATTTTTCCTCTACAATATCGAAACCATCCCACACCTTGAAGTAAACCTGGGTATATTTAATGGAGTTAAATATATAAAACGGCACATTACTTCACAAGTTAGCGAAAAGGAAAGTTCACAAAATATAAAGTGTAGTGAAGAAATATATAAATATATATATTAATTAATAAATAAGTTAATTAATTAATTAATTAATTAATTTAAAAAAAAAAAAAAGAAAAAAGGAATTATTTGTGTTTTACTTTTGTAACGTAAAAAGGAATTTTTAACAATTTTTGTGCAACAAAATTAAAAATATTTATTTATAATTCTGATTAGTTGTTAACTTTGGTGTTTTTTGTGTTGTACTTTTTTTATTTTTATAATTAGTAAATTATTGTAATTTTATTATTATTATTTATAAAACAAAAAAAAAAAATTAATTAAACATGTGTAAACAACTAAGAATTTGTTTATTGGTGAGTAAAAAACATTAATAATAATAATAATAATAATAATAATAACAACAAACAACGTTGTAACAAACACCCACAATTACCTACAAATAACTAAAGAAAAATCATCAAAGTCATAAATTAATTACTTAAGTAGTTTACTTTGATACGTTGATTTAATGACTTTATTAAAAGCCTTTTATTTTTTATTTTACTATTTTCACATTAATTAAACAACATTTTATTTAATTTTTTTATATAAACAATTCTCTTGTTAGTCAAGTCATTTAAAATTAATTAATTAAATAGAAGAAGAAAATAAAAAACTTATTAACATTCCATAAAGTCTATTTGAATACAAATTACAGAAATTATTTTCCTATTAATTGTAAACAATTAAAAGAATCAAAGCTTAATTAGAAGAAGGAAGCACAACTCAGTCACGTCTTTTTCTGCTTTATTAAATTTTTCATTTTATGATGATAAAACCATGATTAAGTTGTTCTCCTTAAAACAATAACAAAACCACAAATAACAAAAAAAACTATGACAAATTTTATGATAATCGAGAAACGTTAAAAATTATGTTAATTAATTCTTAAAAAAAAATCTTTTCTATTCACCTTTGGCGTCATTAATATTCTGAAACTGTTTTTTAATTATATTTTTTATATTTTGACTAATATTTTGTTTACATTTTTTTTTTTTATCATTTCGTTTTGTTTATGTTTCGTAACAGGTTGCAATTATTTGTTTTGCTTTTGTAACCAGTGACGATAGTGACGGAACATATAAAAAATCGAAATACAACAATAGGGGCAGATATAAGCATACAGGCGATGGTAAATTATTTATTTATTTATTATTAAAACTAAAAACGTTAATTAACAAAACATCAAAACATTTCTCTCTATTTAGCTATTTAAAAAAAGAAAAAACGAAACTTTAAAAAATAAATTCTATAAAATTATCCATAAAAAAGTTTTCTTTTTTTTTTTTTTTGTTCACGTTAAAATAATTCCATAAATAAATAATTAATTAATTAATTAATTTTTCCTACTTGTCTATTAAATGCTTTTGATTTTTATGTTGAAAAATACATAAACGTCGTATTTTAATTGTAGCGGGAAATGATGTGTAGCGGCCACCACAGCATCCACATTTTTTTTTTTTTATTATTTTTATTTCATTTTTGATCTCATAAATACATAAAATTATTAATAAAAAAAATTAATTATCACCTAATTGGTCACTATTAATCTGCGATTTCCTTTTACAAAAAAAAAAAAAATATTTCTAAATAACACCACTTCAATGTCAAGTTGCATCCGTTGTTTTTATTAAAAATATTTCTTCTTAAATTACATAAAAAAAAAAAAAAAAAATGTTTTATTTGTATCATCCATTCTTCTGGTATTTGTTTCAATATCTGTGATTTCGATACGCTGGTAAAATAAACATTTTAGCGTCCAGGTTGTATACATATCATGAACGGATAGAAACGAAATAGCTAAATCTGACGGAAAATATTAATATAAAGAACCCCTCTGTTTTGATTTATTAAATTTCTAGAAAAAACGCTACTTGTAGGTAACTATAAAGCTGATGTAAATAAATGGAAGTATGTACATTTTGATGATGGTGATCGTGGTCGTTATATACATGTGCATGTACCATATGATGGCGGTTACGGACCATACTCTGGAGGTTTCCCACCATATATACATGATGTTCATGACCATTTTGACGATACAGCAGCGTCCAGGTATGTCATAAACAGTTTTTTTTTTTTTGTGTTACGTGAGAATGAATAAAGAATTCATTTAATAAGACCTTAAACGAATCAAATTTTTTTTATTGAGATGTTATTTTCAATTTTTTCTTCGTTAATTCATCAATAAAATAAAATTAAAAAAAAAAACACACACAATTTTTTTGTTATGTTGTTGAAATAACATTTCCAAAATATTATTAATATTTTAATGTTAGTATGTTAATGTCATTTCATATAAAATATTTAATTTATTTTAATAAAACGAAGAAAAAATTTAAATTAAATGATTGTAATGCAAATTTATAATTTATTTTGTTTCAACAGATTAAGCTTTTTTTTTTCTTTTGCTTGATTTTTAATTTTATTGATACCATATCGATTATTATGATTATTATTATTATTATGATTATTATTATTATCAATGATAAAGTTTTTTTTTTTTTTTTTTATTTATTTAATTTTTAATCACATTGAAAAGGAATATAAAAAGCATAACAAAGTTGTTATCATCATAAATTAAAGAATTTGAATAATATTTGCACTAAAATAAAACCAAAAAAATTATTGCAGCAGCATTTTTGCATTTTTTAGTGAAAATGAAGAATTTTTTTTTTTTAACATTTGCTTTCAATATTCTTTTTTTTTTTCAAACATTCATTAAATTTTTAAATGTTAATTTTTCATTTTAAATATCCTACTCTTTACAGCCAACATCCATACAACGTTGATGTTTATTATATTAATACACCAGAAATATATACAGCATATGGACTACCATTACCATCTGATAAAGACAAGAATCATTTAGATTCAAGTTCATCAAATCAAATTGGAAATGCTGTACCAAATCGTGTTAATATTTATGATATTAATTTAACAGATGACGGTATGTGTTATCACTTAATAATTTAATTATAATCAACATTGTTGTTTGTTTTTATAATATTAATAATTAAAATTAACATTTCTTTAAAAAAAAAAAAAAGGTAAACAAAATTCTTTTGGGAATCCCGTGTCATCGACACACGACAACAAAAATGATAAAAACCACTGGGAAATATTCAAAGAAAAAGCTGAGACTGCATTTGTTGGACCACAATACTTGTAAGTTACATTTTTGTCATTCTACTTTAAACCAAACCAAACCAAAACGAAAAGAATCTGTAAAATAAAACGCAACGCAAAAAAAAAAATTAAAATAAGAAGAAGCCACGATGAGATTGTCGTCTAAATATAAATATAAAAATAACAGAAATACAGAAAATAAACGACAACAAAATGTTTAAGAATTTTATTTTATTTTTCTTTTTTATTATTATTATTTGGAAACCAAAAACCAAACATTTAACAAAACAAAGCTTGCAGATAAATTTAAATTTTATTTCATTCTTATTATTATTTTTTTTTTTTTTCGTTTTATCATGTAAACAAATCTACTATTTGACACGCTACAGAAATAATAACAAACAAAATACACAGAAAAAGTGTAAAAAAAAAACACACAAAAAACGTAAAATTACTGTGCAAATATTTCTCTGTCCTTTATACAACAAAAACTATTTATGTAAATCACTTAAATTTACTTACAAGTACTCGTTTTATGATTTTTGTATTTTATCTGACGCGCCTAAATGCAAACTGTATGTAATAACTTTTCACCATATAAGCTTATCAAAGCTTTTCTGTACTAAAATCAATTTTTCGTATTTTTCAATGTGACCATTGACCATTTGCTGATTAGTACGTACACGGTGAAAAAGGACAGCGAATATTATGCTTGTTTTTACTGTAAATAAAAGGATTTTGACCTCTTGATATGTTATGAATACAGTAAATTGAATGTTCTGTGTATCACGAGACGTTAAGCGTCTTTTAATTTAAGTCAAATTCTTTGGGTGAGTCCAATTTATACACAAAACAAAAAAAAAATGTATTGTATTGTAATTTTATCGCCTTTGAATTATCAAACATTTTGTTCGTTGAGTAAAGAAATGAAAAAAAAATAAAATCAGCCAAAACGAAACGAAATGGATACACAACAAAAGACATAAGTTATGGGTTCGTTGTTTGAACGTATTTACATGATTCTCTGTGCAATACGAATATAAAATAAAATAAATAAATAAAATGCAGTCAAAAGTTTAAATTTGAAAAATAATAAATAAACTTCTTATAAGGAATTCGTGTCTTGATTAATTTTATCAATTAATCACATGAGAAATGAATACACAAAAATAAAATAAAATAAACAATTTTTTTTTTCTTTCTTATTTTAATTGAATTAATGAACTCGATAATCTACTTTTTGGCGTATTGTTTGGAAAAATAATTTTCTGTTTTTTTTTTTAGACCTGCTATTGAAGATAAAGCTTTTGCTGCCTCAAACAAAAATGATCGTAAATTGGATGATGACTTATTTGCGCCTAAAAAACATAACAATGTTATTATTGCACCGAGTAAACCTTTAGAACCAGTTTATGCTTATAGAGCTGAAGATGGAAAATTATATCGCATTGAATTCAGTGGAAAACGCGAGGAGGCTGATTGCAATGGACCAGTTAGTTGTTTGTTGAATTTTAAAAATTTCTAAGGATTGTAATTAATTTTTTTTTTTTTTTTTTTAATCAAAACAGGGCTACACAAGTGTTCCAATCAATGATAAAATTCCAACACACATTCAAGAAGCACTCGACCATCTCGATAGTCTGAAAAAACAATAAACACACCGCTAGATACTCAACATAGAACATCGCATCATCCATCATTCAGTATTTACACTTCTATTGTTTTTGTTTGTTTTTTTCTTCTATTTTTGACTTTTTATTTTTTTAATTATTATTAATTAATTTAAATTTGTTTTTTTTTTTCCTACTCATTCATATTCATTTGATTTATTAATTCACAATACGAAATGTATAAAATTAATTTACAGCATCGTGTGAATTATTTTATTTAATTATTTTTTTTTTTTTAATATTATTTAAAATTTTATTTTTTTATATGAACTTGAAATAAAAAAATTTAAGAGAAAAGAAAAATGAAGAAAAAAAATTATATTTTTGTATGTAAAAAAAAAAAAAACCTTTAACTTATCAATTAAAAATAAAAATCTTATTAATTATAGCAAAAGAGATAACAAATAAATAAAATTAAATTTAAAAACGAAAAAAAAAATGTGTGTTTTGCTTTATTGAAATGTTTAATTAGAAAATTAGTGTTTTTTTTTCTTCTTTTTTTAATACAAATGATTTAAATAATTTAAGCATTTTAACTGTTGCTGTGGTTCCATGATATAGTGACTGACTATTAGTCATTCACGATTTTAATATCAATTAGTGATAAAACTGCGTTCATTAGATCACGATTTTATTTTATTATAAATATATTCAAGATTGCATAAGCATAAATAGCTTTTAACGAAAATTTCAAGTTTTTTTTTATAGTTTTATCACAATGAAATGCAATAAATACTCTAAATTATTGATTTATTTGGTGTTAAAAGCTTTTTCTGGTTTCATATATATATATATTTACATATATTTAATAATTGGCATTTTATTTGTTTATTTAAACAATAGACTGTTTATTATAAAAACACAAAAAAAAAACTTTTAAAGTTCAATTTTTTTTATATTTTGGTCAAATTGATTTCATTTATTAATTTTTTTTTAAACGCCCATTGCAGTTTTCATATGGTAATGATCATTTATAGGAATATTAATGGTTTTATGGTAATTCTATATCACAGATAATACGCAATAAAAAATTGTTTAATACATTTTGTATTACAGTAACTTCTCAACATTTTTTTAGTGAATTTCTTGGTCCTCGTTTTTTTCGCCATAACTCGAGAATACATTTTTTTTAAAAGGGCTGCTTCCAAGAAAATATCAAGTCTAATATTTTTATAAATTTTTGTAGAAAAATTGAAAAAACAAATGCATGCTAGGCATCATCAAAAAATTTCAATTTTTAGGGTGAAAAAATTAATTCACAAAGATCTAAAATTTGGTAGGAATATTCACTTAGCAATTCTTAATCAATCTTTCCATGGAAGTAGCCCTCTAAAAAAATTATTTTTCGAGTTAGAGAAAAAAAATCCAAAAATTAAATCGCCACGAATTTATACTATTTTCATTACATTAAAATTTCTATAACCACTCAACGATTTTATAAAATAACTAAAGAAAAACGAACAACCACCCTGTTTATAAAAGAAAAAAGCAAATATTTATGATCATTAAAATGTTTTTTTTTTTTTTTTTTTCAGTTTATAGCTTTATCTATCAATAACATAATAATATAATATTTGGCCATCCTAATACCACTATAATGCTTAAATAACCTTAAAAAAAAAAAAAACAATTTATATTTTTTTTTTGTTAACTCAAACAACAAAATATAGATTGATAAAAAAAAATTAATTTCTTTTGATATTCAAATAAAGTGTAAATCAGTAAAAATTAATTACCCTTTAATTATATAATTTTGACGTTTTTTTGTAATTAATTCTGATGATTTTAATCAAATAACTAATGATGATCTGCTGTTATTTGATTAAATTATTTTTAATAACAAAAAAAAAATTAATTATAAAAACGCATACACACTCGTGCCATAAATTTAGATCAATGATGATAATAAAAAAAAAAAAAAAAAACAGAAAACCATTAAAAAGCAAAGATAAAAATAAAATAAATAAACAATAACAACGTGACAAAGTGATTCTAAATTCAGTTTTTTTTTTTTTTTTTTTTTTTGTATGAAAAAAAAAATGTTTCATCGTTTCACTGATTGCAAGATAAAGCTTAATTATTATAATTCGTGCTGTAAAAATTAAACAAAAAAAAAAAATTATTAAAATTAACTGAAATTTTGATTAGATTTAAAAAAAACAACAAAGAATTATATTGGGGATTAGAAGGTCTTAATAATTGAAAATGATTTATTTGTGACATTTAAGACAAATTGTACATGAAACGTTTCGCTTTTCATTATTAATTTTGTTAATTAAATTATAAATTATGTTATTTACCTACAATATGAAGTAATAAGTATAGACTTTAAGATTATTATCGAATTTATGTTATAAATAACTCTGGCTTTGCCTTATTATTGTTACAAGATTACTGAATATGCAATTAAATTTTTAAAGAAGAATCTCATTTAACTAACTTTAATAAATGTTAATTAAATTATCCATTTTAACCGCTAAAAACCTTTTCTTATAAATCTAAGCTAACTATTATATAACAACAACACCGATACAAACAGATGACAAGTTTGTTGTTTTAACGTAACACCACTAAAATCAAGTTAATAATATTATTAATTCATTAATTGCCGAAATAATATTTTATTTTAATAATTTATTGTATGGTTATTTAACTTGTTTTTAAACGTTAATGAACCTACACACAAAAAAACAAATTTACATGACAAACCTTTACTGGTTATCATAATGGAAAAATGATTAAAATTCTCTTCTTAACTTTTCATCTGTTTATTGAATTTTAGTGAAAGGAAATTTTTTGTTTATTCATCGCTTTAAGACAGCAACATTTTTCTACTTTTAACTTTTGTTTGATAGGTAGGTGAGTTAATAGAATTAACATATATAAAAGAAAAATAAAAACATCGCTTAATACATAATTAAAAAGAAATAAAATCAAAAATGAAATAACATAAAAATTAGTTTTATTTTATTTTTTTTATTATAAATTGAAGAATTATAAAAAAAAAATGTTTGAAAAAAATAAGAAACTTTATTCAAGGCTTGTCAAAAAATTAAAAAAAATTTTGATAAACAGGAAACGCTACCACATTAAAACATATCAAAAATATGATTTTATTATTTTGCAGCAAAAAAAAAATAAATAAATAAATAAAAAAAGCAAACAACTTGTCTTTATTTTATTACTAAATTTATTTTTAAAAATATTCTTAAATATCATGATTGATAAATAACAATAAAAACGAAAAATTAAATAATTAATAATTTTTTTTTTTCTTTTTTAATACTTTGTTTGTTTTATTAATTTATTAATAAAAACAAATTTCTTTTTGATTATAAATCCTACCCAAAGCTACTACTGTGCTTTAATAAATTTTATTAACATGCTGACAACAATAATTCATTTCGTTTAAAGAAGTAGCAGCAAAAGCAACAGCAGCTTATAGCAGCACTTCAGAAAGCTTAAATCACGTCACAAATAGTTAATATATGTAAAAAAAAAAATATTTATACAAATTGTTGTTTCTCTATTAAATAAATCAAATAGATGGAATTTTATGTCGTTTTTTAGAAAAATTAATTTTTTTTTTGTAACATAAAAGTATCGTTAAACGTGTTTTGTTTTCGCATTGCACAATTTATTACACAAATATTTGCTAAATTATTTTTTTTTTGTTTTAAGTAAAGAATATACGTTATATACCACATATGGTTTTTCTAAATCAACTTTATTTCATAGTAAAAAAAAAATTGATAATATAATAACTTATTGGCTTTGCGTGCCTAGCGCCGATTGTTGTATTGTTTTAATAACAGTTCAAAAAAGATTGCAAGAAAAAAAAAGAGGAAGCATCACTTATATTAATAACCGGATAGTCTGGTTATTAGTCAAGCTTCACATAAAATTGTTATAAAAAGAATAGAAATATTTAACGAAGATTAATTAATAGAGAGATTAAGGTGTGAGCGGAAGCTTTTAGTAACGAATTTTAACAAAAACTAATAATTGGAGCGATATAATTAAATTTTTTTTTTATTTATTGATGAAACAAAATGTCAATCCTTTCACTCATTTTATTTTCGCCTACATCATAATCCTAATATATTTTAAAATGATCCTACATCGTCTACACGAATTAATATCGCTAAGAAGAAAAACTTTTTTAACCTTTTCAAAGTTCAGGTATTTCCAAATGACGCCAGACTAATTTGGAATGACTAACAAAAATTCTTTATCCTATTTTAGGCGTAACAAGTTATTCAGTCATTGCGTGCTTTTATATTTTTAACAGCAATAAACTTTCCTTAATTGAAAACGTTGCAACCAAATCGCATTACAATTATAACAAATATTAAAAATAATTAATAAAAATCAAATGATCCTGACCAGACTAAATCAGAACCAGATATGATAATTAAAAAAAATTTATTTAAAGTTGCTTTAAAAAATAAAAATTTTTATCTATCAATCTGCACTTTTCAAAAGGATTTTTGTTATATTTTAGTGTTTGTGTTAACAGGAAAAAAAAAAACTTCTTGATTAACATTTAACAGCATTTTATGGGATCAGTCGTTAATTTTTTTGTTTTTTTTTTATTAATTAATTATTAGCGTCACGATAAAACAAGTTTTGTATGTTCTAAAATATTTTTAACAGATCTCTGAATGGTGTGGAAAAGTTTTTAATATTTTTACCGAAGAAGCATAAAAATTAGGTTTAAAAAACCCTTTATCCTATGAATAATTAATTATTCATGCGAATAACCGACCATCAATTTATTTCTATTTATAACCTTGATTCAATTGCTAAAAATTAATTCACTAGATTTATGTCAACTAGTTTAAACCTGGATTTGTATACGGATATAAATTTAGAAACATGATAACACATAACAATAAAATTATTAAAAATAGTAAAAATTAATTCTATCTCTAGAAATTTATATATTTTTTTCTATAAATTCCTTAGAAACTTTTAATTAAAACAACAGAGTAAGATACTTAAATTTATCACTCTAAAAATAACAAAACAAAACAAAAATTTTCACGTATATGTCAGAATTAACATAAAGCAGACCAATTTTAATAATTTTTCATAAAAGATGTTTTTACCAAATAAAATATAAAAAAAAAAATTCAATAAAAACAACAATCTGTTCATAACGTTAATAATCTTTAATTGATAACGATACGTTACCTGTATTATTGCAAATTAATATTAATTAATTCCTAATAATTTAGTCATGCAAAAAACTAAATTTTCATTTCCATTGACTAATACGAAAATTTATCTATAAACGCTTTAAAAAAAAAAAAAATAGACAAAAACTATTTTTATCAATAAAGATCTATTTTTATTATATATAAAAAAAAAAAATTTTTTAAATTAAAAAATAACCAAAAATGATGGCATATGCATATCATTATAAAATTTAAAAAAATATATATATATATAATATAAAAAAATTTCAAATAATGCATAATTATTTGGTGAAATGAGATAATTTTTATTTATTCTATTAATTATGACATTTTTTTCTCACTTTACATTTTTAAACAACCAGTTAGAAGTTGCCTTGACGGAACAGTACAGAATAATTAACCAAAAAAAAATTTGTTAATCAATGAATTAAACAAGAGAAGAAAAAAAAGCTTCTTCACCTGTGTCCAACCAGTGTGTATGGGAACTAATTTTTAATTGTCACTTTTATTTATTTAATTTAATTTACGCTTTGTTTATGTCTGCAAGGTCGTTTTTATTGTTTATATTGAACGACATTACGTATTTATAGTTTCTACGAATTCTTAGTTTGATCTGGAAATTTACCAACAATTATTATTCAGGATGATTTCATCATTTATATACGATAATTAAGCGAATAAAAATCAGCAATGCATTTGATATGGGACCAATGACGCATAAAAATTATTAGAAAATTTTGTTAAAGAATTTATTACACACTTGGTACAGTACAACCCTGAAAAGATCAGTAATTTTTATTTCGCGTAATTATTAATAAGAAGCTTTAAAAAAAAAAATGACAAGCTCATTGCAGTGCTAAAGATAATTCCGATTTGTAGTAAAATATAATATTTAATTACTTTGTGAATTATTTAAAGTGTTTTTTTTTTCATTATTAATCGACAAATTATCATCTAAGTCAGATATAATAATAATAATATAAAAGACTTAATTATTTATCATTGCATTAGATTAACAAATAATTATGCAACTATTTCAATTATTTTATTCCTTTAATAATAATTCAATTAAAAAAGAATTTTTTTTATGTTAATACAGAAGCTTCTTTTTTTTCTTTATAGATAGTTAATAAATTTATTTATTATCATTGTATGCCAATAAATATCATATTTTTATATATTTCTTGTAATTTATGTGTCAAATATAAAACGCAAATTATATAAACAAACAAATAAACAAATAAACTGAAGATCAATCGTTAAATAATATTTTTATTTTTTTTTTATTATTATTTTGTATTAATTATTATGTTACAAATATGAAATAATTAATGATAAAAATGATTTAATATGCGTGAATAAATGTCAATAAGAAATAAAAGTCACACAACATTTCATTTCACGAGTGACAATATTTTTGTTTAATTTTGATTAACACCTTACGACTTTTTAATTAATTTTTTTTTTTATTATATGTTCTCTCCTCTCTATTTACTTTGTAACAAAATTTTTTTGTTTAAGTATTGAAGGAGTTTTTAGTTTGCTAAAGAAAAAAGAAAAAAAAAAAAAAATTAATTAAATTTCTTGTGAGAAAATATCTAATAATCGTTAATAAAATAATTTTATTAAAAAAACTACTTGCTGTTGGCATTTTTCGTTACTATATATTGTGTAAAAATTTAATTTTTTTTTTTTTTTCTTTTTTGTTAATTAAGTTACGACTGAAAATGTACAGAGAAATATGCAAATAAACTTAATGTAATTATCTGTTTATCTGAACTAAAAAAATTCCATGAACAAAAAATTAAAAAAAAAAAAATAATAATAAATAATAAAAATGAAGAAAAGATGTTTTTATGTTAATAAAAGTAAGAGTTTTAATGTAATTTTGCGTTAATAATTATGTAACAACAGCTAAATAACCTAGAAAAAAAAACAACACAGATCAATTCAATGCATACAAGTGATTATTTTAAGTAGTTTAATGCTTAAGTGTGACTTAACATTGCATTTATAAAAAAAAAAAATTCTCAAGTAATAATCTAAAGAATTTTTACTAAACCTACAGATACAAACACAGTAAATTCGTAACAGACAAATGCAGAGAATAAAAAAGTCTGTCACAATGCAAAAAAAAAAAAATATTTAAAGAAATAATAGTCAAGTTATAAAAATGACAAAGTATTATCGTCTTGTCTTTACAGAGAATTAATTTAATTAAACAAAGAATTTATACAGTACATGTAAATGTAGGTGAAATAAATAATAATTTAATTAGAATCGCGTTAAACGTTGGTATTTTTATTATTATTTTTTTATTTTAGCATAAAACAAAGTTCTTCCTAAAAAAAAAACCATCATCAAACCTCAACAACACAAAAATGAACGTAAATTAAATTAAAAAAAAAAAAAAAGAAAGTATTATTCTAAACAATAAAACAGTTTTATTGGTTAATTAAATTAGGTAAAATTCGCAACAATTGATTGAAAACGTTTGGTGTGTTTTACTCTTGCAAATTGTTTATAATCAAATTGATTTTCAGGGTGAGGTGGTTTAAGCTTTAATTAATTTTATTTTCGTGTTTTAGAATAAAGTGTTATTATTTTTTTTTTAATTAATTCCTGTTGCTGTTGATGCTGCGTCTATTGATTTTAACATAATGCTTCAAAAAAATTGATTTTTTGATTTTTTTTCAAATAATAATTAGTTATGTTAATTGGTACTAAAAAAAAATATTTTTATTATAGAAAGCATACTCTATAGTATATTTCAGTGATGGAAATTTATATTTATTTGGTTATACCCCTCGAAGAGTCTGTTTTTTGGTTTTTAATGTCGTTGTCACACCAATAAACTAAATAAAGTGAACGATATTTGTGTTGTTATATTTATGCTTTTTATTTTTTTTTTTTTTGTGGAGAGTTACGTTATTAATATTTATCTCAACGTACAATCGATAGTAATAGTAAATCATCGTCATGTTGACAATAATGGTTTTTTTTTTTTTTTGTTTTCGGTGTATATTAAAACCCGGACCTTGATGCCATTATTTCTCCTCTTTGTTTATATAATAAGTTAGAGTTTTAGTTTTATTTCACTTTTTCTTACACTTTTTTTCTTCTTCACGTTATAGTTTTATTATTTTTTATTTTTTCTTTTTGCATATACACACATTTATTATTATATAATTAAATTATATTGCTATAGAGTACCCCATGTTGTAGTAAGAAATTTTTATAATTTGTTTTGATTGGTTGATTGGTTTAAGGTGGGCTGACACCCGTTAATAATTTATCCTGCATATAAATACGAAAACAATTATTATTATTAAATAAATTGACTAAAAACAGTTAAGTTTGATAGTAGGTTTGGTTTCACTCATAAAATAAATTTGTGACTTTTTTTACACCTAAAAAGGTTTCTTATTATGAAAATTCTATTGGTGAGTTTAGTTTGATCAATTTTTTTTTTTTAATTCAGTGAAATTTGATTTTATTTTCGTTGTAAATTTAATAAAAAAAAAAAGTTCCTTAATATTCATGCATAATTAGTGAAAGTGTTACGATTTAAAGTGTTATGTTTTTATCGATAAAACTAGACTAAATCTTTCTGGATTAATTAATTAACAAACAAAGTCATTCCTCTCAACTTTTTTTTCTTTTATTTTTTAATCAATTTAAATAAAAATCTAATAAATAAATAAATTTAAATAAAAACTTTTATGAACCTATCATTAAAAGCAGGTTACACTATAAATTAATTTTTTATTATTTGTAATAAAAATGATAAGTAATTAAAAAACGATAAAGAGTAATAAAAAGAAAAATCACAACACGAAAAAGGAATTTTACCTTTTAAAACAATAATAACAAAATTAATTAAAATTAATTAAATGAAGTAATTTTGTTTTATCATAAAATTTTTTTTTTATTATAAATTTTGAACAGATTGTGGCAGTGGCCTTAATTGGCATTACATCAGCACAAAATTTCTTTCAACAGCAACGCACTCAAAATTCATTTGCTGGACCAAATGGAGAGAGAGGAACACAAACTGCATTCGCACAAGTTTCTGGCACAAATAATAATAATAATGGCAGATATAATGCTGTAAGTGATGGTAGGTATCGTGGTGATGATAGTGGAAAGTATAGTGGAAAATATATACCAGATGATGCTGGTAAATATACACATGATGGCAGAGACTACGATGGTGGTTTTGGTAGATATAGTGGTTCAAGTGGCAAATACATAAACGACAACAAACCATACGTGAATGATGGCTCAAGGTAATCTCTTAAAACGTGTGCACCACAGAATAATCAAGATTTTTTTTTTAAAAATAATTAGAGGTGGACCCGGTGGAAAATATAATGGTGATGGCCAATCGAATTCTGGCAAAGTGCTTCCAGCTAGAACAACAACTCAAAAAGCAATTGTTAGGACAACGACAACACAAGCACCAATTCCACAGTACAAACCATTGGTTAGCTACCATAATGAAGACGGATGGAAGATAATCCGTGATGAAAAGCAAATAGACACTGATGGTTATCATTATTTATATGAAACGGAGAATAAAATTCTTGCCGAAGAACAGGGACGTATTGAAAATAAAGGTACAGATAAAGAAGGAATGAAAGCAAAAGGCTTCTACGAATACGTTGGTGACGATGGTAAATTATATCACGTTGACTACACAGCTGATGAAAACGGATTTGTGCCAACAGTAAGTATAAAGCATTGACCTTACCACGTCCAGGATGTGCTTTTTATTTATTTAATTTTTTTTTTTAATAAAACAATCAAAAATAAATTTTTAATTACTTTAACAGGGTGATCATATTCCAACACCACCACCAATTCCAGTAGAAATTCAACGAGCTCTCGACTACGTAGCCAGTCTTAAAAAGAATTCAAAATAATTAATTAATTAATTAATAAAAAAAAAAAAAAACCTTGTCGCCTCTACTCGCAGTCAGACTATAATAATAAAAAAAAAATTTATTTAATTTCGTTTTAATTAATTAACTAATAAAAGCATTTCGTGCATATTCTTGAAAATTATTAATCAATAAAACAAAAATTATTTTTTTTTTATCTAAATCAATTTTTTGTTTGTTTTTTTTGCTTTTATTTAAAAAAAATATAAATTATAAATTAATTAAAAAAAAAAAAAATAAAAACGATTTTTAATTACTTTTCCAACAAGCTGATTTGATATCAATAAAATCTGTTTCGATAATTTTGATAATTACTGTGATGAATATTGAAAAAAAAAAAAAAAAAGGTGGAATAGAGAAGAAAAAAAATTTTAGTTTTTTTTTTTTATAAAATGTTGACAGAAGAAGTTTTATGATGTCGATGATAGTTAAATTATGATGAAAGCTGTGAAATAACTGCAGCGGATGACTTTTTGCTTTTTTTTTATTGATATATGTAAATACTATAAAAGAGTTTGTAATCGTTTTTAGCAAAGTTTTTGACTAATAAAATTTTTTGAATATTGACCAATTACCATAAACCAGATCTTGATCTAGTTGTGAAAGTAAATTGCTAAGTTTAAACCGGTCGAAAGATGATGGTTTTTTTTTTTTAGTTTTATAATTTCGATTGTATTCGAACCTTGATTATACTTGTAAAATACCAACATCACCATTAATCGAAATAACTCAATTAATTTAGATCATAAAAATATTTTTTAACCCATAACTGGCTACATTTGTAATTGATGTGATCGGAAAAATATTTTGATTGGTTTATTTGACAATAAAAAAAAAATTTATATCATTATTACGATCCTATATAAACGGTTTTTCACAACTAAATCATCCAGCACTTAGTGATCAGCGTTTAATCGAAATAGATTATTAGAGAGAAAAAAAAAACACAAAATGAATTTACTTTTGGTAAGTTGGGAAATTTCAATATAATAATAGGATAAGCAAATAGAGGAAGAAAATGGATTAATTAATTAGTGAATTATAATAATGGTGCATTACGTTTAATAATGATAAAAAAAAGTGTTCCTCGTTGTTGCATAATTAAAGTGAAAAAGTGAAATTTTTTGTGAATTCAATGTTAAATAATTTTTGTATTTCTTAAAATAGATTATGGCACTCGCCCTAATTGGCGTTGCGTCAGCACAAAACTATTTTCAACTTCAACAACAGCAGCAGCAAAGACGACCAGTTGGATTGAATGTACAAAAACCAGGTCAATATTCTGGCGCTTATACACCACCACGCGTAAATTCAGGACGTTATGAAGAACTTTCTGGAAAATACAATCCTGATAAATATAGTGGAAAATATGTACCGGATGATGCTGGTAAATACGTTCATGATGGCCGCGACTATGATGGTGGCTTTGGAAACTACAATGGAACTTATGATCCTTACAAGCATGACCCATCACGGTATTTCAAAATTAATGAATAGCCCCAAGTATATCTACTGATAAAATAAATTATTTTTTAGTCAAGGTCCAGGTGACAAATATAAGGGATCATCAGGCCCAGGTGGCGGTGCCGGAGGAAGTGGTGGTGCCAATAATAATCAACCAAAAGCAGAAAAGCCAACAACACAGAAACCAGTTCCAACCACACAAAGACCAGTTCCAACAACACCAAAGGCTACCCAAAGAACTACCGCACTTCCAAGTCTCTTTGATTCGAAAAATATTAAACCATTTGTAGCACCAACATTACCACCATCCGATTACAAACCCATAAACACATACCACAAGGAAGATGGATGGGAAATTATCCGTAAAGTCAAGGAAGATGAATCAAACAAATATTATTATCTTTACGAAACTGAAAATAAGATTTTGGCAGAAGAAAAGGGACGCATTGAGAAAGGTACAGGTGTTGATGGCTTCTATGAATACGTTGGTGATGATGGTAAACTTTATCATGTTGATTATTCTTCGGATTCAAATGGATTCATTCCAAAGGTAACATTCCAAACGAAATTAATAACTAATTAACAAATTTTTATATGATAAATAATATTTTCTTTTTAGGCTGCCTTCATACCAACACCACCACCAATCCCAGCTGATATTCAACGTGCTCTTGACTACGTTGCTAGAGTCAATCTAAACAAAAAATTATAATTTTTAATCTAATTAGTCAACGATTTAAATTTATTAAAATTTCTCATTTCCTTTTCTTCTAATCTCTTATCCAAATTTAATGATTATAAAATGTGTAAATGTCATAACGGTGCATTTACACTGCATTTATTATTCTGTTATAAAAAATTTAATTCCTTCTTTTTTTATTAAAAAAAAAAATTTTGTTTTTATTCATCTTTTATAAATAATTAATTAATTAATTAAACTTGTTTTATTATTTATTTATTTTATTTCGCTTGTTAATATTTATCCTAAAATGTAATTAAATGTGAACTTTTGATTAAAATAAAAATCAATATCAGAAATATAATTTGAATCCATTTGTGTGATTCATAAAATGTGAGATGAAAAGCAAAAAAACAGAATTTTATCCTTTATTCAAACAAAACGAAACAAAAAAAATATTAATAGTTCTGTTTAGTATATTAGTTATTATTTTTTATATACTCTCGCTTATATACTAAAATATAAACCAATCAAATATTAATAAAAAAAAAGCAGAAAACAAATGAAAGTGTTTGACGATCTAGCTGATCATGATCATTACAAGCACACTGATCACTCTACTAATCTACAAAACAAACACAAATGTTCAAATTATATAATTTAGAGACAAGAAAATTTATATAAGCAATAAATAAAGCCGGACCTTGATGGATATTTAAATCGCATAAGCTCGTTTGCTTCTCATTTATCGTTCTTCTTTTTTTTTATTATGTTACGAAAAGCTTCTTTTTTTTTTTTTTTTCAAAAATATTTAAATTTTTTTTTTAATAAATTTAAATAAAATGTTTGAATCAAAGCTACTAAATCCAAAAAAGCATGCGTGTAGTCACACAAAAACTCTGCTCTTTTATCATACAAATTTGTGGAAGGAAAATAAAGTAAAAAACAGAAAAAGACGAAGACGAAGAGAATTATGGTGCGGTCAAGATTGGTTTCAATGTCTGGGTGATTATACTGAAGCTTTTGGCTAGTGTGGATGACACCCGCATCCTATATAAGCCCGTTGTAATCACACCAATATTCGACACTTTCTCATCAACTGCTAACCGAGACTATCGAGTTAGTGTTGTTTATACGAAGTAATTTTAATTTAATTAATAAATATGAAATTATTATTGGTGAGTACCAAAAAAATATAGTTTTTAAGCTTTATAAAGTCAATTTGGATTAACAAAAAATAATTAAAGTGGTTTTGTGATGCAAACATTATGTGATATTTGGATTAAAAAATTATTCGTGCCTAGTGTTTTCTAATAAATAAAATTTAATTTTTGTCCAGGTTGTGGCAATTGCCTTAATTGGCGTTGCATCAGCACAAAACTACTTCCAACAACAACGGACACAAAACGCATTCACCCGTCCAGATGGTTCACGAGTACAACAAAATGCATTCGCACAAGTCTCTGGAAACAATGCTGGCCGTTATACCGCTGGTGGAGATGGTCGTTATAGTGGTGCAAATGATGGTCGTTACACACCAACTGACGGCAAATACCGTGGAGATAATTCCGGCAAATACAGTGGCAGATATGTAGCTGATGAAGCAGGCAAATACTCTCATGATGGTCGCGATTACGAACACACCGGAGATAAATTCGGTGCTGGTGGCGGTTTCGGTGGTGCCAACAACAATCAAGGTAAACAAGGAGGTCAAGGTAAGGACAACAATTTCCAAGGCAAACAAGGAGGACAGGGTAATGCCAACAATAATCAAGGCAAACAAGGAGGACAAGGACAAGCAGCTAAACAAGCTCCAGCACCAGCTCCATTTGTACCAAAAATAACCGGACTCGGCTCAGCTTCAAATGCTCCACTTTTCGGACAAACCAAAGCTGCCCCAGTTGAAGTATACAAGCCAATCACCACATACCACAAAGAAGATGGATGGCACATTGTTCGTGATATCAAGAAAGACGCTGATGCAGGATATTATTATCTTTATGAAACTGAAAACAAAATCCTTGCCGAAGAACATGGACAAACCGATCCAGCTGATGGTAAAGATTTAGCTGGTACACGCACTAAAGGCTTCTACGAATACGTTGGTGATGATGGTAAATTATACCATGTCAACTACACAGCCGATGAAAATGGTTTCAGACCTGACGTAAGTTATAATAATAATCTCAAGCGAAAAAACGAATCTAATAATAATTTTAATTTTTTATTTTTTAGGCTGCCTTCATCCCAACACCACCACCAATCCCAGCTGATATTCAACGTGCTCTCGACTACGTTGCCAGACTAAAGAAAAACTAAATTTCCATCAATCAATTAAATTTATAAATCAATTTCCACCCAATATTTAAAATAAATAAAAATACGAAAAAAAAAAAATGTTCAAAAAAGATAACAAAAAACTTTGTCTGCACACCTTTTGTTTACAATAAATAATTAATTAATATTAAAAAAAAAGAAAAATTGTTTGTTTGAATATTTTATTTGACTAGCGAAAAGGTTTCGCGATTGGTGATTCATTTGCGTCACCAGATTTAACATTTATAATAACCTTTTTGTCGTTTCTATACGAAAAACTTTAATTTTTTTTTTTTTTTTTGTCATAAATTATCCAAAGAATAAAAAATAATAAATGACCACAAAAGGTTGTCCTTAAAAAAAAAAATTAAAAAAAATACAAACCAAGAGAAAAATTTTTTTTTCTGTTTTATGTTAAAATTGATATTGGATATTATGAAATAAAACACAAATTAAGCAAATGAATAGACGCACCTTTTATTCGATTTATCTTGTCTCAGATTTTTAGTTTTTTTTTTTCTTTAATCGTCCCATGAATTATTCATTTATTTTCTTCGCTAATCTTGTATTATATAAATAAAAGTAACAAAAAAAGAAAAAAAAAAAAATTAATTCAACACAGTTAATGGTTTAATACCTTAAAGAAATTGAAAGTTATTTTTGTATAACATATATTTATAAATATAAATAATATTTCTTCTTCTTTTTTTAATGGCATCAAAGTTGTATAACTATTAATGACTTTGTTGTCTTCTTCTTTGACTTAACATTATATAAGAAATTAACATTGAAAATAAAAACAGGTGTTATGGCTATATATATAAATAAAACGTATTTTTCTGTTATAAAGTATAAATTAGCATCAATTATAATAAAAAAAAAATGCAAGATCGCGACCGAAATAGTAAAAACGAATCAAAAAAAAAATAATCAAAATGATAACGAAATATCCTCACAATATCCACGGATTATTTACATTTTCCGTTTTACTTTTGCATACGTAAAGTTGTATAAATTATTTTTAAACGCACAAAAATAACAAAATTTATTTTTTTTTATTATTTATTTGAAAATTATGTAGAAAAAAAATATTTTTTTTTTTTTTTCTAAATTATTTAAAATACAAAACATTAAAAAGCCTCCGTTAAATAGAAACAATAAAAAAAAAAAACAAATTTAAAAGCATTTCAGCAAAACCACTAATTCATGGCCATCATCTGGCGATAATTCTTTAATTGTTTTATTATTAAAATTAAGACTAAATTAAAATAATTATTAATTATGAATTGTTTTAATGAAATTATATTTTTTTTTTTCTTTATTTGACTTTTTAGAAAATCTTTTATTTTTGAGTCCATAAAATGCCAATGAAATTTATTGATCATTAAATATTAGCTTAGTTCGCTTAATTGAGATCAATTTTTCTTTAGGAACCAGAGATTTTTATTGATTTTTTTTTTAGTAACCTGATGGATTTATTGCTTTTTTTTTTTTTTTTGTGCGCTCTTAATGTCAAAACTTTTATTCATAACTATGATTTCATTGGGCTTGGTCGCGATAATATTAATCAACTTAATTAATTTTTTTTTATTCTTTAGCAACAAAACAAAAATTCATTCTTGATTACTCATCAAATACTTTTACTAACAAGGTTACATACCTCACTAAGTTATTGTCTGTAAAATCTACCTAACAGTAGTAAGGAAGTTACCACCCACAATTTTTACATTATTCTGAAAAACATCAACAGAAATTCCCCAAAAACAAATTTATTATTTTTTTTTTCTGATACAAGATAAAACTAACAATGCAACAGTGACTTCCGACTCACGATCACGATTATTTACAAATAATTTAGCATCGATTCGTTTAAGTACAACAAAAAACGAAGCTTTCCAAAAAATTAAAAAAATAAAATCTCATTAAATCCTTGATATATAAATTACAAAAACAGTTCATATCAAGTTCAATAAATAGCCTTCCAGGTTAATAAATAAATTTAACCGTTTATGATGAAATATTTATTTGATTTAGATGCGTGTTACTTAAGTAAGCATCACTTTAAAGTTTAAACCTACATAGACCTTTTATTAAAATTTACTTTCTTTCTATTCAAAGCAGTAAACAACATATAATTAACCTATAAATTACAAATAAGCGAAAGTAATAATAATAATACAAAATGATAAAACTTCTTCAAAACAACACGCAGAGTTTTTTTTTTTTTTTTATTTCATAATTTCTTACACTTGCCATGTACGATTTTTAATTTAATTTTTACTTTTGATGAGTTTCGCTCGCATTGCTGGATCGTGCATTAAAAAATGATGAGATGTCAAGGTAAATTCACTTTTATTTATATGTTTTAGCCAAAATGAAACGTTTTTTTTTTTTTTTTTAACGTACTCTTATGCAGGTACAACACCAGGTAATAAAATTAAATAAACAAATTAATTGAATTATTGCAAGAGACAACAAAAAAAACGCAGTTTATTCGCGGTTACGCAAGTTTATTATTTTATTTTTATTTAAGTGATTATGTTATTATGTAATTTAAATATTTATGCCATCTCTTGGATAAATAAAAAATTCATTTTAATTAATTTATTTTATTCTTATATAACAAAATTAATTTTTATCCTTGATTTACACAATTAAATAGCTTTTCAGAATGCAAAACATGGTTAAAAGATGTCGCAAAAAATTGGGAAGTAATAATAACACTTTTCACCTTCTTTTAAATTGTTTTACCGTATGCAGATGGATAAAGCTATAATCTGCCTACAGTTAAATGAATAATTTTTAATTTCATGATCATCAAAAACATTCATTTTAATTAATTAATGCAATAATAAAATTCAAAAAAAAAATCATGATTTTTATCTTAATTAATTTTCATAAATTAATTTTCGAACCATAATTAATGTTGTTATGAAATTAGTTTAAATTAAAACAAGTTTATTATGGATGATTTTTAATTTTATAAAAAAAAAAAATGTTTGATTAGTGTTTTAGATTATCAATCAACAAACAGATTGAATTTGTTTTTATTTATTTATTGTTCCTTTGCTTTCGATGTGACTTTAATGCTGATAGATTTAATTATGGAACTTTGACTTTCTTATCTAGCTTTTAAATAGTTATCACTTCAATGCCATTCCACATTTTATTCAAATCCTGCAATATTGATAACACTATTGACAATCTTTTTTTTTTTATTTTCCTTTCCTTATAAACAATTAACAATTTTAATTTAATTAAAATAATTTCCAAAGAAATTACACATCAATTATGCAAGAAATTTTGTATAATTTTTAATTAAATAATAAACACATTTATAATAAATGTTAAATGTGGCAATTTATTAAAATAATTAACATGATTTAAATTAGTTCTGTATTTTAAGAAAGTTTTTGGTTATTTTATGAATTACGCTACCAATCGTTTTTAACACGGAAAATCTATTTATTTATTTTTTACCGCCCGCCCATACTCATTAGAACGATCTTGAATGATCAAAAAATTATAAAAATTCATTAGCATTATGATAAATGCAAACAAACAAAATTCCATTTCACACAGTTTGATTACTGAAATATCAACAGTCAACGATATTATGTACATATAATATTGACATTTCTAAATTAAAAAAAAAAAAACTAAACTTGAATCAAATTAATCAAATTAAAATTTATTAACAATAAAAATAGCTTTGTATTCTCAATATTATCACACAAAAAAAAAAGAAAAAAAAAAAAACATTTTATATTGTTTTTTAATCGTAATTAGGTGGATCAATGAAGACGATACATTTTTCTAACTAACTATAATATTATCAAATTCTTCATAACACTGCTGAACGTCGTTTACGTAAAATATTAATAAATAAATAAATGTGTTAATAAATATTTAACGCATTACGCAAATAATAAAATACATATATGTATATGTGAGAATAGCAGCCAGGTTTGTTACTTTTATGTTATTAATCAATATTTCAACCCAAAAATAAATATTTTTTATTTTTTCCTTGCCAAAATTGATTGTGTTTTTTGAAAGTAATAAAAAAAAATAAAAAAATCAAAATATTCTATTTTTATAGTTAAATATCAAACTGTTACAGTTTGTTGTTTATCAAAAAGGAAAAAAAAAAAAAGCATACATTCAGGTTGTTATAGTTTTATATTAAAGAAGAGGCACGTCACATATTATTATTATATATTTATCTCTACATATGTATGACAGACAATAGTTATGTATTTAATAGATCTACTTTGCAGGTTAATTAATAGATAAACAACATTATCAATTTAATATTGTTGTAGCATTGACTATTTTATTATTTGATATAAATAGTAGCTCATAAACGATATGGTTTGCAGTTTTGTTAAATATATTACCGGTAAAGCTTGTGTTAATTAGTGATATTCAAAATGAAAGTGGTAAATATATATATATTTTTGATTGTGAATTAAATTAATGTTCTAGTGGAATACAAAAAAGGATTTTATTTATTTAAGATAATTATTTTCGCGGTAATATTAGCCGCTGTTTATGCTCAACAAGTACCATCTCTGGATTTAAGAGCACCTATTCGTGAATCTGCTGTTAATGTACCACAGTCTCAATTCAAGGTTAATCGATATAATCTTTTATTAGTGAAAAAAATCTCATGTTTACAATTTTTGTTAGGCACCCGTAAAATCAGTTACTGTAGTAAGGGATAATGCGTCACAATTCGGTGCAACAAAGGCGGTAAGCGAAGATTCTCTTAATCAGGGAAATGGAAACTACAGATACAGGTTAATAACTAATTCAGAAAAATTTAATTACTTTATAATAATAACTAAAAAATATTTACAGCTACGAAACGGAAAATGGAATAAAAGTTGAAGAGACTGGAACATTAAAAGGTGAATCGGAATCGGTTCAAGGAAGTTATTCATTTAAATCGCCAGAAGGTCAAACTTTCTCTGTACGTTACATTGCTGATGAGAATGGTTTCCAACCTGTGGTAAATATATTAGAAAATTAATTATCAATACCACACAATTAATTATGAAAATTTTTCTTCTAGGGTGATCATTTGCCAACATCACCACCAGTTCCAGAAGCGATTGTTAAATTATTAAAATATTTAAGTGAAAATGAAAAAAATTAATTCTTTAAATTATTTATTAATTAATACAGATGTCACTATAAAAGCTTTTAGTCGGTTTTTTTTCTCTCCAAAAAAATAAATAAACTTTTACGAGCTTTTTTTTATGTAATGTAAACTTTTATTTGAAAAAAAAAATTAAAATATCACCAAAATGTATACTATTCCCATAACACAGTATTTTCATTAATAAAAATCGAAAAAAAAAATTTTTAATTAAAATCAATAAAAATAAATTTATCACCCAATTAATCACCGCATTTAAATTATTATTATTATAGGCGCTCTCAATTATATCATGGTATTTCTATTTTATTTTATTGAATAAATTTAAAAAAAAATTGTTTTTTTGCAAAATCATAAGAGATAATTTATTATTACATAATTATACAATATTATTTGGCGGTTAAATCAATTTCGGTAAATATGTAAAGTTTATTGTTTTTTAAATGTTTTTTAAGAAAAAAAAAAGAAAGACAGAAACAAATATATTTTTTATTGAATCTCGCGGAATTAATTAATAGGCTAAAAACTCTCATAATTAAATGAATACTCAGAAAATTGTTGAATTGCAATAAAAATGTTTTTGTGTTTTTTTTTTTTTTTTTTTTTTTTGCAAATAAATGATTACTTTCGTCTGTTTGGTAACCACTTTGTGTAAATAAATTATGTCAACAAGAATTCTTGGTCTTCACACATTTTTATAATAAAAATAATAATAATAATAATAAAAAAAAAAAACTTTATAATCCTTGAGTATTTTTATCAAGTATTACCAAGTTTAATGTTAAAAATTTTTGCTTTACCAACATCAAGCTTGCTAGGCTTTGTTATTTTATTAATTAGTTTAAGGAGAATCACACAATAAAAATTGTTTGGTTTTTTTTAATTTAAATACAATTAGTTTTTTAATTAACTAATTAATTCATTAATTATACAGCTAAGTTGCAAATGAAAGTAACGGAAAAAAAATGTATTTATTTTTTTTTTTTTTGAAAACTAATACAAGAAAGAAGGTTATGAATGGATAATGTGAAGTATGACTGACTGATTTAACTATTGTAATTATTTTTTAATGTGCAAAAATTATGACAGGTGAAGTATGATTTTGTAAGACCTTTATTAAAAAACGATGAGGAAGTGAAAAAAACATGACAAAAATTTAATTAAAAAAAAAAAAAAAAAAAATAGTACACAAAGTAGCATCAAACAACTATTAATAATAATCACAAAAAAAAATAAAAAACCAGACACCACATCAACAATATAAAATTTTCAATACCAAAATAATGAAGTAATAATAAAAAATTCTTTTTTTTTTTTGTTTTTTTATTAAATAAACGTAGTTAAAAAAAAAAACATTTTATTAGCCTATGACAGTCATTAATATTGCAAACGTTTATTATTATTATTATTATTATTATTATTATTATTATTATTATTATTTAAAACAATAAAATAGTTTATGAAGCGCATTTTACTTAAACAGAATTGCAGTATTAATACTATTAACACGCGAAAGATTATCACAATTAATAATTATAATAATAATTAAACAGAAAAATAAAAACTACAAAATCCCCACTTGTCCCGATTGAAGAAGAATAAAAAAAAATAAATAATAAATTTAATAAAAGAGATTTAATAATAATAATAATAATAATAATAATATGTAACCTTCACATTTTCATTATAAAACACTTTCGCTTTCGACAAATAAATGATATAAACATTAAAAATAAAAAATAAATAACGAATAATAATAAAAAATCCATCATCATCATCATCTCTTATTTTTATTGTTTTTTTTTTTTTAATTATTTTTACTTTTTTATTTTACTCGTTAGAATCTCTTCTAAATACAATGTAAAAAAAATTTCTTCACACTTTTAATTGCAAAAAATATGCAAATGCAGAAAAAAAAAAAAGAAAAGGAAAAATTTTATCATCATAATTCATAGATTATTTTTCTTTTACACCAAAATTCAAATTAACGCTTATTGTGTGTTTGCGTGTGTGTTTCTTGTGTTTTTTTTTTTGGTAATTTGCTAATTAACAGAAATCATATATTCACGTTTTGTTTTTCTTTGATTTTATTTTATTGAATTTGACCCCGAACTATTCGACAATTTGTTTATTGCATTCACTATTTTTAAATAATATATTTTTTTTTTTTTTTTCAATTGAATTCAATAACAGAAAAATGTTTAAAAAATAAAAAAAAATTAATTAATTGCAATACCATCGTTATATATTATTTAAAATTATAAATGACGTGAAGTGATATTTAGTTTTCTTCTTTAATTATTTTATTTTATTTATTTTTTTTTTTTTTTGGTTACCAACAATTAGAATTGGTGTGATAATCAAATAACATCTATTGGATATTGTGTGTCTGACAAACAAATATACAAAATAAATAAATTTACTTTTTTTATTATAGAAAAACCTTGTACTTATTCAATTTTTTTTTTTTTTTTTAATTTCAATTTTTATAGGATGATTATGAATAAAATTATTTATTTATTTTATAATAATATAATATATCTCTTCACCCCACTAAAATTAAAAACAATTATTATTTAAATAAATATATAACTAACTCTCTACACTTGTAATAGAATTTTTATTGAATTAAAAAATTAAGGTAAGACTTTCCTGTCATTTAGCTCAAATGAAAATCACTTGCAACTTGTTTATTTTTCTATTATTTAATAAAAATAAAAATAAAATAAAAAAGAAACTAATAAAATTATTATTAAATACCAAAGATGTAACATTCATTAATAAATTAAATAGCTATGACATTATAAGCGCATGGTGTATCATGTAATGTTAATTTAAATTATTATTATTTCACATTAAAACTCCACTTTTTTATTTCTATATAAGTTAAGTAAGTAAGTAAGTAAGTGAATCTGTTTAAAAATAAATAAATAAAAAAATTCCAATAAAACAGTAAATGCATGTTAATAAAACCACACAAAATTGAAAAAACTGCAATCATCAGGTGAAATATCCTCATTAATAAATCATTGATAAGTTTAAGGTGAATGCAAATTATGTTTATAACAAAATTCATTAATTATGATAAAGAAAGTTGATGCATCATCCTTGAAACGTAATTCATTCGATTACAACATGATATTTCTACTATAGAAAAAAAAAATTATATTAAATTACCACTAATTAATAAAGAATCGAAAGATTATTAAATGCACATAAATTAAATAAAAAAAAATAAAAATTTAAATTTAATCAATTGAATAAAATCAACAAAATATTATTAAATAACATAATTATAATAAATTTAAGGATGGTAAGCAACCACTAATGCTTTTGACAAGTTGTTTAATTTTTTTTTTTTTTTTTTTTGTAGCAATAATGATTAATTAAAGGATTAATTAAATAAAACGTTAATTATAATTGTTGAGGTAAATAAGTTTTTTTTTTTTTTAAACCATTATTAGCCGTACCCATAAAGACAATAATTTTCCTCTATCGTCGTCTATTCTTATATCATCAAAAAAAAAAAATATTTTTATTCTACTACCGACAATAAGATAAAAAACATGAATTAAAACAACAACAACAAAAAAAGGTGCAGAAATATCGCTTGAATACTTAACACGATGACAATACAAACGGTTGCACATTAATATAATAACGGTAATGTAACCTGTTAACCTATTCGGAGACGCCAGCTATTTTCTAATAATCCAACAATGTGATATAAATCCCTGCATAAATAATTGTGCACGCCTTAAGAAAGTGCAGCTACTTAAAGAATTTTTTTTTTTATTTCTTAGATTTATATTGATTAATGATAATCAAAATCGTGGTATTCGATAATCAAGCTACTTTCTTTACCATTTATTATTAACATTAACGATGTTACATTTCCGTTTGGTTGCATCAATATTAAGTTTTTTTTTCTCTCTTTAATTTAGGGAAGTAATTAAATTCACGATATTAAATCATAAAAAATGTTTTATTTTGAAATAATTTTTATTATCAAAATCGTAAATATAATATTAGATGATATCAATTTGTGTTTGGTTTGTTTTTTTTTTTTTTATTATTGAAAAATTTTTATTAACATTTTTTTAATTGATTTTTATTATTATAAAAGCGAAAGAAAAATAAATAATTTTTATTTTTTTTTTCTACTTTTATCTCTCCTAGATGCTTTTGACGACATAATATATGTATGCAAAAGTAAAAGTAATTAAAGCAGAGCAGATTATATTGGTCATACATCATAATTAAATTTTAAGAATGTTTTTTTATTTTTTTTTCTGTTAAGAATTTATGTCATTCCGTGCATTAATTTATTAAAATTTCACAATACACAACATCATTAAAAAATAAGATTCAATTCTTCTTTCTTTATATTTTTAGTTTTGTTTTATTTAAAAAAAAAAAAATTAAATTAAATGAAAACACCACGAAAGAAAATTAACAGACGAAAATTTAATTAATTTCACAATTTACTTAAAAAAAAAAAATTTTAAATGTGATAATTGTTATACGCAAATAAAATAAAAAAATATATATTTTTGATAATTAATTAAACAAAAATGAAAATTTTAATTAATAATTTATTAAATATGTAAAAAAAAAATATCTTTACCATATTAATTAGTACTCCTCTGTTTATTTTTTGTTTTTGTAAATATTTCTTGTACTTGATGTATGAAATCAATGAATAAATTTAATTTCTTAATAACTCGTTTAATATAATAAGAATAATGATAATAATTATGTAATTACATGATAATGCAATGCATATTCATAAATATCGTCAAAATTAGCAAGAAAATTAGTTGCTAATCCAGAAAGAGTTTTTTTTTTTTTGCTAGTTATTTACATCGCGATATTCAACAATAATTGTGTAATCATTTTAAATAAATTAATTTTAATATATATAAATAGAAAACACTTAGCCACATTAACATTACCTGTCCTGATGACATTTAATATTTCTATGAAGAAAAAAAAAATTTTATCGTCTATCGCAATTAAATCTACAAAGTAACGAACAAGCAAAAAATAATATAAAAAAAAAATTATATTAAAATATCAACGAAATAGTTTTATTAAGTATCCTGTTTTAATCTTATTAGAAATCTTTTTTTCCGTAACGATCATTTATAAATTAAGAAACTTTAAACAACAACAAAAAAAAAACAAACCACCAAACATATAGAACCTTCAAAAGTAAATTAAAATTAATTTGAATGCAACAAAATAAATAAGATAAGAAAATTTGTTAACAACATTAAAAACATTAAAATACAAAAAATTGTCGAAAATGCCAAATAGTTTTTATTATTACATAAAAAAAAAATGAGGCAAAACAATTAAATAACACATACTTGTTGCTTGCTTGTTTGTGATTTATCTTGATATTGTTGATGTTGATGATGATGATGATGATGTGATGACTTAAAACAACTATAATAAATGCGCAACTAGTAAATAATAATAATAATAATAATAAACCTCTGTGAACATGTTTATACAACAAACAAAAAAAAAATGTAAAAAAAAAGATTTAGTATGGTCATGTTATCATTTTGGTAGATTATCAATGTATGCAAGTAAAACAAGTAATATGCACATTACTTCTGCAAAGTATTTACACTTTAGTATCATAAATAATATAATTATGCTTTGACTCTTACTACACAACCATAAACTATCAAAAGACAACACTTCAAGAGTGAAGATAAATAAATAAATAAATAAAGAAAAAAATAAATAACAAAGCAGCAGCGTACAATTTTTTTTTTTTTTTTATTATTAGTTGGGTGATGCTTGTGGGGGAATAAAATTAACAATATTTTTTTTTTTTAAATTTATTTACTTATTTGACTCTTTCTAACATACAAACAAAAAATATGTGGATAATAGATAAATAGGTAGAAAAAATAAACAATAAGTGTATATCAAAAAAAAAAAAAAAAAGGAGTGAGTAAAAAATAGCGAAAAATTAAATTAACTAAAAAAAAAAAAAAAAACGAAGATAAAGAAGAAGAAGAAGAAGAAATAAACATTGTTAAAACCATACCACCAGTTAAATTTCTATAAAAACTTTTTGATATAAATACGGATTCATCTAAATATTACTTCATTAAAATCTTTACCTTTGTGAACATTAATAGTGTTTTATTATTAAGTGCACTAAGCCAAGTGATTTAACCAAAAACAATTATTTTTTTTGAAAATAAATAATAAAAAAAAAAGGATTATCAAAATGAAGACTGTAAGTAGTTTTTTTTTTTAAATAATTAATTAATCATACAAACATCAAGAGTGTTGTACAATATTTTTATTAAAATTCATTAACTTCCGCATTTTTTTTTTATTTCGAAGAATTTTAATTAATTTATTAACATGTAAAACGAAAAATTGTTCTTTTTATTACAATTTTATATTACATAATATGAAAATCCTATTTTAATCCTGCATTAATTAATTACGTAAATTTAATTGAATAATAATTAATGTAATTTTTGTTTAAATATCTGATGAGATAATTCCACTGTACATCTTAAATAATTATTAGTAAAAACTTGTTTTGTAAACAAGATATTAAAAAAAAAATGATTTTTGTATATTTCATCTAGACACGCAAAAGTTGATACGAACACAATATTAGTTTTTGTGCAATTTTTGTGGTAATTTTTGTTAGCACGAATATTTTTTTTTTTTTTTTTATTAACGTAAATTTATAAAATAAATAAAAACGTAGATACATACACGGGGGAATAATAGAAGCTAATTGATTGGCGACCTCGATCATTTAATTTCGCTTTTATTCTGCTTGAAAAAAAATTTTTTTTTTTTTAATTTTTAATAATAATTTTTAGGAAATTAATGAAAAATTTATATTTATTTATTTGTTTGATTTTAGATTGCTTTATTAGCCGTTGTATGCTTGTCATATACATTAGCTGTACCACAAGCCCAGCAAGAACCAATTGCTATTGTCAGCCAAAATTCAAACATTGAACCAGATGGCTCATACCAATACAAGTAAATATATAAAAAAAAAAAAAACATTTTTAATTAAACTTTTTTATGAGAATTTTTCTTGGGAATTAATGACTTTTGTCATAATTTTCAATGAGATATTGCTTCATTAAAAAAAAAATATTTTGTGTGTTGTTTTCTTTAGTTTTTTAAATCTTTATAAACAAAAAAAAATATAAACATGTAATGAACCATGAACTCTTATTTCAACAAATAATTGCGAATGATATTTGAATTTTGCAAATCAAATGTGAATTATCATGGGATGGGCGAGAATGGAAAGGAGTTTTAACAACTCGTGTCTTGTTATAATAATTGCAAAAAATAAAAAACTAATTTTTTTTTCTCTCTATTAAAATAGTTATGAAACAGCAAATGGTATTAAAGCTCAAGAAGTTGGAACATTAAAGAAAGCCAGCAGCCCAGACACCAGTGATGTTATTGTTGCCCAAGGTTCATTCTCATACACAGCCCCAGATGGTCAAGTAATCCAACTCCAATATGTTGCTGATGATGTTGGTGGTTTCCAACCAGTTGGTGAACATTTACCAACACCACCACCAATCCCAGCAGCAATCCAAAGAGCTCTTGACTACATTGCATCCCAACCACCACAAAAGAATTAAATTATCCAATATTATCCAATAACAACAATAAAAATAATTTAATTTTTGAATTAAAAGAAAAAAGCAAATTATTTTTTTTACAAAATAAAAAAAAAAAAAGGAAAAATAAAGAATAATTTAATTAAAATAAATCTCACGGCTATGATTAATACAAAAGAATAAATAATATATCTTTTATAATTAGCTCTTAATCACAATATTATTATTATTATTATTATTATAATTATTATTATTCTTATTGTATAATAGTTACGATATTAAAATTACAATACTCAATGGCTGCCAATAATATCTTTCTAATTAAAACATTTTTTTTTTCTTTTTTTAAATATTCTATCTATCAGCATTTATTACAGCAGATGCGATACCAAAATTAATAATTTACCTTTTCTTTTGCTTATCTATAAAAAAAAAATTACTTCCTCTACAAGTATTATCTCTTTCGAAACAAATTAAAAAAAAAAATCGCATAAAAATTTTAAAATGTATTATAAAAAATGTAAAAAAAAAATAATTTTATTGTAAATAAAAATAAAACAATTTATAAACATAAAAAAAAATTTAATTTATTATTATTTTAATCAATGAGTTAAATAATCGCAAGATTATGTTCGGCTGCTAACAACCACCGCTAACATAAAATAAAGCCGACACTAAACACTAAACAATCGACTCATAATGACTAATTAACTATTAAACAACAACAATAATAACCAAAAAAAATAATAATAAAGACAATAAGAGAGTGATATAAAAACGAAATACTTTCACCTTTGTATAACACGACAGACTTAAAAATTGATGATTTTCATTCAAAAAAGTGAAGATTTTATTACCAAAAACAACTTTTTTAATATATTAATTAAAAGCTTTTTATATGTTTAAATTATGTGTGTTTAATTGTGTAATTTATTTAAATATTGATTAAGTGAAACAAAATAGAAAATAAAATTTCTAAAAATTCTTTTGAAAATCCACCAACCCGCCAGCATTCAGTTTTTATTTACTAAAACGGAAAATTCATCATTTTTTTAGTGATAATTTTATTCAAATTTTTTGTTTGACTAATTTTAAACAAACCAACTTTGTCAAAAAACATTAATTATGTAACTGAAATAACAAGTGTTAATTTTATCATAGTCGAAAAAAAAAAATTATTTCAAAATTATAAGATAACAATGATGGGAAAGAAAGAAAGAAACAAACAAAGTCAATGGTTGATGATAATTTAAATAATAAATAGAAGAAAAAAAAACTTTTAATAAACATTTATTCTATGAATTAATTCAGCGAAAGTTTTAATGTTAGCAATAAGCCAATTATTAATTCATATATGATATTTATATAATAAAATAAACATTGGGAATGTTTAATATAAAGTTCAATGTGCTCGTACACTTAATTATATACATAATGCTTAATAATAGGAAGAAAAGCTAAAGAAGATAATTATTTAATTATTATTATATAAGCTGGCATAAAGTGTTTGAGTGTTTAATTCAATGTTAAGCTTTAATTGTTACTTAAATACTTGAGCATGTTCAATGTTTAAAGTGTGACAAAATAAAATGAACGTGACTAATTAAAAAATATTCCTTTAAATATGAATGGAACAAAAAAAAAACTATTTAAAGAAAATTATTTTTCATTAATTGGATTAGTTAGTAACAAAGTGCATTTGTTTCACAATCCATTCTAAAGTTTAATTAAATATTAATATTTAACAAAATGAAAGTGGTAATTATACAAAAAAAATTAATTCCTAATGAAGAATATTTTAATTAATTTATTTATTTTCAAAGATTTTCTGTATCCTGTTATTAGTATACGCAGCATGGTAAGTTATTATGAAATATATCTAATTATGTATCTACATACGTGTTTAATAAACTATTTATATTTTAATTTAAAGGGCCGATGATTATAATTATAGTATAGATGATTATTATAATTATGGAGTACGTTGCTTATAAATTCTCATTTAAAAAAAAATCCATTTTAATTTTCTATCTTTTATTTTCAGTCATGCTGACAATAATATTTGAACAGCAACATTTTACAATAAAATATTAATGTATGAATAATGAAATTAAATAAATAAATTAATAAAAAATTAAATCATGTTAGTTTTCTTTTTATTTTCTCACAATTTTATTTTATTCGTGAAGTGTTAAACGTGATAATGGAAACAACAAAATAATCCAAAAATCTAAATGTTGAAAAGTATTTAAAGGAAATATTATTGTAGCATGGGATTAGTTTACTCAAATAGTTTAAAGTACATAAATATCCTTGAAACAATACAAAAAATTAAATATGAAACAGGTAAAAATTAAAAAATAATTACAAACATATTTCTCCAGTTTTTTTTTATTTATTTAAAGGTGGTAATCTATATGCTAATATTGATAGTGGTTGTATCATGGTAAGATAATAAAATAAAACTAATTGAATATTTTTTAATCGAAAAATTAATAATTCTTTTAAACGCAGTGAATACGAAAATATTAATTCTTATAATGGAACCATGCAATATTTCTATGATGAGAATATACCGTTTAATGAAAGTATTTAATGAATTCATGTACAGAAAAATAAATCTAATATTATTTCAAATAATATAAACAACAAACCAATTATTAAATAAATAAAAAAAAAATCATGATGTTTGATTTAAATTTAATGTATTTAGTCTTCTTTTTGTTTTCTCACAATTTTATTTTATTCACGATTAAACAAATACAAAAAATAAGCAAAGTGTTAAGCGTGATAATAGAAACAACAAAGACAAACTCAAACTATTTAAGGGAAACATTTTCACATCATAGGATTAGTTTATTCAAATATCTTAAAGTGCACAAATATACTTGAAGCAATTAAATATGAAACAGGTAAAAAAATAAAAAAATAAATTTACAAAGAAATTTCTCCAGTATTTATTTATTTATTTAAAGGTGGTAATCTATCTGCTAATATTGCTTGTAACATGGTAAGTTAATAAAATAAAACTAATCGATATACTAATAATTCTTTTAAAGTATGCAAAGCATTGAATGCAAGCAGCTAAATAATTATAATGAATATTTACACAATGTTTATGATGCATATACCTATGAGTGAGAGTTACACGACCAGAAAAATGAAATCTAATTTTATTTTAAATAATATAAACAACAAACCAATTATTAAATAAAATAAATAAAAAATAAATCATGATGTTTGATTTAAATTTAATGTATTTAGTTTTCTTTTTATTTTCTCACAATTTTATTTTATTCACGATTAAACAAATGCAAAAAGATAAAAAAAGTGTTAAAGGTGATAATAGAATCAACAAAGATCTAAATGTTGCAAAGTACTCAAACTATTTAAAGAAAGCATTTTCACATCATAGGATTAGTTTATTCAAATAGCTTAAAGTGCATAAATATCCTTGAAACAATTAAATATGAAATCGGTAATTATACAAAAAAAAATACAAACATTTTTCTTTACTTTTTATTTATTTCTTTAAAGGTGGTAATCTATATGCTTATATTGATAATGCTTGTATCATGGTAAGATAATAAAATAGAACTAATTGAATATTTTTTAATTGATTAATTAATAATTCTTTTAAAGTATACAACGCAGTGAATCTAAGCCAGAAAACTATGTTGAAAACTATCCAATGTATTATTCATGTTTTGGAATGTTGTATTAGTATTCATCTAAAGATAATTAAATATATTTCTGTCTTAAATAATTTAATCAAACAAACAAAATTATCAATTGTAAATTATAAAAATGTAACAAATAAAATAAAATAGAATAAAATAAAATTAAATTAAACTTAAACTTGTAATCAATTAAAAACTTTTTAAGGGTTGTAACAACAATTATCGTGCTTTTGAAAAACCGTGCACTAGAAATTTATTTTTCTTATCGTGACAAGAAGATGTTTTTTTTCTTTTTTTTCTAACTACTCATTTACTATTTAAATTCAAAAATTTTCTATTCTCAATTAAGTTTATCATTAAAGCTCATTGAAGGCTATTCAAATTTTTATCTTAATCAGTGAACTATAAAAAACAATGAATATGGTAAATATAAAAAAAAAGTTTTTGGAATTAAAAGTAAATAATATATTTCCTATCTAGTTAATGTATTTTAAGGCAATCACTATGTTAATATTTATAGCAATGTGGTAAGAGATAACGAAATACTCCTAAAAACTTATTTTTTTTATTAACTCTTTTAATTTAGGAAAGCTAATGACGAATTTATAACAGCTGAACAAGGTTCTATTCCTTGTATTCCCGTTGAAGGTGGCTGTATTAGTATAGAGACGATGATGGGATAAAATGTATTTTTAATTAATTTAATAATATCTGTCTTTACTGTATGAATAATATATTTAAATAAATATTCGATAATATATGCATAATGATTTTAATTATCTAAAACTTCCGATTCTTGATACTACCTGACACAAAAAAAATCCGTGTTCTAGTAAACCACGCGTATCACATAACCGTGCTATGAATATGATAATACAACCACAATCGTGAATTTTAAAATCATGCCGGTGATTTACTCATTCAGAAATACTATTTAAAGAATGTATCTTTCAATTACAATTATAGTTTATTATTAAAGCTTGTTGCTAATTATTATTCAAATATCTAATAGAAGTGATCTAAAAATACAAGGCAAAAAAAAAATGAAACTGGTAGAGTAAAATAAATTTTACAACCAACGTCTTTATAAAGCAAATTCAAAATAATTTTTTAATTTTTCTTTTTAAGATTATTTTTCTCACATTTATTTATATTGTAAATTCGTATCCTGCGTCAATTTTTTTGAGTCCTAATGGGTAAGAAATTTAATATAAACACTGAACACCGATTAATAATTTTACTTAATAGAATGACATCCAGTGATGTAGACCTGTCTTATCAAAGCGAACTAACATATGCTAGTTTGTAAGAAAATACAAAATCCAATACAAATTATATTTAATTGATTAAAAATATTATTTTCTTTTAAAGAGATGGCAGTGACACCCGTGATATTGTTGATAATCCATTGATATTTGCTTCTCCTTATCAAGGAGTAGAAACAGATAAAAATTCTAAGCATTTGTAAGATTATCCAAAATTTCTTTAATAACTAACCATATATTCAAATATCTAAAAAGAAATTCTTCTCAGTAGTAATGCAATAGTATTTGATGGGATAACATCGCAGAAGCACTTTTTTGCTGATGAGTAGGATTATTTTTACCCAATAATATATTTATTAATAAAAAAAATATTTATTATTATAAATAAAATAGAAAAACAAATAATTTATCATTTATTTAATTTATCGTGAGTTTAAAAATAAAAAAAATACCATTTGGCTAGCACTTGATACTCAACTAGTCATAACTTCTGTTTAAAATTTTTAAGAGCTGAAATATTTGTACAGCATAATTGGAGTTCCAATACGAAACTTCTCACCAAGTTTCAGCTCATTTAAATTTTTTTTTTTTTTCGACCAAAAATGCATACAAAGCATCAGGATTTTTTTCAATTTTTCCCCGAAAATTTAATTAATTCAGATCGAACTGAAACTTTGCAGTAATGTTCATTATGAAGTCCTGAATCGATTTAGTTCTTGGAGTTTTTCGATAAAAAATTTATTTCTCGAGTTATCGCCAGTAGAAAGTAAGAAAATTTTCGAATTTTTTTCTTTTCCGTTTTTGATAATTTTTGTTTAAAATTATTGGTACCTAATGTAGCTATTTATATGAAATTCTGTTAGATTAATTATTCATGATTACAAAACATCAAAAATCTTGATTCTGGCACACAATTTAGCCAAGTTATAGCCACAGAACGGTGATTACTACATTCATCAACTAAATAGATTTTTATTTCCACAAAAATTTTCTTCTAATTAAACTAATTAAATTCGATGTACCTTTGTATAACAATAAAATTATAAAATAAAAATCCAAGATAAAACTGGTTAAAAATGTTCACGTAGAAGTCACATGCTACTCTATAATCAAAATAAACTTTTACTTGGTAACATCTGATAACTTATTTAGTGTTATGTGTTATTCACAATTAAATAATTAATAATAAAAAATAAAAAAAAAAGTCTACACTACAAAAACTAGCACAAATTTGCGATTTAAAACACGTTTTTGTTTTCCACATCAAGCATAATAATCTACATACAATACATCTACAATACATAATAATCGTGTTGCACGTATATAGAAAGCAAAAGTATTTTAAATAATATGTAAATAAACACACAATATTTTCATGTAATAATTGATTGTGTGTCGGTTTTTTTGAAATTTTTTATTTTTATTTCTAGAAAGTAAATGTCACGAAGGTTAAGGTCAAGTTAAAAAAAAAAAAAAAAAAAAATTTTAATATTATTTTAAAATTTAAATATTTTTCTAATAAAAATGAAAAAAGCACCAATATAAAGATTTTTTTGTTTTTAATTATATAAATTCTTTCTTCAATTAAATGTGAATTCAAAACAAATTTTTAACATTGCATAATGAAAAGTAAATAAACTTTACTTTATTCGTTGCATTATTAATAACCCTGAAAGCAATAATTTATCAATAACTCGTATTAAAGAAAAAAAATAACGAAAATCATAAATCACAAGAAAAAAAAACCAAGGAAAGGATTCTTCTTGATGATTAATGAATGAACACACAGATTTGTTAAGTAAGCTTTTTGTAAAGTCAAGTGGATCAATCTTTCTTATTAATTTTTTATTAAACATTTTATTAATAATTTAATGTCATTGATGATTTTAATTTTTTGGTTCATTAAAGTGTTAAAACTTTTAATTAAGTTTTAACATTTAAACTGGTTTTACTTGACCATTAATACACAAAAAAAAAAGAAGAAGTTAACAAAATAATAAACGAATTAAGAAATATATTTTCAGGAAAATTATTAGTCTACGTTAGAGATTAAGACATCAATAATAATAATAATAATAATAATGTCTGCAAAAGTCGATTTAGTTGTACTGAAATCCGTTTATTTATAAATGAAGAACAAAGAAGAAGAAAAGTTTATTTGCGCTGCAATCATCACTTTCTGATCGCGAAAAGTGAATTTGTTACAATTTCCTATCGAAACGTAGACACATAAAATAGCAAAGTCAATGTTATCATTTTCACCGTGTTTGAACAGTTCCACTTTGTTTTATTTATTCTCTAATTAACATAAAACAAACAAGAAATATTCAACGTACTTAATTTGAACATAAAAACCACTTGACGATACTTGAGTAAAATTTTTTTTTTTTTACATTTTTAGCCTTTTAAACGAAACGACATTTGGATAAATGAAGCTTCAATTAAGCAGCAATGTTAAATAATAATCTTATCCCATTAATGTATTATATAAATAATCGAATTAAATTTTGATAGGATTACTTTCGTTTTCAATATTTATATAATATTTAATAAAAAATTTATACAAAGATGATACTAAATTTTGGCTAGTTAACGTATTTAGTGGGAGTATAATGTATTTGTGTTTGTGTTGAAGAATCATTTGGTGTTCCTTGTATATATTTACATATTCAGACAAAAAAAATATATAATTTTATAGCAAACAATAATAAAAAGAACTTGATCTTTTCACCAACTGTAAATCTTCTGCATATGTATTTTTTTTTTAATTTTTTTTTTTTTTGATATTTTATGTTAATTATGAAACACTTCACCCAATCAATCCATACCTTCTTTACGTCAGCAAAATCAGTGCATATAAATATCTTGAAAATTTTCATACTAATCACAGTCTTACTTATTATCAAGTATAAGAATCATCTTCCAAACAAAAAGATCAAAATGAAATTCGTTATTGTTTTGGCTTGCTTCGTTGCATGTGCATTCGCTGCATCAAAGGATTACAAAGATATTCCAATCGTTGCATACGACAGTGTTGTTGAACATGACGGCAAATACAAATATAGGTAAAAAAAAAACGGATGAAATTAACCCTAAAGTGTGCATTTAACTAATAATTTCTAATCAAAAAAAAAATTATTCCAACAGCTTCGAAACTGGTGATGGTACCAAACAAGCCGAAGAAGGTGTTTTAAAAGTATTCGATGCCGAAACAGCCGCTGAAACCGCCAAGGGATCATACAGTTACCAAGTACGTTTTTATTTTTTTAATTAAAATTTTATTATTAAAATCAAAAGCTTACAACAGAGCTTAAAAAGCGAATTTTGATTATTTTATTTAATTTTTTTTTTGGTTTTCGTTTTTACATTTAACGACTTTAAACTATAAAAAATAAAAATTTTTAACATTTAAAAAAGACGAAAATGAGTTAATAAAGTCAAGTTGACCATATAAAGTTATTTAATGTGACATGCTTGGATTGTATGACGCTGATGAAGTTAGATAACATATTTTATTATAATTATCGTATAAAAGAATTTTTATATAAATATTTAATATCAAAATAGAAGAGTAACGAAAAACATATCTAACATGATTGGAATACTAAAAAAAATAAAAAAAAATTATTAAATAATATTATTTCAAGGTTAATCAGCTTAACTGGTAACGTCTTTAATAAATTCGAAAGTGATCTCACCAAAAGCAATAGACAAAGACATTTTTCGCATTATTCAGTGAACATGCAACGGATATTTTAATAGATTAAAAAAGAAACCAAAAAACAAATCTGTTTTATATTTAAATAAAAATGTTTTTTTTCTTCTTATTATTTGTTTTTTAGGGTGAAGATGGTAAAACCTACAGCGTATCATACGTAGCTGATGAAAATGGTTTCCAACCTAAAGGTGACCATTTACCAACATCACCACCAGTTCCAGAAGCAATTGCCCGTGCTCTCGCTTATTTGGCCACAGTTCCACCACCAAAGAACTGAGAAACTAATTCTATTCTACTAGAAACGCCCTCTGATCGTCTCTTCAGCACCTGATTAATTATAACTGCCAATCGGTTTAGGAAAAAAAAAGAAAAACCTTCTTTTTTTTTCTTATTTTTACTTTTTGTAATTTTTATTTAAAACAAAAAACAACAAAAAAATAAATAAATTTACTCATTAAAAAAAAATATATATTTAATCGTTTTTCATTTTTCACCATTAATAAAATATGTTAATGAAATATTAAATTAAAATTGAATTAAAAGAAGAAAAAAATAATAAATTTTTGTTTATCCTTGAATTTATTTGTTATTCTTAAAATAACACAGTGAAATGTACAAGCAAAAAAAGCTCGTTTAATTCAATTTTAAATAATCACACAACACCGAAAATATGTCAAACTTTTATATTTGTGTCATCTTTAAATAAAATGTTACGTGGTATACAAAGTCGCACTTTCAATTTTATTTATTCAATAAAATGTTCGCTGTGTTCTAACAACAACAGTCGCCAAAATAAATATAAAAATAAAAATACAAAAATAAACCGGCTGTTTTGTTAACAACCAAAAAAATATTTAATTATAGTAAAACTAACACTTTTTCTTTAGTTTTTTTTGTAATTAGACTTAATTAATGTAATTAGAAACTTTTATTTAATTAATACTTTAAAAGGGGGAATGTCATAATAATTAGAGACTTCTGATAACCTCAAAAATAAGCCATAAGGTTTGTTCTATTTTACACAGCCGTTGTGGAGTTTAATGATTTTATTTTTATTTATTACATAACATGAAATTGTAAATAAGCACGATAAGTAAATAATAATAAAAATGTGCTAATAATTTTATAAACAACTTGAATAGGAAATGAAATTTTTTTTATTTTTTTTCAATTAAATGTGCTAAACATATAAATCCTGTTCATCTTGTTTTTTTTTTTGTTTTGTTTATTAAATTAATTCTTTTTTTTTTTTTTTCAGAAATTAAAATAAAAGTGAAACTAATTATCATTCACTGCGAAAAAGCTGTAAAAGCTGTTCACTAAAAAAAAAAAACGTTAAAAGTGGTTTGATCTAGTAAAACAACTAGCCTCTAGGTATTTTGATTGAACTTTCCTGATAGACAAGTTTTTCAGATGGATTTTATTATTATTATTATTAATAAAATAATTAAAGCAAATATTGTTGGGTAAAACAACTTAAATAAATGCAGAAGCAACAACAGCTTATAAATGTAATGCAATCTTAATTATTATGACACATGCTAAAACCGCACTTAAAAAAAAAATGTTTAACGAATAAATGTATGTAAGAGCAAATAAATAAATTTATTATTTATCGACAATGAACTATTAATAAATTTTTTTAGTGAAATTAACCTTTTGCTTTAATTGAAAATTAATAATTAATTTATATTATTTACATATTAGCGTGTTTCAAGTTTTTTTTTAAATATTTTATTTCATCATTTGTCTATAAACCACACCAATGTTGAAATGAAAAATTATAATAAACCGCGCAAGTAAATAACAAAATGCAGCATTGGAACACTATTTTTAGATAATTTGTAATAAATAGTTTAAGAACAACAATAGCAGCAGCAAGAAAATATTATACTATCTATATATCAACACATGGATATTTTAAATAAGTTAAAATATAATTTTTGGCAAAGTAAGAAAATAGCAACAAACTAATTGCATCATCAATTAACAAATAAAAAAATAAAATATTAATTAGCGTTTGTGTATGATTTTTTGTTATCACAAAACAAATTGAACTAATTAAAAATATTTTTGTTGTTTTTTTTTTATTAAGAGAGAAAAACAAGAACAAAATGATAAAGGTGTAAAATCACATGATTTTTTGGAAAATATCTGCTAATTCTCACATATTTATTTTAGTGTGTAATTTCTCTCTAATATTATTAACAACAGAAATAAATAAAGAAAACATTATAATACATATAATTGAGTATTGATAATGATGATATAATAATAAACAAAATAAACAATTATTTAGCAAATATTTATACACACAAAAAAAAAAAAAAAAGACATTGGATATTCGATAATTTTTTTAGTTTTTTTTTTTTTTTTATTAATTCTTCTTTATTTTTGTCATTTTTATTTTTTTGGGGATATTATTCTCGGTATTTGATTTTAATTTAAAAATAACTAAATATCTATATAATACATGTAAAATTTAGATATTTGTCGAGAAATAAAAAATTTAAGTGAATTAAGTAAATAAAGCAGAATATTAGTATAAATACATGAAACACATCATTCAATAAATCAGTCAACGTTTGTTCAAGTGATCTATTGGAATTATCCTTATTTTGTTAATAACAAAAACATAAAAGTATGTTTATTGTGTTTTTGTTTAATTATTTATTAAATTATGTGTGTTGTTTTGTGTAAATTTTGTAATTTAAGTTTTGAATTCAGTGCATTACGCATCAACAAGATTATTTAATATTTAAGGACACTAGTTGTGCTTATGCCTTTATAAGGCATTATCGCTTCTTAAATTTTTATTTTGTTAACTTTACCCTTTTTGAAACGTACCAAAACAAACAACCTCCAAGATCGTAACCTTTATAAATATTTGCTTAAGACTAAACTTATCTATTAGATTTTATTAAAAAACAAAAATAAAAACCAACGTTTCGTGTTTCGTTAAAAAATCAAAACAGATTTCTGTAGCACAACAAGAAAATAGAAAATTAAAAAATTTTATAATTTACGATCATATCGTGTTTATATTTATTACAACATTAATTACTATTAAAAGCAAACAGTTGAAACTGAATTTAATTTAAATTTTATTACATAAAAAAAAAAAAAAATAATAATAATAACCAAATGTACGAACGATACATGAAGTAACACTGTAATTGCTATAGTTAAACAATTCACACCTTTACAATATTTTTTTTTTCGTAGATTTCTAATAGACTTTAAAAATTAAAATTCATTTTATTGCAAATATTTAGATATAAATCTTTCTATAAAAAATATAAAAAAATTAATAAAAATAATAATAATAATAAATGTCTATATTTAAATTAATTTCTTTATTTAAAAGAGAAAAAAAAAAAAAAGCTTTATATAATTGAGGTCAAGCAAGGTCGTTACGAAGAGGTTACTTTGTTTATTCATTTTTAACCTTACAATGTGAGCTTAAAGCTTACAATTAAACAAAATAAATAACTTTTTTTTCATATTATTTACATTTAATTTGTAGTTTTCTGTTGCTTTAATTTAATTTAATATATTTTTTTTTTCTATTCACATATGTGGGGTATAATAAATGCAAGGCTTTATTCATTAAATTTCGATTAATTTTACCTTTTTTTTTTTTTTTTAAATCTATTTATATATTTAAAAACAAATTTGAACGTGTGTATTAATTTAAATGCCGTCGTCTGCTGTCTGTTATTTATTACGTTTTACAATAATAATTATTATTATTATTATATATCAAAGTTAATTATAAACAAAAACAAAATAAAATTTTTATATGATAATTTAATATTCGTGATGTTTAGTCAAAACAAAACCAAAAAAAAAAAAAATTAATTAAGAAAAAAAATCTCAACTTTTTTTTTTTTGCAATTAAATTATTTCAGGAAGAATGTATCGTTACGTGATATCTGCATTGATTTTGGTAGCTGTTGTACATGCAGCACCACAAGGATCACCACAACCAATTGCCGCACGTAGCAGTGCTGATGAAACAACACCAATTCCAATTATTAGCCAAAGTGATGCAGCCGGTGCTGATGGTAGCTTTAATTACAGCTATGAATCTGGTAATGGTATTAAATTGAACAATTCTGGATTCTCAAAGAAAGTTGTTTTACCAGTCGAAGAGGATGGTAAAATCGTCAACAAGGAACAAGATGTTCAAGTTCAAGTAGGATCATATTCATACACATCACCAGACGGCACAATTATTACACTTAAGTATGTATACTGAGAACTGCTTAATAGAGAAAAATGTATTTTAATTTTATATATTTTTAATTATTAGATATATTGCTGATGAAAACGGTTTCCAACCACAAGGTGATCATTTACCAACACCACCACCAATTCCAGAAGATATTCAAACATCTTTACGTAAACAATCATCATCTAATGATAACGACAATAAACCAGCAGCATCAGAACCAGTTGCTTCAACAAAGGTTGGACCAGACAGTGCATCAGCTGAAGCATCATCACCCGGTGCATCAGCATCAGCATCAGCATCTGTTTCTGCACCCGTTGCTTAAGTAAACACTGACATTCACAACAAGGACATTTGTTTGTTTTTTTTTTTTTTTGGAACTCATAAATATGGAAACATAGCATAGGCCAAATAAATAAGAAAATATGCGAACTATTCATAATACTCCACTAAATTAGATTTATGATTTATTTTATAAAATACTTTTATGTTGCTTTAGAAAAAAAAAATAAAAAAATATTAATAAAAAACTGCCAGCAATAAACTTTACTCAGTAAAAAGCTTCTGTTTTTATTTTTTTCTTCAAATTAATTTTAATTCGCCTATAGGAGATTTTATTTTAAGATGATATCGATTTATAATGCGCCTTTAAAACTACTATACTAAATACATTTATGTGAATAATGAAAGTGTTAAGATTGGCACTCAGCATTTTGTCTCAAATGATGAAAAAAAAAAATAAATAATTCAAACGTAACTGGGTCTTCCGAAATGAATTTATTAAAAAAAAAAAAAAAAATTATTGTCGTTCAAAATTTTTTCACTTATTAACATATTTAATTAATTTTTATACAAATATATTTAGTGTGATGTTTTCCCTTCCTGTTTTTAATAAATTTGGTTTTTTCCGTTTATCTAACAGAATTCAGGCAAACGTTTTCATTATATAATTTCCTTACAAACAAAATATTATTATTATTATTATTTTTTTTTTTTTCGTTTAAATGTGACGTAATAAGAAGCATCAAATGAAAGTGAATGAAGAAGATGATAGAAAAAAAATCATATTTTATTCATTTAATTAATTAAATAATATTAAGTTAAATATAAAAGTGAATTTGTGTGTAAATAACACCCACATATAATAATAATAATCATATTATACAGAAAAACTTCTTTTTTTTTCTTTTTACACACACCTTTCCCGGTATATAATGCACAAAAGACTTTGTCACACCCAAATTATTTTTTTAATTTTTTATTTTTAAACCATAAAGAAATTTTTTTTTGTTTTCGCTAAAATGTTACTGGATGCTCTAAAATTAAAAAAAAGTTTCTTAAAAAAATTAAGAAGAAAAATGTAAAAGTCGTGATGATAAAATGATTTTTTTTTTTATTTAATAAAATCACGATCGATATGAGCAGCTTTTATAGAAATAACTTTTTTTTTTTTTTAAAGAAGCAAAGAAATCTCTTTTCTGTTGTATAACGAAAATAATAATATTGGATCAAGTTTATTAATCGCGTTATTTATTCAGATAGAAAATTATTTGTTAACAGCGTTTAACACAAAAGCAAAGTGAAAGACCGATTAGTTTTTTTTTTTTTTTATCTAATGCCTTCCTAAAATTTATTACATAAATTATAAGTTGCTCATAAGTTTCTACTTATTTATGATTTATAGAGTCAACATAATAAAGTCTTGACATATTTGTATACAAACAAATAAAAGTTAATCTGATACAGCTAAATACGTCATCGTTAATTAATTTATTATTATTCCACAAGAATGTGGTTTCCTGTTAAAATAAAAAGCAAAAAATTGTTTCTTCTTCTTTAATCGATGTAAAATTAATACTTGTTATGCTAATAATCAGCATGTAATTTACATAAAATAAAAAAAAAACGTCAATGATAACAAAGGTAAAATTTTTACAAGCAAAAACAATTTTATTAAATAATTAAATACATAAAAAACAAAAAGACCAAAAAGATGAAATAATTTATATAATAAAAAGAAAAGAAAAAGAAAGAAAGCAGCGTAAAAAAGGTTACATAGTCGCTCATAAGAGTAAATGTTAAATAAAATAAATGAAAACTTAGTCATGAAAACGATTAACAAATTTATATCCGACACACATTTATTTATTTCTTTTTTTATTATTAAATAATAAAATTTTGTAATCATTATTATGATGACTTTACGATGCGCGAGACCCATGTTTATTTTATTTATTGGCGTATTATTTACCTTAATCAAAATAAATGAATTTACGTTACAAGACTTATTTTACATCAATCAATTTGTGATTTTAAAATAGAAAATTATTATAGGCATGTGTTTGGGACGCTTTATTCAATTAGTTATGAAATTACATTTAGATTTAATTAATTTAAATCAAACTTTGCTCATTCACAACATAATTCCAGCCACAATAAATAAATAAATCAAAGTAAATTTACTTTAAAAACTTTTTATCGTTTAGAAAAGCTTTTAGTGATATAAATAACAAAAAAAAAAAAAAAAAAACACTTTAAATAATAATTAAAAAGGTAAACTTTCTGCAAATGGTAATTATAACAAGCTTTAAAAAAAAACAAAGAGATTAAAAAAAAAAAATTAAGAAAAGAAATTCAGACATCGAGTGAATAAACTTTACAAAATGCATTTCATTATTAATAAATTTTCCTCTCGATATTATAATTATATATAATTAAATTTCAATATATAAATCGGTATATAACTGATTAATTATTTATTCAGTTAATCTTGAATATTATTTCCGTATTTTTTTTTTGTTTAAAAAAAAAAAAAAATTACCTAAACAACAAGCAACAGATTTTCTTTGACACAATGAACTCTTATTATGGATTAATTTCGTTTGCAAAGAAAGTTAAATTTGATTGCTTCTAAAACGATTATTAACCAAATATTATTTATAAACGATAAATATTTATTTTTATTATTTAAATATTTGTTTAAAGAGGAAATTATAAGTAAAAAATCGAACGGCTAAGTGATCGTTGTTGCGATTTGATTAAGATATTAAAAAAAAAAAAATGAAAACGAAAACCGCATCTTTAACTTAAATAATTATAAATTCGATGTTACATTACTGGTTGGGTGCTAAAAACTTTTACCTTTTTTATTTTTAAACTTCAAAAGAGTTTATTACAAGTGAAATTAAAGAAAAATAAAATAATAAAAAAAAGCGCTTTTAAAGATATTTTTATTATAATTCAACAGCGAATTGTTTTATTTTTATTTTTTATTAACGTTAAAGGCTGCATTAATGCTTATGTTCTTTATTTAACAGGGTGTGTGTATGTATATTATTATAAAAGAAAAAAAAAACAAATTATCATTAAATAAAACATTTACATGCAATTTGTAATTTTAATTTTACTTAAGTACAACCCAGTAGAAAAATCATGATAAATAAAATTAAAAAAAAAAAAAAAACCAAACAAGTACTTGTCTCATTAAATTTCATCGTGTTTTTACCAGTGAGTTTTATTTTTTTTTTTCTCTTTAAAATACTACACACCTCATAATACACGGAGATAAAGTTGTTGTGTTGTGTCTTCAACATTTTAATATATATATATATATATATATATATATATTTAATGTTTATTAAAGTTATGTTGTACAACATGTAATGATTATATAATTATAATGAAGAGACTAAATTATATTACCGTCATCATAATGCTTCCCAAATGGGAACCCAAAAATTTCATTTCTTTTAATAACTTTTTATTTCTTATTACAAATTCAATTAAATTAAAGTACGAAGGTATTATTATTACACAGCATACTTTTATGTTTAACTGAAATAAGAGCTGAAATAAGTAAACACAACCAAAAAAAAATTAGAATTTCCCAATAATAATAAATAAAAAAAAAAAAAAAAGGCAAAAAAACGCATTTTTTACTTTTACTTTTTTTTTTTTTTTACTATAATAATAGTTCCAATAATAATAATTATTATTATTTAATAATCCTCAAGGATAATTAACACGACACACAACGAAAAGTCAACAACGTTTAACTGTTCTAGTTTAATTTTTATTTTTTTCGATTTTGCTGTTGAATTTTAATTTTATTTAAATTTTTAAATGCTTAGCAAATAAAAAGCAAAAGGACATTGTCTTCCAATTAATTTTAATTTATGTAATGAATAATTTTCAACAATTCATTATCATGTTTATTGTGCTGCTTATATTTATTTTATTTATTTTTTTTTATATAATTAAATTTATTTTCATTCAAAAAAAAAGTTAAATTAAATTTTGCGTGGTTGTTTTTTTTTTTTGTGTTTTCGTTGGTTCGTTTTTTTTTTTGTAAATTAAATTTATATATGAGAAATGGTTTTTCTCTTTACTTATTTGTTTATCGTACCAAAATTGGAGGTAATTGCCGCTTGGTTTTTACGTTGCTTTTAAATTTTATTATCTAAAGTCACCAGAGTGTTTGTTCCCTTTTATTTTATTTTATTTACTCTGGCTTATTTTTAAAGCCATTATATACCCCAACATGTCAAGATTAATTCTGACTTTCATACTACAAGAAAAACTTTACATTTATACAACAAAATAAATTTCAAATCGAAGAATTGCACCTGTGTGCAATACAACAAAAATACAACCACCACAAAGCGTTAATTTTATCAGTAAATCTTCTAGAAATTATAAAATTTCTCATGAATCAGTACACAGAATATATAACAGACATAACCAGACAGAAATACAAACCGCAGGCAACGAATAATAAAAGAAAAAAAAATGAAAGAAAGATGCCCAGATAGATATATCTTCTCGCTTTAAACTTATTTAAAAAGCAAAAAAAAAAAGACAAAATGGTACGAAAGTCTCTTTTTTTTTTAAGTTATTATTGAAAATTCAAATGACATTTAAAAAATAAAAGTAAAATTATAATAATAATAATAAATACATAACACAATAGCATTAAAATGAGAGGAGAAGACAAAAAATGGTTTAGCAACAATCTAACATTAAATTATACAATAATCAAGTTTTTTTTTTTTCCACATTTTTTTCAACAACATTTGTCTTCATCTCTTCACAACAGCAAAATGAAAAAATACACAAAAAAAAAGAATTTCCAGTTGCAGAGCCAGAGACAAAAAACAAATAAAATATTTTTCTTTTCATTAATTAATTTTTAATAATTACAAAACAATAAACATAATAATGTGAAATATTACAAAACTGGATTAAATATCGCTGGTAATTTTGCAAAAAACATTTTTTTTTTTTCGAAATTTTCAATAACAGAAAAAAATAAACCGCCACACTCTCGACTAAACTAAATTAATTTATTTTTTTTTTTTTTTAAAGGTGAAGATACTTAAATTCATCTGAATTTTATTTTTCTTTCCACATTTAAAGCAAATAAAATAAAATAAAAAAAATTAAACAAATAAAAAACGAAGAAAAAATATTTTTTTTTTTTTTTTTTTCGTGTGTTATGTTTAATAATTTCAATAAAGAAAAATAAATAAAATCTCTTCATAAATATTCAAACAAAGAAAGTGAAATTATTAATAAAGAAGATAAAGAAGAACTGAGTACAGTATATTGGTGAGATGAGGAAAAAAAAAGAAAGAAAAAAAACAACCAACCTGATGTAAATAAACAGAAAATGCAAACAGACATTTTTTTAATATTTTTCTATTAAATAAGATTATTATTAAAGACAAAAAAAAATTAATTTCATCTGCTGCTGCTGCTACTTTTGCTTTATAATCATGTTTCCTTATTATTATTATTATTTTATTTTTACTTCGTTAAATAAATTTTAACGTTGAATGTGTTTGGCGTGGTTTTTTATTTTTTTTTGTTTTTCTTAAAGAATCAATTTTTATTAATCAATCGTTATGCAAATTAGTTTTACCACGTATTTTGTGGTTTTATTTATTATTTTATTAACAAAATTTAGTGATCGATGAAGTTTTAAAAAATTTACATTTTTATAGTAATTTTACCAAGAACTTTTTTTCTTTTTTTTTTTTTTTTTTATTGGTTGTAATTTACATTTTTTTGACATAAAAAAAATAGTCTAAATAGAGAGATTAATTGATTTAATGTCACCAAAAAAAAAAAAGCTTCCGTATAGAAATAAAGAATCAATTCGTGATGAAAATAAAATTCGTTTCATCGTTTTTTTTTTTTTTGCAAATTTTGCAGTAATTGAATATTTTGTATTAACAATCATAATAATATTTATATAATTAATACAGTAATGGCCTTTAAAAAATTTTGTTATATTTTTCCAATGAAAAGCCAATCTAATAATAATAAAAAAAAAAAAAAAATTATTTTCATCAGAAATTATGTTTCGTCGTTTTATTGACTGTTCAAGTCTTTTGTAATAATTTTGCTATTTTACTTTAAATCAGGTTAATTACTCTAATTTCTTTATTTCTCATATAATATATATATATATACATTGTAGTGTACCAAATAAAAAAAAAACTTTAACGATTTTTAAGTGTTTCTTTCGTAATCAAAAATATTTTTTTTTTTTTTGTTGCTAGGTGAAAAGTGCACACAAATGTTCAAAATTGCTGTTATCGGAATTTATATAAATATTTTTCTTTTCAACGGAAATATTATGATAAAAATGTTAATTATTATGAGAAAAATTCTAAATGTGATTTATCGACATTATAAAAACAATTATTTTTCTCTATTTATTAATAAATAATAATTAATCATAATTAATAATAAGAAAAGCAAAAACAGAAAAAATTATTTAATAAATTTGCATAAGACTTTCTTTATTTTATTAAATTATAATTACCTAAGACAATAAAATTTCTTTATCGATTATTAAATTTTTTTTTCTGCATCAACAGGTAATTTGTCTTTGGTTTTCCTTATCGTACAACAACAACAACAAAAAATGAACAAATTCAATTAAATTCAATCAAAAATATTAATTTTTTTATCCCATACAGAATAAGATCTCATCATTATAAATTAAGTCAATAGCATCATTAAATTTATAACAAAAAAAAAATTTCACTTAAATCAAAACACTTTTTACCAATTTATTTCTCTTTAAACTTTTAAATTAAAAAAAAAAAAAAAACAGAAAATTATTTAAACGAAAAAAATTAGCATAAGCAAAAAAAAAAAAAACGTAAAAATTATTGAAGAATTTTTAAAGCTTTATTGTTGAAAATTGCATTAAAACAAACAATTCACGATTAACTGTAAAAATGAAAATTAATTTTTTTTTTTTTTCACTCTCTTGCGTTTTATTACCTTTTAATATTTAATTTATTTGCTGAGAAATAAATATTCTATGTAGAATTTACAACATTCTTATTTAGAATTTAAATTATCTGGTTATTGGATTGGATTGGATTAAATTTCAGCGAAATTTTTCACGTAAAAAATAAACAAAAAAAAATCAACAAACTATGGGCTATGTAGCGATATTATTTAATTCCACTATATTTAGAATTCATTATTGTTTTTGTAATACGTGTTTTGTGTGTTAAATTTTTTAGAGGTAGAGAAGAGTTTATGAAACGAATGCAAATATTATGTGAAAAATGTGTGTTTCGTATTAAAGCAAAAAAGCAAAAATGTTTTCATCATAACTTGTTATTGATTTATGTTTTAACCTTTTTTATACTTTCATATCACACAACATGAAATATTTATTTAAAAAAAAAAAAAAACGAAGAAACGTATTGACGCAAAAAAATGTTCTTTTAATGCTTTTTTTTTTTTTTTTGTAACACAGAAACGCGCCAACAGAAATCTACACAAGTGAAAGAAAGAAGATGTAACATCAACGCTAACTAAAAGCATAAATCAAGCCAATATTGCATTACAATGGTCTGCAAGTTTGGAGGTTGGAGGTAAGACAAGACCACCATAGCAAATTTTTATTTAAAAAAAAAAATAATAATAATAATAATAAATATTATAACAGCAACAACAATAATTTGAACAACGCAACAACAGGTAAATGGGTGGTAGTATAAATAGAGGCAATTTAAAATCAAACTCACCAGTTAGTTATCGACTTTCTTTCATAGCGCTTTATTCAAAAGTCAAAGTGTTACTTGGATTTATTTCTTTTTTACAATTTCAATAATTATTTAATAAACAAATAATTACACGCAAATATGAAAGTTTTGGTAAGCAATTATAATTTATTTTTACTTTTCTTTAACATCTTTTAATACACAAAAAAAATGCTAAAGTGCGCCTATTTGATCATAAAAAAGCAAAAGTGACTTGTGTTTGGATAACTCATGTGGAATAAAAATAAATAATAAAATAAAACCATGGGACGTATAAAGCAACAACATTTCTAACGAATCTGTTTCTTTATTTATTTATTGAATTGTATAGATTGTAGCTGCATGTTTGATTGCTTGTGTTGTAGCACAGCAAGATGATCCACGAGTCCATCATTTGGAAAGAGAAACAACAACAGTCATTCCAATTATAAAATACAACAAAGAACAAGGAGATGATGGCAGTTACAAAACACAGTGAGTAATAACAAAAAAAAGCATAAAAAAGGAAACATCTCAAAATTTATTCATTTTTATCTTTCACGTTTTAAAGATATGAAACCGGAAACAATATCATTGCTGAAGAAACTGGTTTTCTTAAGGATTTCTCTGATGAACATCCAAACGGTGTTTTAGTACAACATGGACAATACAGTTACACAGCCCCAGATGGTCAACTTGTCAATGTACAATACACCGCTGATGAAAATGGTTTCCGTGCCACTGGTGATCATATCCCAACATCACCACCAATTCCAGCTGAAATCCAAAAAGGTCTTGATCAAATCTATGCCGGTATTAAATTGAACGCAGAAAGAGCTGCCCTCGAAGCGAAAACAAATCCAGAGAAATACGCCAAAGATCAAGAGGAACGTCAACGTCTTAACTACAACGGACAATATTTCGGAAATTAAAAAGAAAAAAAAAACAAACTAAATTTTCTCATGAATTTTACTTTTTAATAACAAAAAAAAAAAAAATAATGAAAAATCTATTTTTCGTAAATATATATTCTTCGTTAATAAGACTGTGATCAATCTGTAAATTTTATTTTTACAAAAATAATTATTGTATGCCATTTTAACAGAAAAAAAACCAAGAAATAAACTTATTAAAATAAAATAAAACAAAAACTTTTAATTAATTACAAAATTATTATTAATTTCGAAATTGTGACAAAATTTGTCACATAATTACTCTATTGTGAATTTATAATTTCAATCTAAAAAAAAAAATCACATTTATGTAAAGAGGTGTGTTGTTTGCCATGCGTCACATTTGGCATTGACAGCTGATATTTTTGACACAATGATTTTCGTATTTTTGCTTTAATAGTTTTTTTTTTTTTTTCTGTTTTTCTTTCCTTTTCTATAACCTTATATAATATGTTTCGACTTTATTTTGTAAATAGTTTTACCTTAAATTACAAAAATGTTCGCGATAAGTAGTAAAAAATTTCAGTTAATAAAAATTTCTATAAATAATTCATTGCGATTTGTTATTGATAAAAAGCCACCAGATATAAAATTTTATAGTGATGGCCCCATTAGAACGTTAAAAAATAAAATTGAAAATAATGAATTAAAATATGATGCGCATCAGGAAAAAGTGATAACATCACTTCAAGAAGTGTATGATAATGTGAATAAAGCGAGTGGTTTACGCAGTGGATTTTTTAGTTGGAAGAAAACGATAATGCCAAAGGGATTATACATTTATGGAAGCGTTGGCGGAGGCAAAACAATGCTTATGGATTTATTCTATGATTGCTGTGATCAAGTAAGTAGATTAAATGTGCAATAAAGAAAATAATCATTTAATCAGGGTGGGTTGTTATTGAATTAGATAGAAAACAAGCAACGTGTACATTTCAACTCGTTTATGACAAACGTTCATGCAAGTATTCATGAAGCCAAAAAATCAATGACACACAAGGATGATAAACCATTTGATCCAACAAAGCCTGTTGCCGACCTGATAAAAAATCAATCATGGCTAATCTGTTTCGATGAATTTCAAGTAATTGATAAAATAATTTTTAATTAAAATATTTTCCTCTAATCGAAAATTTAATTATAGATTATATTTCTAGGTCACTGATATTGCGGATGCAATGATATTGAAACGTTTATTTACACATTTATTTGATAATGGTGTGGTAGTAATTGCGACAAGTAATCGTGCCCCAGACGATTTATATAAGAATGGGCTACAACGAAGCAATTTTGTACCGTTTATCGGTGTACTCAAGTCCAACTGTAATGTCATATCTTTAGATAGTGGCATCGATTATAGATCTGCAGCTTCACAAGGAGATGGCAATAATTACTTTGTGTAAGTTTTATCTTTTAAATTACGATGCAACTTCTTACCAAAGAGAAAAATGTTTTCTTTTTATTTTAGAAATAGCAATGAAAATGTTAACCAGGCTATGGAATTAAAATTTAAAATATTGTGCACCCAAGAGAATGATATTATTCGACCGAAGACAATAACACATCTGGGTAGAAATTTAACGTTTGCTAGAACATGTGGACGGGTGTTAGACAGTAATTTTATTGAACTATGTGATAGACCGATTGGGGGCAGCGACTACATACAAATAGCACAATTCTTTCATACAGTATTAATTCGTGATGTACCGAGATTAAATTTAAAATTAAAATCACAAACAAGACGTTTTATTACATTAATTGATACACTCTATGATAACCGTGTTAGAGTAAATATTTTCTTTATTCTTAATTTTTAATATTTTTTAATTAAAAAAAAAAAAACAACAAAATTTTTATTTTTAGTTGGTCATTTCAGCTGACGCATCACATAAAGAATTGTTTTCAGCTGACAAACCTTCAGACTTTCACGAAGAAAATCGCACTCTAATGGACGACTTACAGATGACAAAAGAAACAGTAAAAAAAAATTAAATAATAAATGTATTTTTAATTTAAATTTAATTAAAAAAATTTCTTTCTAGGCTACGTCAAATATTTTCACAGGCGAAGAAGAAATTTTTGCATTTGAACGTACAGTGTCACGTTTATCAGAGATGCAAACTGTTAATTATTGGGAACAATGGGCAAAATATAGATAATTTTAATAAATGAATTAAATCAATTTTAGTTAGTCAATTTATAATCCCTTTTAACTTTCCGAAGAGATTACATAAAATAAATAAAAATTAGTGAAATTATTGTAGAACCAGCTAAAATCTTTTTAAGATTTCTTCGTAGAATAAGAAAAGGATAACTCACAACATATATAATACCCTCCAAAAAAATAATAATAAATCTAATAATTAGTTAATGACTCTAAGTACTTAAATATTATTGTTTACATTATCGAATCTTTATTTTTAGAAGAAGAAAAGAAAGAAAAAAAAACATTTTTACAGTAAATAACTCGTCGTTACACGATTTTTTTATTTTTGGTTTTTCCATTTAATTTAACTTGTTTACAACAAGAATAAACTTTTCTTTTTTGCTTAATTTTAAGTAAATAAATAAAAAAAAATAATTATTTAATTATTATTGGTAAAAAAGAAAAAGGAAATCAAAAAAGTAGATGATGCAAACGCGCACAATAATAATAATAATAACAAAATTTTCTAATAAAATTATTTCTCTTGTAACATTATTATTTAATTAAAGAAAGAAAAATTAAAATAGAAAATAATTATTTTATTTTATTTTATTTGATTATTATTTAAACATCCTCTAGTTTTTATCTGTTATTCAGCCACTTGTGCGATTTAGATTACAAAAAAAACATTTTTTTTTTTTTGTGTATAAAGAAACAAACATTAATTACAGTTTAAAACAACAACAACAAACTTTGACAAGAGGAAGATGATGAAGAAGAAGAAGAAAACATTAAAACAAAAAGTATAAATTTAATTAATGTTAAAACAACGAAAATAAATAATGTGCAAATAAACTAGTCAAACAAATCATTATTTCTTTTCTTTCTTTCTTTTTTTTTTTTAATTTTTAAGCGTGCGGCTGCCAAAAATTAAAATATAAAGGATTAATGCTTAAGTCGATAAATGTTGTAACGTCTCTCACATACATATGTGTACAGTATCAGTAAATGAAAATGAAAATGAAAAATAAAAATTATTATTATCGCAGAACGTTAACGTCAAGTTCAATCAAACATTTTTTATTTTTATTATTAATCAAAAACGTATCATCTTCACTTGAACAACAACAACAACAACAGCAGAGAGAGAGAATTATTATCAATAATAATCACTGCTGTCATATTTGTTACTTAAGTGCCTTTAATCGAAAACATTAAATTTACAAACAGATCAATATTCAGTGAAATCAATTAAGTTACTTTCCAAGTAATTACAGGTAAAAAAAAATAAATTAATAATTTGCAATTACTAACCAAAGTTAGGTTATGTCCTTCCACGTTCTCACTCGTCCTTTTGTAATTAACTAAAAATAAAAAAAAAAAATTAGTGACATCATAACATAAATACCGTAAGTAAGCATAACAATAAAAATAAAAGTGAAACGCTTTTATAAACATACACGTGGCATATTAGAATCCCACTACAAACACAAAACTATCAAAATCCCATCATCTAATTTAATCAATATTATATTACGCCTTGACAATACACGGAACACATATACGCATTAATACATTTAGCAGAAAAACGTGTAAAGTTTAATTCACAAAAAAAAAAAAAAAAAAAAAAAAAAAAAAAAAACGCAGCTGTTTGGGAAAATCGGAAAAATATTAAAAATATTAAAAATATAATAATAAAAACATCGCGCATTTTGCCTTTTCATATTATTATTGTTTGTTTTTCTTATAAGAAAATTAAAAAATAAAAAAAAAATTATCGTTGATGTGTTTGCTACACATATGAAAAAGGCCAAGGCAATTAAACTCTACTTAACTTAACTTTTCTTTACATTACTTAAGTTAAATTAAATCGTATTTTTTTTTTTTGCTCCTGTGCTATTTAATTTTGATATTTAGTTTAGATCATCATTGCAAGCTAAACAGAGTACAGTGAAAAACCTCCAAAGTGAAAAGTCTGTGGAAAAGAAAAAAAAAAAAAAAACATAATTCAAAGAAACACCTGGCTTAAAGTTGCTTAACTTAACAAAACGTATTACTACCTAAAGAATAAATTAAAACAAATTAATCGTGTGCTGTTTGTTCAAGCAGAAATTAATTAATTATGGCATTGACATTAACATTAAAAGAAGAATTTCGTTACGGTAAGTCTTTTTATTTTATTATTATTTTTTTTTTTTTTCAATTAATTAATTAATTAATTTTTATTGTTATAAGTTTGCTTTAAAATAACAATTGTGCTAGGAAAATTTCTGTTGTTTGTTGTTCGTTTCAAAAATGTAATTCAATCAGTAAGTCACAAGAGTAAATTTAATGTTTAAAAATAAAACAAAAGGAATAACCGACTTACTTAACCGCGCTTGATGACTTTTTTTATTTTCTTTACTCTGAACTATATATTTTGCACTTTTGAACAAGAATAGATTTTGTAGGAATCAATATATGTAAATTATTTTTATCCTTTATTTTATAATAATACATTAAAACTATTATTATTATTATTATTTTTTTTTTTTGTGAAATGGATATGCTCAGACAGCCTCCTCTGGGTAACAATAATAGATTTTCTTTTATTTTTTTATTTTCTGATTGAACATGTGTAAACACATCAAGCAGCAATAATAATAATAATAATAATAATAATAATAATAATAATAAAAAAAAACATTTTTTTTTGTTACACTGACTGTTTGTAATAAAAATAAATCGTTACTCTGTCTTCTCTCCTAATTTATTTGAAACAGATCCAAAGTTATTGGAGAAGACATTTGTGAATTTATGCGGTGTTGAGAAGACTGTTGAAAATATTTTATATCGATGTGCCGTTGAGGAGAAATTAAATGAAAAGGCATGGGCATTAAAGGCGTTGACATTAACTGATTTAACAACATTATCTGGTGATGATTCGAATGCAAATGTTGAGCGACTTTGTTTACGGGCAGCACGTCCATTTACCAGGGATATGCTTAAGGAATTAGATGATATGACATTTGAACGGATACACACGGCAGCGGTTTGTGTATATCCAAGTCGTGTTGCTGATTGTTATAACGCAATATCAAGGATGAATCGAAATGATTTAGAAATTGCAGCAGGTAATTGCAATCAATTAAACCGTAATCCTTTTATCATTGTTATAAATTTTTTTTTTTTATTTAAGTTGCAACTGGATTTCCATCGGGACAATTTCCACTTTTAACACGTCTTCAGGAGATATCAACTGCCATTGATAATGGTGCGACTGAAATTGATATCGTTGTTGATCGGAGTTTAGTATTGAATGCAAAATGGAAGGAATTATTTGAAGAGATAAAAGAATGTAGAAAAGCCTGTGGTAAGCGTGCACATCTTAAGACAATTCTCGCTATTGGTGAATGTGGTACAATGGAAAATGTTTATAAAGCATCAATGGTGGCAATGATGGCTGGCTCCGATTTTATTAAAACATCAACGGGTAAAGAATCTGTAAATGCTACATTACCAGCTGGTCTTGTAATGATACGTGCGATCCAAGATTTTCACCGATTCACAAATAAAAATGTTGGCTTTAAGCCAGCTGGTGGTGTACGAACAGTTAAGGATGCAATCGCATGGATGACGTTGATAAAGGAGACACTTGGCCCAGAATGGTTACATCCAAATTTATTCCGTTTAGGCGCCTCAGGACTTTTAGATGATATTGAACGAGTCGTAACACAATAAAAACATTTCATTAATTATATATTATTCTAAATAACAAATAAAAAAAAAACTACTTTATGCATTTATTAGATAAAACACAAAAGAAAACACAAAATTTATGTGTTTTTAAAAAATAAATTTTATTTTATATAAATTAAAACCAAATTATTTTGTCATTTGTTCACTAATAAAACCAATATTTGGTCCCGCTGTATATTTGGTGATATGAACTTTACCATTTCTATCATAATGACCATAGTGGCCGATTACTTCGCCCTCATTATTTCGCTCTTCATATCTGAATTGGCGATTTTTGCTAAAATATTAAATTAAAATAATAAAAAAAAAAAACGAATTAATACGTGAAAATGCGTTAATCAAATATTTCATTAAAACCACAATTAATTGATAATAAAAAAAAAAATCGAAAAAAGGGTGTTAGCACAATTTGAAAAGCCAATTTTAGAATAGAGAACAAAGTTTACCCTTTACCAGTATCGTAACCGAATTTATAGCTTTTTGGTCCTTTAAAGCCATGCATTTGAAACTCAACTCGTTGATTCTTTAAGTTATCACTACGTCTCTGTGGATTTGTATTAACTTCACCCGTATTTAAGTCACTTGTTAAAACACCCTCCGCAGATTCTGCAGGTAATGCTAATTCAGATTGTGACATATCCGGAACATAATATTTCTCTAAAATATCATAACCATCCCCAAAATCATAACTATATTCATCATCTGCAGCGACTTTCTTATTCTCTTTTTCAATTAATTTTTCATTGTTTTGCTTAATATTCACTGACTTAATTTTTGATGAATATTTTTTTAGATTTTTTATCGGTTTCTCAATATAATAATTTGGTTCATTTGTCTCCGGTGGTGGCTGTTCATTTTGTAGAAATTCACTTTTCTTATCTAAATTTGCTGACTTATCATTATTCTGATTATATTCTTTTGTGTACGATGACACTTCAGAGGTAGGTAATTCCTGTGCATAAAAACCATAATAATCCTGTATTGGTGCTTGCATTAAACTTAATGGATCATTTTCCAAAGTATCTGTCATTGTTGTTGTTGTTGTTGTTAATTTACCTTTACTTTTCTCAAATTCATATGGTGAGGTTATTGCCTTCGGTTTGCTTAATTTTAATGGTACTGAATCTATTATTTGCACTAAAATACCTATCCACATCTATAAATAATTAAATAAATTAGAGATTTTTTTTTTTTAACACTTTAATATATTATTATTATTACCAAATAAAAAATAAACATTTTTTTCAGTTTAATTTGATTCACTTTGAACAGTTTTTTTTTTGTTTTTTTTTTAATATCCAAACAGACACTTAATCAAGAGAACGAACAATTTAAAATGCTTTCAATTTCTATTTAACAACGTTACTTATATAGCTTTTATTACACTTTCGATTATTCATAATTTATTTCATAAATAAATAAATATATATATGTGTAGCAGCATATTAAATTTTCTTCTCTGTTGTCTCTCATCCTCCATCAACAATATTAACAACAAAAACAACCGCAAAATGATTAAGCAGAGAATTTTCTCTAAGCTAATTGAAATTATTCTAGTGGAACAACAACTGTAGCTTTTTTTTTTTATTTTATTTATTTATTAAAGTCGCAGTTTGTTTATTAATTTATAAAAAATAATAATAATTCTTAACAAACAGCATAAAGAAATTATTACAGCAAATCAAATCAAATCATAATTATTGAATCAATTAAAAATAAATTATCTATAAAATTATTTATTTAAGAAAAATATGTTTTGGTTCAATAGCTTCCATTGCTAATGTTAAATTTACAATAAAAAAACCGGAGAAAGTGGTCGTAACTATTTTTTTTTTCATTTTTTTATTATTTCTGCATCAAATATGTTGTTTCTTTATGTTTTTTTTTTTCTATTGCATTATTTTTAATTTGTATTTCCGTTTTAATAGAAAAAAATTTTTAATAATTAAATAAACGCAGAATGCATATAATAAAGAAAATTATTGGTGCAACAAACATTAAGTTGTGATTTCTATATATGAAAACATGGACAGGGTGATGTATTTTTAATTAATAATAATCAAAGAAAGTATTGATTACAGATCTAACATAAAAAAAAATATATATATATATTTTTCTATCTTGCATATAATTATGAAGACAGAGAGAAGAAAAATAAATCATTTTAAGCTTTTATTTTACATAAATGAGGGAAAGTTAATAATATAAGTAATAAACTTGATCTTGATCGTTTACCATGTAAGCGGATGACTGTGGAAAAAAAATTATGTTTTTTCTTTTTGTAAAAATTTTTAATAAAACAGGAAATACATTTAAAACAAACAAACAAACAAATAAAGAAAGAAAGAAAGAAAAAAAAAACACTTTTAATAATAAAATACCTTTAAATATAAATTTTCTTTTAAACTTACATAAGAGACATTAATCACTTGGGAATATTTACTTTTATTTTTTAAAACATGTTTGGATTATTTTTTATCTCCTCAATAAGTCTTCCCTCAACTTTTGGTTGTACAAATCTATCCATTGCAACATTACAACTGATAAACACTGGCTTCTTTAATCGTTTTGCTAATTTTGCTGCCAATTCACATGATGAATCATCAATTAAATCACCCATTATACCGGCAGATGTTACTTTATCAACATTATCCCGTATTGGAAATGATACACCCATTGTATCTAATGTTTGTTCAGCATTATCACCAATATATATAAATAATGAATTTTTCATTTGTAAAATACGATAAATTATCTTTGATTCTCCGACCTCCATAAAGAATGAATGACTCTTAAAACTAGACTCGTGAAATTCATTGTTATCCATATTTAGCTAAAAAACGATTAAAAACTATTAGTATTTTTTTATAATTGTATGATAATTAATTTACATACGTATTAAGTATTACAAAACTATTAATTACTTAATTATTTAATTTCAAATATTGTATATTTAGGTTATGTTAAAAATTCAAAACACAAAAAAAAAATGTAGCATTCACAATAGTGTTTTTTAAATCACACACAAAATATATATTTTTTAATTCAGACAGATGTCACCACTATGTACATACAATTATTTTTAACTAAGAATGAAACCAAATACACTTGTAACATTTTAATTCGTAAGCTTTTTAGCTTAAATAAAAGTCAACTAAATAATCTTAAACTTCGTAAAATGTTATTAAATATATAAATAAAATGATAACATTTTATTAAAGAAAACGCAACGATCAATTATCCTCCTTTAAAACTTTTCCAACGTACACACACACACATTTTAAAGTTATGAAAATCAAATAAAATAAAAAAAAAATAAAATTATTTAATAAAATTAAAAACAGAAATGAAAAGTTTTCACAGTATTACAGTTTATATAAATTACATAAAAAAAAAAAAAAACAAGAAAGAAGAAAAACCATAAATTGTTTGTGTAATAGAAATTTACTTACTTTTCCACAATGACAAGCCATAGTGTATACCAAAGACGAAACTCATGCTAAAGTAGCAACTAAAGACGTTAGAGAATAGAAGGAACAGAAAACATCAAAGTAAATATTTTATGTTATTTATTTATTTTTTTTTTTTTTTTGTCTTATAAAATACCAAATAACATAAAAATAAGATAAAAACATATTTTTTTTTTTTTTTTTTTTTGTTTTTGTTATATAGATAAAAAGCATTAGAAACAAGAGACTGGATACATCTTTTGTGTACACAAAGAGTGGCAAAAATAATAAAGATAAATACAGAGAAGGGTTGTTGTTATGTCTTTTGGAATGAGAATTTACTTACTTTATTTTACTTTACTTTACTTTACTTTACTAAAACATTGTTCGTTAATATTCTTCATTTAAAATTATTTCACAATTAAAAGAATTTTATCATAAAGTATAGAGAAAATTTATATAAAAAATAAAAAAAAAAAATAAACGCTTAATTGAAGGAAAATTATCATAAAAGAAATTTTCTAAAAACATACAATCAGAAAACAGAAAAGTTATTAGTTTTCCTTTATTATTTATTAATTGTCGTATTGTCGAATTGTACGTAAAATCCCCCATAGAAAAGATGGAAAAGATTTTCCGTCCAAAGCCCATCTAATTTCTTTAATCAGCCCACATATCCAAGAATGAAAGAAAAGAAGAAGAAGAACAATCCTAAATGGACATTGGATAATTTTTGGTTTTTATTGTACCATGCAACAGCAGCAGCATCAAAGCAGCGTTATGGTGTGCGAAAAACAAAAAAAAAACTGAATTTTTTTTTTTCAATCTTGTCAATGTCGCCATTTTGCGGTATTTTATAAAGCGACGAAGAAATATTTGCAAAGTTTTTGCTGTGTCCCTTTACACTGGTCAAAATAAACACAAAAAAAAAAAAATAATAATACAAATAAAAAGAAGGAAATAAAGAAAGAAAACAACGCAGAATATACATGCATATAATCCGCGTTGTATTCAAGTATTGAAGGAATTTCAACAGCAATAAAAACCAAGAAAAAAAACATTTTTTTTTATGCTCTGCTAAGGATTTGTATCTTTCATTGTATTTTATTTTATCATTGCTATAAATTTTGTTATCCATTCGGATAGCGTGTGTGTGTGTGTATTGTTTTATTCAAGTTTCTGCAGTTGCTGCATTTTATACTGATAAAGATAAAAATCAAAAAAAAAATGAGCCATGTGTCGTCACGTCAGAATTTCCACGATATTTAATTACTGACTGATTAATTTTAATTTTTTTCTTATTCTCTGTTTTTGGTTTAACTGTCTAATTCTGCCAAACTGCGACAATTTGGCAACATTTTCGTTCTTTCAAAGATGCCGCCCATATAAAGATTCCTGATAGTCAATAATCTGGTGTATTGATGTTTGATTTAATTTGTTTGTAAAAAACGAAAAGAAATTAATTGTGATGACGGCATCAACTAAAACGACATCAGCATTTGTTATTTAATATTTATATGATGAGGTTATTGATGATACAGATGATACTGATTATACGTAACGTAAACGTATGTTGTTCTCAATTAAAAAATTCCAAAAACCACTTGTGGAAGTAATTTGCTCTTCATTTTAAACATTATTTTTGTCAATTAAACTGATTTAACTGATTTAACTGATTTAAACAGATTCAACTGTTCAATGGTAAATTATTTGTTTTATTTTATTTTTTTCTCTTAATTAATTAATAAATAAAAAAAATAAATTCAGGTAAATAAGTGAATTAGTGAATTATGTAATTAAAATAGAAAATGTCGTGATTTTTCATTATAATCAGATTAAAATCGATTTAAGACTTTTTTTTTTATTCTTTAAATAATTAAGAAACACAAGAAATATCATTTTATACAAGTTATTGGATATTTTTTTTATAATAAAAAAAAAATTAATTCTTCTTGTAACTCGTTTATTTGCTGCTTTTTAAACAACAACAACAACAGCAGCAGCAGCAACAATAATAATAAAAATAAATAATCAATGTAAAACATGTAAGGAAATTTCGTGGAATTGAATGAAAACATCATCTACAATCAAGAAAATTAAATTAAATGAAATCATGCAAACAATCGACAATGGACTGACAATGGTAAATAACAGAGAACAGAAACAACTTTTTCTGTCACTTATTCGACTGCACTGCATTCGTTTTTTTTTTCTTTAATATTGCAAATACAGTAGTTTCAATTACGTTTAAATATTTTACTACTTATTAATCATTAATTATTATTATTATTATTATTAATATTCAACGCGTCTTTATCATTTTATGCCTGGCAAGTGTGTCTTTAGCCAGGTGCAACCTCATTTGGTTGTTCCTATCGAATTATAAATTTTATTGTCAGTCATTCTTATTATTTCTTATTTATTTATTTGATTAGCACAAAAATTAATGAAAAAAAAATTTCTGATTTATTAATTTTCATACAAATAAATTTATTGATAAGAATAATTAAGTATTATTGCATAAAATTTTCTGTTCACAATCTATATATGTAAATAAATTAATTTTACCAGACAAAGATTTAACAAAAATTTATTATTTCAATTCAATTGAAATTTTATTTAAAAAAAGATATTTACGTTTCAAGTGTGATTTTAATCAATGATTATTATTATTATTATTCTATATGTAAAGCATGTAATGCTTATCATTTATAATCAAACTTGGGTAATTTATTTTACGAATAATAATAAAACAAGTTGTCAACACTTTTGCAGCTATACAAATTTACTTAAAGAACATGCAGAAATAAAATAGCAACGAATTGCAATTCGCAACAAATAATTCTAAATAAACAACAACAAAAAAAATTCAATGATAGATTTCTGTGTTTATTTATTTCACTTTTATTTTTATGCATTATTTATGAATAATAAACCGAAAACACACATGTGATAAAACTCTATTTACATACATTTTAAACAAATTTTCTGTGTATCTCATTTACTATAAAATCTCTTTCGTTGTGTATGTAAATTAATTTTTTTTTGTGGATTAAAATCTATATTATCAACGCTGCAAAAAATGTTAAAATAAAAAGGGGATGGTACTTAACAATGTAATGCATTTTTAAAACAATATGAATGCTTCTATTTAAACGAAAAAAAAAAAAAAAAAAATTGATAAACAAATGTTGTAGTCGTGCTAGTGTTGTTCATTGAATTATTTTTCTGCATATTTATAGAGAAAAAAAATATTGATGAAGCAGTAAATAAAAAAAAAAAAAAAAAAAAAAACTTTAAAAATTGAATAATATACTAAAACACCATGTGTAGAAATTAAACCAAATTATATATGTATAGCAGCATAAACATAGATAAAGTGTAAAGAGAGCAAAGAATAAAAAAAAAAAAAAAAACACACCCAACGATGCCACGCCCAGTAAATGTCAAATAAACAAATTTTTCTTTTATTTTGTTTTTTCTTTTTTTGTATTGCGTCCGACATTGCATATTATAATTCTACAAGCAATAGGCGTGTCCCTTTTCTATATTGTCTGTATTGTGTACATGTTTTGTTTAAATTGATCCGTTTGCTTTAATAAAAGCGATTTTTCCTATCCTATCCACAGTATCAAACATCTCATAATAATATCATGCGAGAATAATTATCCCCACCACAATGAAAAAAATTAATACCATTTGCTCATTGACTGCTGCCAGCCAGAAAATTAGATGCCCAAACACAGTACAGTGTCAAAGTAAAACTAGTTTATGGTTGGCGGGTTCCGTTTATTTATTTTATTATTTATTTATTTTTCAAATTTTTTTTTATTTATATTCTTATACAAATGCACTGCCACTGCAATAAAATAAAAAAAAACTTTTTTTTTTTTTTTTTTTGTCTTTCGGGACAGGGGATCTAACAAACAAGAAATATTTCTATAATTCAGTTGACTTTTCGGTCTCGTCTCGTCTTTTCTGTTGTGTTGTGTTGTTGGATGCTGCATCAGCTTTAAAAAAGAAAAAAAAAAAAAGAAACGTTTTTTTGATTTCTTTTTTTGTGTTAATTTTTCTCATCTTTTACGTCATTATACGAATGAAAAAAGTTTTTTTTTCTTAAATTTTCTGCATCAACACGTCTTTTTTTTGAAACAATTAACAGAAAAACAGAAAAATTATATAATATAAACCAACATCGAGCAGCATACAAAGCGAAATGGAATTATTAATGTAAAAAAAGTGCCGTAAAAAAAAAGAATTGATAACAAAATCGCCAATCGTAATAATAGTGTAATAAAAAACAGTTAATTTATGACAATTTTGTGATTTATATATACATATATGAAAAGAAATTCTTTTGTTACCAAAATAACGATAACAGGATAATTAAAAAAAAAAAAAAAAAAAAAAAAAAACGAAGCATTGTTTAAGCTGATAACAAATGAAATAGTTTTTTTTTCTTTTTTTTTTTAGTTTTTTGTTAAATTAATTAAAATTAAGTGTTACCTGTTCAGTTTATGTTTTATTATTATTATTATTATTTATTCTTGTTTAAATGTGCAATAAATAAATAAATAAAAAATGTTGTGTAATGCATAAAGAATGTAATTTATTATTTAAATAAATAAATAAATAAAAAACGTCTATGTATGTAAATAAAAGGTGATGTGTGGATACAAAATTACACCATAGCAATTAATTACAATTAAATATAATTCATCTTTAATAATAATTAATTAAATAACATTTAATCTACGTAGTAATGTTAAAATTTTATTCATAACATAACATAAACGGAACGGAACATGAATGACTTATCAATTGCAAATAAAAATAAAAAAATTGTTTAATTAATTAATTTACTTCCCTGTGCCTCTCACATTTCAATAAATTAAATGAAATAAATTATCAGCATTTGGTTTGTTGTTGTTATTGTTGAAAGCTTAAAGGGTTGCATTCTTTTCTTTTCTTTGTTAAATTACCGACAATTCTACACTACATGGATTTTTAATTAAGTTAAAAAGTAATCTAATTGCGTGCGATGTATAATTAAATTTTCTGCAGAATTATTATTACTAATAATAATGAATTAAGCATAAATGATTGACGGTTTTACACTGAAAATCCATCGCAGCGGTAATTACCTACCGAGTATACCGGTAATACAATTTACATTTAATAAACCGGGTAGCAGTTTAAAAAAATAAAACAGCGCGTGTTATACCTGCAGATGTTAACATTTTTATTGCAAAAAATAATTAAATTTTTAAAATGTTTCAAATAACTTTTGTATCAAAAAAAAAAAAATTCTTTTTTTTTGCAATAAGACAATAAAATTAATGAGTAAATACACCAATCTTTAACACTCGGTAATCGGTAAAACAATAAAAATATTATCGTTTCTCAGCGTTAGCATATCGCATTTTTTTTTTGTTTTAGTTCGCTTTAAAATATTTAAAATACCAATTTGAAGAAAAACAAAATTTTTGTGGTCATTATAATTATTTGCTTGTTTATTTTATTTTAATTAAGATGAAAAAAAAAAAAAAAAAAACAAGAAATAATTTGTGTTGTCGCATCATTATCTCAAGTATTTTTGGTTAAAAAAAAAAAAAAAAAAAAATTAATTCTTTCGGTGTGACACATAGAGATTAATATTATAAAGCAAAAAATTATTTGATTGTTGTTAATTATTATAAATTCAACAAAGTGTCAAATATTAAGAGCATGCCATGACATATAGACCAGCCGCGCTACATAATTAATTAAACGAATTAAGCAAACAAACTTTAATATCGCTTGCAACGAGATAAACTTAATAAAGTTGTCACAAAAATTAAACCATCCCACGCATTTAAAAATACATTTTAATCACACAGTATACATACGTATCGGTAATTAATTTTTTTTTTTTTTTTAAACATGTATAAAACAAAAGAGAATTAAATTTTAACATGTAATAAAAAAACAAAAAAAAAAAACCTTCTGACCGAAACATTGGATTAAAATTAAAAATTGAAAAATCAATTAAATTTATTGGATTTTTATTTGTTTTATTAAATTAAAAAACCGTCGGTACTGTAAAACAATTAATTAAATGGATTAAAAAAAAAAATAAATTAATTTGCGTTCAGAACTAAATAAACCAAATAAAATTTATTTAAAGCATAAAGTACATAAATAAGACATTTAAGCTTTTTAACTAAAACAAAAAACCACAAATTTAATTAATTCATTAATAGAAACTTTAGTAATGCGATTCAGTAAGACGGTTATATGAAATTTAATGAAATCATACAGGAAAAAAAATGAAAATTGTTTTTTTGTTTTTAGACATAAGACTTAATTCACTCCAAAATATTATGCTATAAAACGCTATAAATTAGCAAAACAATTAACATTTTCTATTAATATGATTTAATGACATTTTTTTTTTTGTTTCGTTTTATTAGAAATAATAATAATAATTTAGAAAAAAAAAAAATTCATTTAATAACCTTGCCGTCAGTTTTTAGATTTTTTGATTTAATTCATTCTCATATTTTTTTTTTTTTTTTTATTCCTGCTGTCATTGATCTATTATAAAACAACATTTTTGTTCGTTATAATTTATTTCTCTACTATACTCTGTTTGTTGTTTTTATAATTTATTATTTATTTACTTTAATTACATATTGTGCACACTAGAAACGTATTATATATATATATTTTTTTTTTTTAGCGACAACAAATTACCACTTTATTTCACTTTTACAAAGTGCATAAAAAAAAAAAAAAAAAAAAAAAATTCACTCAACTTTACTGAATGATTGATTAGAAAATCTTTTTCTATCAGTATGAATTATGAAATTGTGAAAGAAAAAAAACTGTGTAATCGATTTTTCTTTATTTTTTATATTAATTGTGACAAATAATTGATTTTTCTTTCTTTTAATTTAATTTAATTTATTTTATTTTGTTTTTTTTTTTTAGATAGAAATTTTTAAAAACATTAAAAAGGAGTGAAAAAAAAATTATTTTAATTATTTTTTTTGTAAACTTTTAACAGTGAAGTGTCGTTTAAACCACCAAGGAATATAAAAAAAAAAAATTAATTAATGTGTAATCATAATTTATGAGTTAAATGAAAAGTTATTAAAAGTAAAAACAAGTTTTTGTTTGTTTTTCTTTTTTTATTAAATTAATTAATTAATTAATTAATTTCCACATGTGTTGATTCGAAATGGCAGTATCCTGCCCGGAAGTAATGTACGGTGCATATTATCCTTATTTATACGGCAGAGCCGGTCCTAGTAGACCATTCTACCAATACGATAGAGTAAGTGGAGACGCCAAGTTTTTTTTATTTTTTTATTCATATTTACCTAAATCAATTAATCACAAACTAATTTGATACAAGCGAATTTTACAAAAAAAAACAATTTTTTTTTCTTACATCTAATATGGTTACTAGAGTTGTTTACTGTATATGTATTAAGCATATTAATGAGTTTAAAGCTTTTTTTTTTTCTTTTTTTTTAATATGAAAGTATTAATTTATGAACAAGTTTACATGGAACGATGAATTTTAAATGACACAAATGCACACATTTAAGCTGCATAATAATAATAATGTTTAAAAAAATTAACAAAGTTGTTAATACAAACGCATTTTAAACGCTATTTTTTTTTATTATTTGTTTACTTCTTATAGCAAAAATAATACAAACAATTTTTTGTTTTAAAAACAAACCGACTTATTGTGCTAGTTTACTACCTCCATATGTTATAATTTTTTAATTAATTTATTGCAAAAAATAATTTATGCATTTAATAAAAATAAAAAAGTTTTCGTTAAGACCGTTTGTTGTTTATTTCAAATACATCACACGCTTTTTATTATTGATAAAATAGAAGATAAAATATTTATTTTTTATTTAACTCGATTATAGATTAAAAGTTTTATTAATTATGGTAACTATGGTAGATAATAAATTTTTTTTTTTCGTAAAATATCGTTTTCTATCTGCTAAGAAATTTTTTTCTTTTTATTACGAAAAAAGAATAAAAATCAATCGTAATGTGTGGTGTTATCAATATGATTTGTTTTATTAATTTTATCTTAGCGAAAGTGCTATAATAAATTATTCATTAATATTTTATTTTACTTTATTTATTAAAGGAAAGTCTGTCATTTCTATATAATTTGTTAATAAATTGTTTTGCTTTTAAACCATTTTAAACCATTTTAAGCGTTTTAATAGAGAAATAGTGTATACATTTTATTTATGTATAATGTATGGATTTATAATAAAAATGCAGTACAAGCTTAAAGCATAATGAATAAAAGCTTATATTTGTATTGTGGTATTGCTTTGGTTAACATGACGCGGTAACTCTGCGTGCTTGATTCGAATGAAGTTTTTTTTATTTCTTCGTGATGGCTTATCTAGTGAGTGCGGCTAATTTCAAAAGCATTCCGTTTGTCTTAACGCCCAATTATATACATGAACAATTTTTTTTTTATTTCTTCTTCTTCTTCTTTTAAACAAATATACATTTTTTTTTTTAAACAACGACAAGTAACAACAATGTACAATTGAAATTATAATAACATAGACCATATTAGCAGATGGACACTGGGTGCACGCAATTATTTATGGCTTGTTTTTATTTTATTTTATTTACTTTTTTTTTTAAATCTTGTCTACGATTTAAATGATCGTGATGATGATGACGATGATGAATATGATTATAGAAAAATCATCAATTATTTCTATTTAAACGCACAGCGTGTGTTTGCGCATCTTTACCAACCTTATCATCGAAATATTTAATTAACCATTTTTTTTTTTTTCTTTTCTTTTGTAAATAATAATAAAACCGATGAATCAATAATTTAAACAAATCAATTTAAATTTCATACACAATACAACATGTCATGTTTATACTTTAAAACAAATAAACAAAAACATTAAAAACCGTAAAGCAACAAATAAAATAATAAAAAAACCAAAAATAACGCACAGAAAATTTATTTATCAATATAAAGTAACGACTTTGAGCAAAAAAACGAAAACTTATGCAGCATAAAGAAAAAAATAAAAATAAAACTGCATCAGATTGAAATTTGTGTTGGTTTTTTGTTAAAATCACAAGAGAAAAAAAAAGAAAGAAAAACCAAAACACATTACTAAATGCTTCTGTTTTATGTTTTTATTTTATTTTTTTTTTTTTGTTTGAAACTTAAAAAAGAGTTAAAGACTGCGAACCGGAGCAGAAAAACGTTTTTTTTTTTTTTTTTGTATGGTTGAAGAGAGTGATAAATGTGCTTAAATACAATCTATATTTATTTTTTAATTTTTTATTTTAATATCCTTTAAAGTACTGTGCGTGATTGTTGCTTTAAGTCATCAGCATCATTAACAGCCAACCAACCAACCGACCAACCAACCAACTAGTCAGCCAGCATGAGTAACATTATATATAGTGTTTTGTGTTGATTACCTTTATTATATTCATTTTACGCTTAACGTTAAGCTTTAAGTTTCTTTTACATTTTTATCATTACATGATTTTCTTTATTGTTTAAAAATAAAAAAAAAAAAAAAAAAAAACCAGCTACCGCTATTCTTATTTTTCTAGTTTTATTCTTTGTTTTGTATATATTTGCTACTGCTGCTGCTGTTACTGTTCCAATTGTATATTGTTCGGTTCGGACATTTCTTTCAAACGATTAAATTAATTTAACCGATAAATAATAAATTTTTTTTTTTTTTGTTTTTTAATTAAAACTTTTATGATCAATTAATTTTTGAGCTTAGAAAAATATATTAGCAACCCCTAGTTTATGTATAAAGGGGTGTAAATTTCATCTTTAAATTCGTGTCAAAATTAAATCACACTTATCGCATAACGTCAAAAGATTTCCAACTGCTTATAGACGGTATTTTCCTTTATTGTTATGAAGTTGAGATCAATATAATGGTAATGCGTTTTGTTGATGGGTTAGATGGGTAGATGGGTAGATAGAGAAATATAAATGATGATGACAATTCGCGAAAAGTTCTTACATCTTGACTATTATTTGTGTATGAATATTAAGCATTGTGTTGTGAAGTACGTTCTTACTTATTCTAATTCATTACGTTTTAAGTGGAATGTTAAGATCTATTATCTATTGTATAGCGGGGAATGTAATACTCATTCTGTTATTGATTTTTATATAATTTACTGTACACAAAAAAAAAATAAATAAATAAAAAAACATTACAATTATGAGCTATGAGTTTTATAATTAATTCAATTTTGCACAAGAAAATACCATTGAGTAAAATAAGTAAAAAAAAAAAAAAAAAAATTGATTTGACAGATAAATAGAAAGATAAAAAAAAAAAAAATTATTTTTATACAAAGCGCACACATATCAGAAAATGTTTTATTTATGATGTGAGAAGATACGAGGTGAGTAACTTTTTTTTTTTTTTTTTTTGCTATAATAAACGTAAATAGACGTTTAAACGATATTGAAAATAAAAATAATAACAAAATACGCGAATAAATTGTTAAGATATCAAGACGTAAGCGTAATATTTTGATAAAAAAAAAAAAAGAGAAAAAAATATGTGACTCTAAGAGTTTTGTGTATATAGTTTTATTTATTTATTTTTATTTTTTTGTAATTTTCGAAATGTTTTCTATAGTAGAGACAAAGTAACAGAAATATTTAATCGGATACCAAACATTTCTATTACAAATTGCATGATAATTTAAATTGTTTAGATGCTTAAACATATTTTATAAATTAAGAAAAAATAAATTTTTTCTTTTCTTTTTCTTATAAATAAATAACAAGAAGTAAATAAACATCAAAAATTAATCAGCACGAGTAGTTTAGTTATTAAATGATTATTGATATCATGATTGATATCGACATGTTCATATAATTATACTGTCTTCTACCAATCTATGTATAAATATTTCATTAAATATTTAATTACTTGACAATTAAATGTTTTTTTTTTTTTTTGTATTAATAATTCTTTCTCGTTATTATTATTAATATTATCAATGGAAACTCAATATCTTTTCATTACCTTCCTGTATTAAATTCTTTATTAAATACAAAATAGAATAAAAAAAAAATCAGTTTCTGTTTCACACTATTGGAATTTCTAAATCATTATAAATATTTCTTGGGTTTTTTTTTTTTTTTTGCATTATCTTTAGCTATCTAGTCTTAACAATTATAGGAAGTACGACAATATTCATTCAATATTTATTTATTTATTTATTTATTATAAATCAGTTAGAGGATATACTTCGTTTATTATTATTATTTTTTTTTTCTACCTCAATTATTACTTTGTAAGATATTTTTGAGAGAAAATTCTTCAGGTATTAAGATTGCCGTTAGATTGCCATTTAACTTAAACAAATTATTATCTTGTATTGATTACAAAAGTTTTTACCTAAATATTTGTATTTGACCTTGTTTAAATTATTTAATTTTTTTTTTTTTTTTGTTTTCTATTTTAAAAAAGGTAAATAATTAATAATTTTAATTGTCTTGTCTCTTTCTAATTAATTGATTTTAAAAGCAGTTGAGGTCAAGTTTAATTTGTATTACTGTTATTAATTTACTGATAATAATCATGTATGCTGCAAGTGTCTTTACTTTTATATTTTAAACAAATTGTGTACAGATCATGATCAGATTAATCAATTGTGTAATTTGTCTGTTTTATAAGCTGATAGCACTAAGAGAAATAATTAACTAATCAAGTTATATATAGAAAGAATTAAATTGATAAGCTACAAAAACATTATCATTGATTCTATTTAAATAAAAAAAAATCGAAAAACTCTAATCTCACATAAAGCAGTCAACAATAATTAAAATAAAATAAGAAATGTAACGCCATCGTTACAAATAACTCACTTTAAACTTTTTTTTTCTTATTTTATTATTATTACTATTACGGTTCTAAACACAGATTAAAGGATTTCTTTTTTTTTTTTGTTGTCTTAATTTATTTATAACAAAATGACATAGAAAATTCATACACAATTAGTAGACAAACATATATAAAATTCAGCTTAATAAAAATTAAATCCGAATAAACATAATAACTGATGTGTTATAAAATAAAAAACAATTTCATTTTGTAATTTATACGATTAAATAATTTACGATCAACACATCTATTATTATTATTATTATAATTTAAAGTTGGTATAAAAACAACCAAAGTAGAAATAAAGAAAGCAAGAACAGTGAAATAACTCTAGAAGAAAACTATTAAAAATAAAAAAATGCACATATGCATTATAGTAAATAGAAGAGACACATAGATAAAATGTTTAAAAATAATTCACCCATAACCACACAAACAATGTTAAATAGAAATAAAAAACGAAACATAAATTGTCACGATTTTTATCCCTTTGCATATGTAGTTGTTGTTGTTGTTGATGTTGATGTTGATGTTGAGTATCATAAACTATTATCACTTGTGACGCGTTATTTAGATCAAGCGCTTTAATTTAGGTGCCCTCTTTATATATATATATATATATTTTTATTTTTTATTTTTTAAACAAAATGACACAGTGTAAATCCTTCATTGTATTTTATTGCATGAAAAATTTTAATTAAAATAAAAAAAAAAAAAAAATAAATAAACGAAAAAAACTTAAAACGCAATAAAAATAATGAAAAATCCTCTCACATTTAAATCAATTTCTAAAATTAGCTTCAAATTGTTTTTTTTTTTTTTTTGTTTGTATGTAAATCTTATGTAGACACATAGAAAAATGTATATCTAATAGTTAGAAGGAAAATAACTAAATGAAGAAGAAAATGGAAAATTAAATAAAAATTAGTAGCGAGTCTAATTTATTGACATTTATTTGTCTATCGTAAAAGTTTTTTTTTTTTTTGGTTTTTTTTTTTTTTTAACTAATGGCCTATCATCAATGAAGTGATAATAATTAAATAAAATAAATTTTATTTTCCAGTTTAATCAAGATCTTTATTCATCATCTGGTGTACCATTGACATCATCTAGTGCATCTGGTGGTTCGCATTCACCATGCAGTCCGATTCTCCCGCCAACGTTAACCCCAAATGCAACACAAACATCAGCATCAATAACAGCAACCGCTGTACCAACGATACCATTAGGAGTACTACACAGGCATATTGCCAAAGAAGAGGATCTCAGCGGTCCACGAAGCGATACAGAAGGTATTTATTGTTCAAAAATTATTAACATAATATTACGTCAATTACTGGATATTCATTTTTATGAATGTACTTAATGAAAATATAAATTTAAAATGAAAAAAAAAAAAATGTTAAATAAAATACTAACCTCTAACGATAATAACAACAGCTGCATATACTTTCGAACATAAATAACATAAACTTCCATGTGTCAGTTTCTACTTTACACGTTGAATGATGTACGAGCCTCTATAATAAAACAAAAAAAAATATTTTTATTTTTTTTAATATATCTACTTGCTCTCTGTTTAATATTTTATGTCATCAACAACAACGACGATTACAATAAATATTTACTCAATTAAAGCGAAACTAATCTTTTAATTTATTTATTCAGGTAATCCTGAAGATTACTAAAAACCATCAAAGTGTTGTTATTAATCGGTTTACATACAAATAAACAAATCAAACTTATTTGCATGAGAATTATTTTATTAAATTAATTTTTATTTAAATAAAAAATCAATGAATAGATAAAACGAATTAATTAATTAATTATAAAAAAAAAACATCAACTTGATTCCTTAACTAGATTCTATTCGATTTTAAATAAAAAATCATTTTCGTGGTTTAATGATCCAAACTAGATAAAGGATTAATATTTTAAAAATGAAAAATTCTTTGCATACAACATCAAAGGACCACAATTCAATTAATTTAATTTAATTTTCTATAAATAGAATTGCTTATTGATTTTTAAATAATAAATATTTATTTATATCTTTATTTTTATTTATTATTACATATAGACAGACACGGTTTCAATTAATTAATTTTATTTTTGTTTTTATATAATAATTAATAAAAAAAAAAAAATTATTTTTATTGAAATAATATTGATTTATAAACTCTAATGATTTGTATTAATTGCATTGGTTATTTTTTTATTTAATTTGATTTAATTAATTAAATCGGCTAATAATAAGCATTTATCAGAAATGTAAAAGTTGTCATAACATGAGTTTTTTTTTTTTAAATTGAGTTAATTAAAAAGTAAAATATGTCTGTGACACGTGTTATAATAAATTAAATAAAAAATTTGATTAATAATTATGTAATGAATATTATTTGTATCCATTAGGTACTATACCTGGAGCACATAATGATAGTTCGTGTTCATCGGGACCAGATTCACCGCACGTTTCTGTTGATCATCATTTACCGGGTGGCTCTAGTTCAGCGGATGCACATGCTCGTGCACAATATTTATCAGCAACCTGTGTCGTTTTTACAAATTACTCAGGTGATACGGCTAGCGTTGTTGATGAACATTTTTCACGGGCGTTAAATTTTAGTAATAAGGAGAGCAAAGGTTTGTAACAAACATTTTTTTTTATTTATTTATTTATTAGGTCATCCTGTAAAATTCTATCGATTTTCTTCTTCAGTAAAATAAAAATAATATATCAAATCAAGGGACGGTAATAATAAATTTCCAATCTGACATGCATAAATCATTTGTTCTTAGTCTCAAAAAAAAAAAAAAAAAAAAAAAATTCAAGGGTTTCCAAAGGTAAAATCCATAGTAGCATTAAACCCTATTTTAATTTGTTGTCAAATATTTTGTGACATCTTTATAGTTTTCTTCTATTTTCTGTCTGATCCTTTTGCCTGTCATAAATAAAAATCCATGTAATGCCTACGAAGTCAACACACAAATAAAAAAAAGGAAAACAATTAATTAACCACCACACATAATATTTAATTTCTTCTCTTAACATAAAATTAATAAGGATTACAAACATTTATAAATATCTTTAACGAAGAAAGAAATATTTCGTTAGTGCGGCGTTTCACAAGGAATGTTCATTGGGTTTTTTTTTTTATTTAATTATACAAATCTGGTTATGGTGCCCTTTTTTTTTTTTTTGTTTTGTCTAACAAATAATTAAATCGCTTTTGGTTGAATTATAATCATCGTACTAATTATGTCTATATTTTGTTGCAACCAGAAACAAATCTATTGCACAAATTTGCAAAATAACATGCAACAACGGCTAAACACAACTCGATTGTCTACTTTATAAAAACAATACGAAAAGGCGTAACGTATTTGGTTAAGGTGCTAATCGTATCCCACGATCATTTTATTTACAAAAACTTTATATTTTTATTAAAATAAAAAAAAAATTGTCAACCATACGCACACCATATGCAGTGTAACGTTTTGATTATCAAAGTGTTGTGATCTTTTTCTATATATTTTCGTAAATATTGCTTATTGAATTAATTCATGTTTTATATATAAAAAAAAAATTATTTTATCATCTGATAATCACTAACGTTTATTTGCGAGGCAAGATTCGTTTTCTTTTTCTCTTTTTTTTTTTATCTTATTTTCCACATGTAGATGAAGATGATTCTTCGGTTATAAAAAACGGTGGAACTTATTCGCAAATTTATATTTACCACTTTGGTGATTTACTATTAACAAATAAAAAAAAAATGAGAGACACCGACAAAGGTCACACAGAGTTGTATAAAAAATATATAACACAATCGATTCGTATTTTTAAAACAGAAATTTTTGCTCATTTTTTATTTCAATAATAAATAAAAATAAAAACAAACAACGAAATAAGCATACAAACGACTTTATAAATTAAACAAAAAAAAGAATAAAATAAAATAAATGGAGAACAAGTAGAGGACATAACAATTTAATGAAAATGATAACAGCAAAACAGGAACAACAACAAAACGATTATGTGAAAATTTTATTTTTTGGTGGTTGATTGTGGGTCACTTGTATTAATGGAAAAAAATTAAAAAAAAAAAAAAACACACAGTGGGAATAATAGGATACAACGTTATAAACCGATATGCAACATGAAAAAGGTTTGCCCGACAGTAAAAAAAGGTTGTGTTTTAAGTCAATCCAAACGACATTTAACATACAGAAGAAGAAACAAAACCCAAAAAAAAAAAAAAAAAATTACAGAAACCTTTCAGCCAAAGTTATACGTTTTGCGAAATAAACAACAGAATTGACCGCATCACAAAGATGAACAAATGCAGAAGAAAAGTTAAAAGAGAAATAGCATTTCGTTGTTGTAATTTAAATGGACTTTTAACTACTGATCCGCGGTTTTGTGTGTAAAAAAGAAAAGAAAAGAAACAAAAAAGACAAACAAGAAAGATCAATTGATTTACATAATTTCGGTGTTTGGAATGTCCTGAATTCACTAATTTAATTTTAGTTTAATTTTTATTCTTCTTTATCCATTCACTGTCTTTTTGTATTTAATTTATTATAATTAGTCATAATTAAAGTTGTTTAGGTAAAAATGATTATACAAAATTAACTTCCCTCTGTGTGCTTTATTTATTTATTTATTTGTTTATCAAATGACATCACAGTATGAAAATAATATCCGTAGACAAAACAAAAAGAAAAAAGATTCCCCAAAGACATTTTGTGGTTTAACTGAGTAAATGAATGAATAACCCATGGGAATTGTTAAATTTACCTTTGACTGAAAATTTTCATTTTTAAAGAAATATTGAAAGGAAAAATCTCACTTAGTTTCCTACATAAAACAAAGCGGAAAAAGTCTTTTGTTACTGCTGTTGTCATTCTGTGAATGGAAATATCATAAAAGAATAGACAATTCGTTCAAAACGAAAATCATTATGGGGTTAGTGGCTGTTGCTTTATTTAGGGGTTTTTTGTGTTTCTGTAAACAAGAATCTATTTTGACTATTTTTTTTTTTTAATGTTTAAATGCTAAACGCAGATCACGTCCCACGAGATGATCATATCTACATTTGAATACAAATTGATTCTTTTACATTTCATATGCCACCACTTAAACGCTTTTATTGTCATCACTTACTGTGGTTTCAGTAATTTTATTTGCATTTTTTTTTTTTTACTATGCGTTGCCATTAAAATGTAATTTATTTTTAACTGGTAATGATTGAGCAATTTCTATTTAAATTTCAGTTCTATAAATATAATTCTCGATCTAATTACACAATAACTAATTTTATTGCAGTCCTTTAAATACATCGTTGTGGTTATTTGTAAAAATTAAATAACAAAAAAAAAAAAAGTAATAAATGGAAATACGAGTTCTGAATAAATAAAAAGAAAAAAAAAATGTCTATTTAGTGTGTAGCATTTTTGTTGTATTCGCGACATTTTCTATCTTTTATTTCTATTGAAACGTGACAATCTTTTATAAAATATATATATATAAAAAAAAGAAGCGAAATTCCTTATTCGTCTATTCTTTATTAAAACTAATAACAATAATAATAATAATCAAATACAACAAATGAAAATAAATTGCTTCTTCATTTTATTATTCATTCAGTGAAAATGACTTAAATAATAATTTTTCATTTTTTCTATTTTATCTCTGCAAAGTAATTATACTACAAATTAATTAATTAAAAGCAAATGAATGATATGATGTGATGAGAAATAAATAATAAATTAATAAAGAAGAAAAAAAAGAAAACTTTCCAACTTAAAACATGTCGAAAATGATTAAAATCTTATTAAAAAAAAAAAAAAAATAAATAAAAAAAAAACTACAAATGGATAGATAAAGGAAAAGTAAAAAAATTTCTTCAGATCGTTTAAGATAACAACTCTCCAGCAGTTTTATATTTTTTTAATTTTTTAATTATAAATTTTATTAATTTAAATTATAAAAATGTTTCACACGAACTGTTACAGTGATTTATTTGTTTTTAATAAATTTTTAATGTTTGCTTGTTATTATAAATAAAATTTGCATAAATAATCATGATATGATTAAATTAGAACAACTTTAAGATAAATAAAAAAAAAAATTATTTTTTGATTATAATTATTCAGAAGAGAAATATTTCGGAACTAGATCTAAAAATGACGAGTTACAACCTCTTGGATCATCAAAGAATCTGTCTTTTGGAAATTATAATTATTTCCAGTTCATATACTGCGCATTCTCATTACCAAAAATTTATTTTAAGATAGCCAAAGTAAAGAGAAACTTTTCAACAATAAAAAATAAAATTAAAAGGGTTCGCCCCTTGCGTTCACCAATAACGCAATAAATAATTTATTAACATCATAATTAATAACGAGTTTATCATATTTTACAATAATTTACTAAACGATTTGTTAAACTTTTTTACAACGTCATAGTATTATCGTACTTTGTTATTGTTCGTCTTCTTATTTATGCACGTGTTGAAAGGTAAAGAAATTCAAGAAAAAGAAAAGTTTTCTCCATATAAAGTTTACAAGAGGAATGTTTTACTGAAAAAAAAATGTGATGTTGCTTCTAGAAGTATTTTTTTTTTCTTTTTTTTTTTGTGAAAATTGTATTATATAAATTCACGATATAAGAATTAAAACAAAAAAAAAAAAAAAAAAAACTGCTCAAGTTAGCAGGAATCAGAAAAAGATATAAAACAAAAACGCATAATGTACAGATTTTTTGTTAGCCAATTGCCTTATTTATTTACGTTTTATGTATGGCAAAAAAAAATACGCGATTTTGACTTGTTATAATATGTTTATTTATTATTTTGCTTTGGTGTCGTTGCTGTTTGGATTGGTAGCAAAAACATCGAAATTCTTGACCTGAGGCCAATTCTTAAAACAGTCGACAATCTTTCGTATTACCCGTGTACAACATTTTCTTCCTTTTTTTTTTTCCTACTCAAAAATATCTTGTTGCGCTTAATGTTTAATTTTGAATTAAATGAAATATTCACGTTATTTACTTATGTGTTTACATTAAAAATAACCATTTTCCTATTCTCTCATTCTCACTCTCTCTCTCTCTCTCTCTTCATTTTTGTACTTTTTATCTAAATTTAACAAAAAAAAAATATTTTAATTTATTTTATTCAAAATTTATAAAGATATCAAAAATTTTTTGAACACATCGCTTTTATTGTATGCAACAAAAATTTCTTGGTCGTTAATATAAGTGATAAATGTCGTTTCCATGAAAATAAAAATATTTTTTCACGAATATCGCGAATTAAATAAACAGCAGCAGCAGCAACAGACAACCAAAAAAAAAAAAAAAAGTAAATAATAAAAAGACAAAACTATACGTCATCGTGTATGTTTTTTTGTGTGTTAAGTGATAAAATAAAATTTTGCGTTTTTAAAGCTTCTACTTCTACTAAAAAAAGAAAAAAAATATACAGAAAAAAATTAAGATTGTAGAAATATTTTGAATATTTTGCACGCATTATTAAAATAGTGTTAGCTCATTCATAAAATTAGTTGGCCATAAAGTTGATTTTTATTTTATTTATTTATTTATATATGTATATACTTAGCATCTCTCTTTCTTCCTTATCATAACATATAGTATATACAACATATGAGAAATATTTTATTTTTGTTAACTAATAAAAATTGTTTAAATTTGTGCAGTGTGGGCCACGCGTATATCATTTCACAATTTAAATTATTACATCCATTGCATTCATTCATTTTCTTTCTTTTTTTTTTTTTTTAATATTATTATGTACTGAAATATTAAAATGCCAATTAATAAAAAAGTAAAAAGAAAAACAAATTCTATACAAATCAATTATAAATTAAATAATATTTCACCTTTGGATTGATTAACATTAATAAAACGATAAAACGCCTTAACAATACAAAAATCTTATAAAAGGATTTAAAAAAAAAAATTTTATGACATAAATAAGAATAAATGATTTATTTATCATAAAAAAAAAAAAAAAAAAAAGTGAAAAAGTGAAAAAGAGAAGAGAATACCTCACCACACATACGTTACGTTTAATGTATCATCATCATATTATAAGAATATAAAATAATTATCATGTGTGTATATACACACAAAAGCTCATATTATAAAAGCAATAAATTATAATACAAAAAAAAAAAAAAAGAAAAAAAGTAGAGGAAAGAAAAAGAAGGAAATACTTTATATGATTTATTAACATATTATATTATTTTAATTAAAGTAACATTATATGAAAATACATATAATATTGTATTGTAATTAAAATATTAATAATAGATTTACGGTATACACACGAAAATAACGAAAAAAAAATAAATAAAAAATAAAACATGATGATGATAAATGTCATTTATGATTGTAATTAACGCCTATAAGTACACTTGTTATTTTATTTAATAAAATGTATGATTTGTCACTCATATTTTAAGTTAAAGAAAGAAAACAATTATTAGCGACAAAGGCGTATTTTATATGATGACATTAAACAATCTAATGATCATCTTCACTTTGAAACGATGAAACATAATAATAAATAATAAATGTTTAAAACGTTTTTGTTTTTTTTTTTTAAATACATGCCTATTTAATATAAATAAACATATGTATTAATATATTATCTGCTAAATACACGGTAGACATATAAATAAATAAATATGTTATCCGTTATTAATAAAGGGAAAAATTATTTATACAAATGTACAAAGTTACAAACATATATATATATATATAAGGCACCAGCCAGAGAACAAGTTTTATTCCTTTCAATTATTCAAAAAAAAAAAGAAAAACATTTCTTTTCTTTTATTTTTTGTGTAACGAGACTAAACTTTGTTTACAAAATGTTTTTGTGTAAATCATTTCTCACTTGACATATTTATTACAATCAAAAAGTCATTAAATATATTTTGTATTTTTTATTTTTCTTCTAAAGGGGTGTGAAAGAAGTTGACACCGATACACACTACCCACAAAATTAATTATTATGTTTGTTTGAAAAAAAAAAGATTTTTAACGTATTAAATTTAAAAGAAAAAATACATAATTACCACTGATTTATACATCAGAATTAATTAATTATAATATTTGCATATAAATAGTTTGATTTTTTTTTTTTTATATAATTATTATTAGAATGTCCTTCTACTGATAAAATGAATCACTTAAAAAAAAAAAACCACGAATAGCTGGTAAATGTGTCATATATGTAGCTATAATCGATTAAAATCGACAATACAACAAACAATAAACAGATAAATAAATAAAAATATCAATAAAGAAGATATTTTATAAAAACAACGGCGAAACAATGTAAAATACATTTTTTTTTTTTTAATCTAATCGATATATTTGTTTTCTTTTTTTTATTTACTTTATCGGATACATTTTGCAAACATTTTTAACTGTTCAATCTTGATTTTATACAAAAGTAAGAATCAATTATAAATTCGATTTACAACACATTCGGAGAAGTGTACACTACCGAAACTGCACAACAAAAAAGATAAAAAAAAGAAAAGACTTCACATTCCATTGTGATGCGATGCACCCGCTCCCAGTCCACTACATATACGCGGTAGCATTTATTTATTTTTCTTTTTTTTGCGCGACTGATACTTCTTATAAACGATACAAACGTAAGAAATTTAAATTGTTTTTGGATAATACAAATATAAAAGCAAAGAGATGTCACGAAAATCACAATACTTTGAAGTTTCTATATAAGAGTAGAACCGTACCGATATGGTATGCGTAGCATTGAACATCAGCATTAGTAACAATTAATAAAAAAAAAATCAAAGCTAATCGATCAAAAAGAACCGAAACAGTTTTGTTTTAATTTTAATTTTTTTTTTTTTTATTCTCCTTGATACTTTGATTATTTTCCAAGGATTAATAATAGAAAAATATATTAATTTGCAAATTTGTTTTGTTTTGTTTTTATAGAAGTATGCAATCCAATGACAGCACGAAATTTCCCAGCATCTTTTTGGAATAGTAATTATATACCACCTACACCTATTCCATCTCATCACCAGGTTCCTGACTTATATGCAACGGATGGATCATACGCAACAGATCCTTGGGTACCTCATGCAGCTGCTGCCGCCCATTATGGTTCTTATGCGCATGCTGCTCATGCACATGCGGCGCACGCCCACGCCTATCACCATCATAATATGGCACAATACGGAAGTTTGCTTAGGTTACCACAACAATATGGTCATAGTTCTAGGTAATTATTCCTTACTTTTTATTATCTTGCAACAGTTTTTTGTTAATTTTTCCACATTTTTATGAAAGGCTTCACCATGACCAGCAGACAGCACATGCTCTGGAAAGTGCGGCCGCCTACTCCAGTTATCCAACAATGGCGGGTAAGTGTATCAAATATTTAATTTATCATTCACTCTTATCAAAATATTAATTTGTTACGTGCAGTTCGGTTTTAAAAGAAATATAACTTATACCGTCGGCATTTCAATTGTGACAGAAAAATTCACTTTCAAGCTGCGACTCTTCATCATAATCATCTACATTCCATTCCTTTGTCATTCTTTCATTATTATTATTATTTCTTTGCTATCATTATAAGTTACCACGTTTTGTTTTTTTTTTCTTCATTTAAGCAAAAAATATTTCATTGACTCTGCGACAAATTTAATTTGTTATGTTTGATTGGCCCTTCTACTTAGTTCACAAAAATAAAAAAGAAATTTTTTTTTTTTTTTTTTAATCAACAACTGAAGACAAAAAAAAATAAAGGGAATAAAAAAGCCTAAAGGATGAGCGCGAAAACGCGGTTGCTTTATAAAGACAAAGGAAATATTTAAGGAATCTCGATTTGACAATTCGTATTTTTATTTTTTTTTTTGACTTGCTTCTCTTTTAACCATCATCATCATCAACATTTCCGACTATTTTGTAAGTGAAAAAATGACGAAAATAGATGAAAGAAACAAAATTATAAAAATTAGTTTTTATCTTGGTTTAAACACCGCTGCTCAGCTCTGTTCTGTTCTGTTCTGTTTTGATAAATTTACGACTGGAATATATTGTCTTCCTAAATTTATATTTATTGTTTGATTATGATCAATCAAGTCACTTTAATGATTATTTATTATAATATTAATAAAAAAAAAAAAAAAAAAATTCCTTCAGCCACAGTAAATTCGTTTTTATAAAATTTTCGAATCGAAAATAATGCATAAAACTGTTTCTGTGTGTAGAGAATAAATATTTAAAAAATTTCCTCAGTTACGTGATTTTCCTTTAATAAACATTTTTACACGTTTTCACATTATTTTCGTATTTTCATTACGATGATTAACAAAATATCCATTAAAAATAGAAAATATTTTTACAATGTTATTTCGGTTATAAAATGAATATTTATGTTGCATTAAGTTTTGTATATTGAGAATACATATGATTGCATCCTGAAATGCGTGTAATTATTTTCAGATCAGTCTTATATAAATTTATGTTTATATTTATGCTAACACCCTAATGACTAGACAAGAAACAATGAATCCATTTTGCATTGAAAAATTATTAATAACTCAGCAGCAGTAGAGCAGCAGCAGTATATTAAAAAAAAAATTAATTTTCATCGCTAAATAACTTTTGTAACATCAAATACAAATATTTTAATTAAGAGAAAAATCATTGTGATCCATTCATTGCATTAAAAAAAACAAAAAAAGTGCCAAATATAATAATCAAATGTCATTTGTGAAATTTTTGCATCGTGACTATTATGCTGGTTGAGATTAAAAAAAAAAATTCAATTAAATGTTTATTAAAAAAGGCAAACAAACAAACAAACCAACAGTAGTTTGGATGAGTAAATTAAAACTAAATTTACGCTCTTACAATCCAATTTAAATTGTTTTTTTTTTTTTTTTGTTAATTTAACAACAGTTGAGTATTAAAACAATCGAGTTAAATGTGAATTAAACCAAACCAAACAAACAAACAAAAAAACGCAGAAATATTGTGGCTTTTAAATATTAATTTATTTTAATTATAAATATTAAAAATAAAATTTGCAATGCGGTTCTGTGATGATGCAATTTAATTAAAAAATTATATGATTTATAAATGCACTATGTAAAAAAAAAAAAAAAAATATCACCAGAGTGGAATTTTGTTAACATAAATAACTAGATGAAAAATGTTTCTGATGCGATTTATTAATTTTTCGTTGCTTTATATTAAACAGTTTTGCAAGTTTAATGTGTCTATGATATATAACACTTGTTTGCCAAGAAACATAATTTTTTTTTCTTCTTTTTATTACAAAATTATGATTGAAAATCAAATACATTAACGAAATTCCATTAATATATTATCCATTGGTCATAAATAATAATGAGAATTATAATAAGACGGTTAAGAAACAAATAAAATGTAATTGCTTTAGCAAATATGTGATGATGAATAAATAATAAAATGCTGCCGCCGCTGCTGTTGCTGAAGACGAAACAATGCCATTCAATCGTTTCAAAGAATTATCTTTAGCGTAAATAAATTAAAGGACGAAAAAAAATAAAAAAAAATAAAAAAATGTAGTAAACATCCAATGTGTTTATAAATGATACATTCAAAGTATTTTAAAGATGAAAATTTATTTGTTAATGCAGCATATAACGTTTGTGTTTATTCACTATCAAAGCAGCATTACATATTGATTATTGTGTTGCATTATCATTATTATTTATTAAAATAATAATACCGCCTAGTGGTAAAATATTGTATAATTTACTTATGTTGGCCAATCACAAAACAGTGAAGATATAAATTCCAAAAGACCCGCCTTCATTCGGTGGCGGTATATCAGAACCAACAGTATTTGCCACACAAACGGCATCATCTCACTAACCGCAAAACTCATGTACAATAAGCATCTTCTGTTTAAATATATATTATTCAGTAATTTTATAAACATATATCAGTACAACTACAAAATCTACATCATTATATGCGATATTATCTCCTTTTAGTTATAGTTATTGGTTTTACAATTAATTATTGATTGATAATAAATATCTGAATAAATCAGAATATAATTTCTAACAACATTCTCATGGAATAATAAATAAAAACAACCCAACAACACAGTGAATAATAATAGAAATAAACATACATTTAGATCAAATGCAATTGATTATACAACACACGATTGTTTCATACAAAAAAAAAATTAAATTAAAATAATTTACACATATAGGAAAACTTTACTTTAAAATTATTATTATTATTATTATTATTATTATTATTATTATTAAAATTATCAACCCCATTTTACAATAATATATATTTTCATACATGTAATGTAACGTTTAGAATGTACAGAGTTTTTCCATTATTTAGTTTTTTGTTATCTATGTACTTCAATGCTTGTTTTTTCTTCTTCTGCTGTTGAAGCTATGAGTTGTGGATATATAAACGTTCACAGCACAGTGTAAATCGGAAGGGAGGCAAAACAAAAAAATACCACCAACAACAACAACAACAGAAAAAGGAATATAAATGTTATATACTTTTTAACTTTGTGTACATAAATTTTATTCCCTTCAAAGCAGAGACACATCAGACAGACGACCGAATCACTCTTTCCATTATTAACTAAATATTTCCAAGGGTATGCTTTTATTATTATTTTGCTCCCAAGTTAGCTAAACAATATTACGTAAAAGCGAACCCCATGGTAAAACACTTTTTAAAAATATAACGAAAAATAAATATTATGGATGTGATGGCGGAGTCCGAACTGTTTAGTAAAACGTACAACAAAAAATATTCTCACTGCTCATCATTATATAAAATGAAATCAACCTACACCCCCATAACTTTCTAAGTAATATATTTCAACAGAATTCATGTAGAAAATAGAACAATGAAAATTGTACACCCTACGCTTTAACAAAACCCTCGTATCGTACGTAAGTTTAAATTGAAAATATTCACTGACATATCTCCAACACCAACTATAAACAGCCAGCACATAGACCCAGACAAAAAGATGAAACTGATACGATGATGACGATGACGCCATTGTTATGAGTTATTCGGTTTTCCACTGTATAACTTTGCCGGACATTCAAATGTCCATCCTGTATATTTTATATAGTTATCTAGTTTGAACTTTCGATAGATGAGCAAAAGAATTCAGAAGTCACAACTATGCAAATGACAAAATTGAATTATAATGAACAACCCCATTGAACACAATACATATTTTAGTGTTATGATTAAAAGCTTAGCGAAAAATAGAGCTTTTTAAACATTTTTTTTTTGTTGCAAAAAACGAAATGATAAACTTTGCAATGCTCTTTATGATTACAATTAATTAATTATTTAATAATACAATTGTTATGCTATAAAAACAGCAAAAAGTATGCAAATGACTAAAAAAAAAAGCTTCCACATGTGTATTTTTGTATATTTTCATCAAGTCATGTTGTCGTCACCCTTTTTCTTTTTTCTTTTTTTTTGTTATAAAGAAAATTGTCCATGACATCCATGGAAACTTAACCCTTGTTCTTTTTTATTTTTTTTATTATTTTTATTATTATTTAAAATTACGCAAAAACATGTCAAACCTTACCATAGTTTTTTCACAAGAGTTTTGTCCGTATTTAAATTTTATTTTATTAAATGACATTCGCTTCTTCTTCTTCTTCTACTTCTTCTTTTTTATTATTATTAAATTTTATTTTAATTAAATTTTTTTTTTCTATTACAGGCTTAGAAGCACAAGTTCAGGAATCATCAAAAGATCTCTACTGGTTCTAAAAATTAATTTTAGAAAAAAACAAAACGAAAATAATATTTTTTTTTTTTTTTTATTATTATTATATTAAAATTTCCTAGTTTAATTTAGTGAGTTTAAAGTTTTATAATAAACTAAATAATTAATTAAAAAACAAATAAAATGTGTATGAAAAGGAAGACGTAGAAGAAAATCAACGATAAAAAAAAAAAAAAAATCAAACTTAAACGAATAATTTAATTCATAAGTGGTACAAAAAAAAAAAAACGTAAAACAAGGTAAAACATAAGTAAAAAAACATTATTAATAATAATAGTAATAATAATAGTAATAATAATATTAATTAATTGCGTGATAGTAATACATAATATTAAAGTGATTTAATTATATAAAATAAAAATATTTTTCTCGTTTCATTTCGTTTTTTTTTTCTTCATTAAAATTGTAGCAAACAAGAGGTAAAAAAAAAAAAAAAAAAAAAAAAAAGATTACAAATTAAATATTAAATAACACAAAATGTTAAATTTATTCAATAAGCATAATATAATAAAAACATGAAAAAAGAAGAAAAATTTTTTAATTAAAATCGGCATTTTGCTTCTATCAACACAAAGAGAAATATATTTTAAGAAAACAAGAAAAAGTGTGAATATCATCAGTTATACAAAAAAAAATAAAAAATTAATTAAGAGAATTAATGTAAATAAATAATTTGTGTGTGCGTGCCTGTCTGTCTGTGTGTATGTGTGTGTGTGTGTAATATTAGTGAAATGAAAAACAAACAAAAAAAATTATCGAAACTATAATTAATAATTAATAAAAAAAATTCATTAATCTGCTGAGTTATCAGTTTAATTCGTTTCATTCGCATAATTTTTATTATTATTTTTTCTTTTCACTTCATTGTCGCGAAGTAGGAAAACATTTATTTAAAGCACAGTTTTAACATGGTTTCAATACTTAAAATTATATTTAAATAAATAAACACAATGAAAACGAATTAATTAATTAATTAATAATAATAATAATAATTAGCTAAGGCCCGCCCCGCCGGCTTTATACATAATTTAAGTTAATTTTCTAATTATTTATTTGTGAGATGCATACATTTGTAAGTGAAAAATTTAATTATTTTCAATTGATAATCACATCACGAGTAGCGTACATCGCTAATTACAACATAACGTAACAGCGTAATATGTTTAGCCTTTTGCACAAAGATAATTAATTTATATAATCAAAGTGGTGAAGAAAATTTTTCTTATCGTAACTCGTGTTTAGTTGATTAGATTTTCAATTAAAATCATAGTAAAAGAAAAAACGAATTAATTTTACAAACAGACACGAAAAATTCGTTTTGATTTACACCATCTATTACAACAGGTAGAAATACAAATTTAAATAAACAAAAATGAAAAACGGATAAAAAAAAATATTTTTAATTAGTCATTACACATTAATTAAAATTTATTTATACAAAAAAACAAATTAATTATCACACAAGAGAGTTAAAAAAAGAAAAGAAAAAACAATTTTTTTTTTTTTTGTAAATATTATTTATAGTGAAAATAATTAGATGAATAAAAAAAACAAACAAACAAACAAATTTTTGTTTATCATTTAAAAATTATAATTAAAAAAAATATATTAAAAAAAAGAATAAGAAGAAGAAGAAGAAAATTTAATTAAATTGTAATATAGTTTATTTAATTAAATAATATCCACCAATATAGACTGTATTATAATTTAAATTAAATAAAATTAAATTAAATTAAACTAAACAAAAAAGAATAAAAACAAAAAAAAATTAATTGTAAAATAAATATTAATTAATTAATTAAATAAAATAAAATAAAATAAAACAAAATAAATGTAAATAAATAAATAATAATGAAATTAAAAGAAAAAGTCGCCTCGTTGTTGTTTTTAATATTAAAAAAATTAAAAATTGTAGATACTAGGTTGCCCCTTTTTTTTTTTAATGTTGAATTTTACAGGGTAATATTATTCAGGGAAATAATGTGTCAGAGAAATATATTAAAACAAGATAAATTGTTTTACAACAATATCTAATTTAAATTACAATATTTCATTCGTATCTATACAGACATTTAAATGTTAAATGTTTGTCTGTTTGTTTGTTCCTTGTTTTACAACAGAATGATGTATTTTGTTTGAATTGCGACCGCAAATGGGAGGACACGACAAAAATCTTGAAAAAAGAATTATTTTAACTTAAATTTCACTAACCGAATAGTGCATAAATAAAAATCTATAATCTAACATATGTGTGTGAACTGGATTTACGATATCTTTAAAAAAGCAATTCGTCATATTTTTTTCTATCCCGAAAATACACACACTGTGTGTGTGTGTAAAAGAACCGTCACCCACAAAAGTTACCAGAAAACATTGATTTATTTCTTTCGATTCATTTCCTGGTTTTAATAAGATGGAATTTTTTTTTTTCCTCTTTTATTATTTAATTAAATGCAAATGTTTAACTTTAACTGAGTGTAATTATTAAAAAAAAAATATTTTTTTTAACAGGATATTAATCATTTTATTCTTTATTTAAAACAGGATTTCAATTAAAAACAATAATTTATGAAATATTTGTATTTAATTTCGGTTCTTGTTATGATGATTTTATGCCATTGAATCCAGTGTTTTAATTTTTTTTATTTCCATAATAAAGAATTATCGTGCAGTCAAAAATAAACCAAAACAAATACTATCCATTATAGATATATTATTAATTAATATAATATAGCCGCGTGTCTAAATGTAGATAAAAAACACGTCTTTCAACAAATTTGACAAAATATGTTTTGAATAAAAATAAAAATTATTCGTTGCTTTGTTCAGAAGAGAAAAAAAAAAGAATTTTTTTTTTCCTCTGTTTTATTAATTTCAAATGTAAACATAATTAATGAGGAACCTTTTGTAGATTTAATCAATTTGATAAAAAATAAAATTATGAGGGGATCCCACAAAATAAAAATTTACAAAAGTGTTGAAATTATGTTTTAAAAATTGAATGATAAACCAGCATTATGACGGTGCAATATTTATTTTTTATAATAATTTATTACCTTTAAAAACTGGATAGATGAGATAAAAGTTTAGAAAATAAAAAAAAGTCCTGGGAACAGGTGGTGACATATTTAAAGATTGATAACTCTTAGCTACTCAACTCACAACTTGTATCTATCTCTAAACGTCTAGCAGCATCGTATTTTATACGTGAAAATTATATCTGAAACGCTCTATCATTTATAATAAAAATAAAGCAAAACCATAAAAGAAAGAAAAAAGCAAAAAGTATAGCAGCAGACCGACCTCCTGCTGTTTTACAAGACCCAAGTATTCAAACTGAAAACAACAACCACGGACATAACATAAGGACAACAATTTCACTTAAATAAATTTTAATGTCAATTTAATTTAATTAACTTTATTTGATTTTTCTGTTTCTTTTCTTTTAACTAAATTGTTAATAATTAATTAACAAAAAAAAATATATTTGACAAAATTATGATAAAAATGTTATTTTCCTTTTTGCTTAATGATAAATGATCACGCCCGCCTTTTGACACATGTTTCACAGTGTTTTTTTTTTTTTTTTTTTTTGCATCAAATTAACATAAAATAAATATTATTGCATCACCCAGACACAAGATAATCGACCCAGATGATGATTGTATTGAAAAATTAAGATAACTAAATGTTTTTTTTTTTTTTTTGTAAACAAAAAATAAATGCAGACAGGACAATCAACAAGGATAAACATAAATTAAATAAAAAAAAAAAAAAACTCAGCCAGACACTTTTTTCTTCTACTTTTTTTTTTTTTTTTTACTATGAACCACCACACATTTTACAGACATTGTGTTTCCGTATTTTGTTCTACAGACCAGACAGTAGTGTAACAAGTTAATTTCAAATGAGTGATATTCAAAATGTGATATTTAAACGGTTTTTTTTTTTTTTTTTTTGGTGTTTTACTGAAATCAAGAAAGCAAGACAGCAAAAACAAAATAAAACGAAAAAACGGTAGTAAAATGTGGTAAAAGTTGAATTGAAAGAAAACTTACTTTTTTTTCTTTAATTTATTAAATGTTTGTCATAAATCAGATTTTGCGACATTTTAAGTATCATGTTGCTGCTTGCGTTTTTTTTTTTTTTCTTTCTTTAATTTATTACCAAACAAAACATATGATAATTTTATGACCTAAGAAAAAAAAAAGAAAAAAAATTAATAAGGAGGAGACAGGAGCTATTTACATGGTTATTACAACAAGAAAGTGTATCTAAATTATGTAAAGATTTCTTTTCCTTTCTATATTTCTCACGTTTTGCATAAAGCATAAAACTATTTACCAATCACAGGGTGTTACTGTTGCTTTATAAAAATAAAAATCAGGAAATAATTGGCTAACCTTTTATGTGTTTTTATTAATTAATTTTCTTATAGAAATACTTTTTTTTTTTTTTAGATTTTATTCTAGATCAAGATCTGTAATTATTTTGTATAAAAATTTCATCGTTTTGTTTCGTTATAATTTATTGAATATTATAGCTACCAACAAGTTTACTAAATTAAAAAAATATATATATAGACAAACCTACCGTCATCTTTGCTACGGAGCATATACGAAGCATTAAAAATTCCTATGAATCAATTCATTGTAATACGCATTAGACGATTGTTATTTAAGATTTGTTTTTCTTTTAATATGATATCGATCAATATGACGACAACCGTGCGCTGCTGGTTGAAAGTTCAAATCTAACCAAATACGTTGATAAAAAGATTTGTAATAAATATAAATAAAGAGATTATTATCATGTTACGTGTTATTTATTACATTTTAAAATAGTCATCGTTGTTTATGTTTCGCTTAAAACGATTGGATGCATGAGTCTTTTCTAGAAACAAAAAAAAAAGAAGAAAAAAAAAACCAAAACTAGCTCACATGGGGCGTCCAATATTTATCCACTGTTTCCTCTACCTGCTGATTAACATTTCTTGTGTTATACATCAGTATAATGATTTTTTATTTTTATTTATTTATTTTAACTTGTCAATTAGATAGAATGACAAATATTATTTAATCAAAATTTAACATATTATGTTATAAGCACGACAATTAAACCATAAAATCATGTTGTCAAAGCATGGAATATTTAAAAATAAAATAAATAAAAATTCATTTCTCTATGATTAAATTATCAAAACAAAGAAAACATTTGCAAAATAAATTCTCTCCAATTTTTTCTTTATATTAAAAACATGTCATAACACACATAATTAAGTAAACAGTGTGGACCGAACAGTAAATATAAACAGTCACTCCTTGAATTGTACGATTTCGGATCATCATATCTTGAGAAAAACAATTTTTATTCAGGCAAACCCGTAGATAAATATTAATGTAAATGCGAGTGATCGAGTTATTCGAGAAGTGACTGTTTATCTCATTTATAATAAATCAGTTAATCATATAATTTAAAATATTTATAAATTCATGTATAATTAAATAGAATATGTTAAAATTTTACTGTGGAATTTTTTCTCACCAACTTTTTTTTGTCATTTATTATAATTTTTTTTTTTTTTTTTTTTTTAATATTTCATTTGGGATAAATAAAACAAAATAAACATATAGACGCCATCTAATTTAATATAAGACGAAGAAGAAAATAAATTTGATATTAACAAAAAAGAGTTAAAAAGAAACGAAAAGAACAAAGCTGAAATGTCGACAGATTTCCCTGGGTGAAACAAAACAAAAAACGTTATGTAAAGTCTTAGAGTCGTAAAGAAATCTCATTCACTGATTATAGATGTGGCAAGTAGAATAATAATAAAAATAAATTTAAAAAAACTATGAATTACGAATCATTAATTTAAGAAAAAAAAATAATCAAAAAATATGAAAAAGAAGGAATTTTTGATTGAATTATTACCGTCACATAATTCGATGTTGTCCATTATAGAAAAATTATTAATAGATCATTTAACATAACATGATTTTTGACATTATCTATATTTGGTGATCATGAACGTATGGTGTAGTATCCCACTCTATTTAAATTATTAAACATTATGGTTTGTTCTATTCATTTTATTTCATACAAAGTTTAAACTCAGAGGTTAAAAACAAAACATAACATAATAAACAGACAAACAATCAATAGTCAAAAAATTAAAATTAAAAATTAAATAAATAAAACACGATTAACCCATCAAGACGACAACAACAAACCAAATACAATAAATCATTTAAATCATTATAATCTACATAAAACACTTGTTATTAAATGTTGTTGACCATAAAAGTAATTTCTGAATAAAAGTGGGTGATGCAAAAATTGTTGTGTTTTTTTTTTTTATTTTATTTTAATTTATAATTAAATTAAGATTTAATTGTAAATTAATTGTAAAAAAAAAAAAAAACTTGTCATTTGAGACAGATTTGATTAAAATATCTTGTGACATGTTGACTACAGTGAAATACATGAAAGTGAATCATTATTTTTTTTACGTTTCATTTGGTTAATTGACAATTTTTTTTATACATTTATTTATTTATTTATTTATTTATTGTTAATTTAAATATAAATCAAGAATTTAATTATATTGTCAATATATTTATCTAATTAAAATAAATAATAACGATATTGTTTGTTTGAATAATTAAATTAAGAAAATTATTTTACTATTCCTATGAGTGCCAAAGAATTTTTTATTTTATCGCAACTATTTTCAATAAAAAAAATTAATTAAATAAAAAAATAAATTATATAAATATGACTAATTTTAGAATTAGAAGAAACAATATTTTTTTTTTATTTATTTACCGATAAAGATAGAAACTTTAATCTTTAAGCAACATAATTGCCAAAAATTCAATAAAAATAATAATTAACGAAAAAAAAAAAATTATTTTTATAACCAACGTTAAAGAATGTTTCTGACTTTGCTTCATTATCGCAAAAAAAAAAAAAAAAAAACAAACCTTCAGTGTTAAAATAAAATAAAAAATCAATAAAAGTCTACGAAATAATAATACCGAAGCAAGTAATAAAAGAAAAGAAAAGAAAAGAAAGAAAACAAATCGACATCAACAGCTAAAACGAAGAATAGACAGAGAGTAATTATAGTCAATGTAATAAGCAAAAGACAGAAATGAACAAAAGACAAATCAACATTACAAAAGGAGCAGCAAACAACAACAACAACAAAAAAAACGTAAAAAAGGAGGCAGCAGATTAAAAGAATTTCTGGTATAAAGTTTGTTTGCTTTTAATTTTTATTGTGACTTTTAATAAATAAAGGTGAGAGAAACAGAGATGGAATAAAATCATTAGGCAGAATGCAATAAAACCATTTAAATATTAAGAATAAAGAATTTTTCATCCTACCACTCCGCAACGTCTTCTCATATTATTTTATTTACCTTCTATTTTTCGTTTTTTTTTTTTTTTTATTGTTTGCTTCTATTGATGAGATGAGAAGTTAAGTTGTTCAATTCAATTCCTTTAACATTTTTCTTCTTGTATCTTTTCTTACGTTTTTTCTTTTTCTTTTAGATTCTCCTTGTAGCATCAACAAACACCGCAAAACTTAAAAGAAATAAACAGTTGAGCATTTATATCACACAAAAATCATAATAAAACAAAATGAGGAAAGAAAAAAGAGTTTCTTTTTTTTCTTTAAAATATATTTATTAAGAAGAAAATTTGCGGCATCTTTATGGTTTTTTATTACTATTTTTGTGTGTTTTCTTTTTGAAAACCAATTACCTCCCCACATTCAAAGAATAATAATAATTATTATTATAATTATAATAATAATAAAAATGGCCGACATATTATTATTAATCAGAAACAAAAACACTTTTCTTAATAAATATAAAACAAGTAGCACAGTGGTAGTAAGAGAATATGGTGGGTGGGTGTTTTTTTTTCTTTTCTTTTTTTTTTTCTTTTAACCAACCGAAAATGATATAAAGAAAGAAAGAAATATTAATTAATTATTGTTAATTTATTTCTTTTCTTAACATTTTTTATTATTATTATTATTATTCTTTCCTATTTTCTTATCGCATCAAATTATTTAATGTCACGCAATATTATTTAATGGACCAAATTACAACCAAGAAAAATTATTTAAACAACAAACAAACTAAACACACAAAAATGAATAAATTAATTTATTAAACAATGTTACAAAAAAAAAAAATAATTCGAAAAATATGTTTTATGCTGCTGTTATTTTATTTACATAATTTTCTTCTATTTCTATGTTCTTGAATATATAATTTCTAGATAAATTTTTCTTTATTATTATTTTCGTGTAATCAAACATTTATATTACCTAGTCTAATAATTTTTAACCAATTGTTTATAATAAGGAATAAATGCAATTTTAAACACAGTTACTTTAGGTAATTATCCTAGAAATAATTTAATAAATAATTCAGTAGAAAATGCGGTGGTTTATGGTTGTTTTAGTTATGCAAAAAAAAAATAAAAATTCTATTCAATTTTGTACAGGGACGTACCGTTTTATTATACCTCTTTAATTAAACTAAATAGGCGTACTTGTACGTAACTACCGGACCTGAACACTTAAACCATTCCCTATCATTTTAATACAAACAAAACAATGTAAATCTCACAACTATTTCTAATAACGATTCTCAAATAAACTGTTTTTTTTTTTTTTTTGCATTCAACTTACCGCAATTATTCATAATTATGAAATTTTGTCTGGCAAATATTAATTAATTGATTTGTTTTAAAAACCTGTATTCAAAAAAAACTTTTTTTTTCTTGTTTGAATAATTATTATTTTTGCGAAGCATAACTTCTCCTAAACGTTGCATTTAAAATTCCACAATTATACAAGTAATTTAGTTTTAAAAAAAAATCTTAGTTACAAAATTCACTTAGTTAATACTAAAAATCACATATCTTTCGTGGTTGAAACTATATAATAATAAGCAAGTAAACTGTTCATATGAATTTGTAAGATAAGTTCATGCAGTTGGAAAATAACTTCAAAGAGATGACGTTTAATTTTCTTTCCTATATATATACGACGATACCATACCGCAAATTTTATTTTCTATTATTTTTCCTTTGATTTTTCTTCTTCTTTTTTATTTTTCTTTTTAAAAGTCTCATAAAGTTATGATTTAATATCTCACATTAAGTTTTTAGTCTATTGTTGGTAAAATTTTCTTATTGTTTTTCAAACGGAATGGTTGCTGGTTTCAGTGAATTACATTTTACTTGAATTAACCCGGGTTTTATAAATTAACATGAATTCTGTTGAATTTTGTTGCATTATTTTTGCTAGTCCATATGTTTGATTTGACATTTCTTTAAAACAATAACTAATTATTTATGTCCGTCATTTATGTTTTGACCGTTAATAAAATAAAGTTTGCAAAAAAAAAAAAAAAGAGCAACAAATTTATTGTTATTGACAAACATATGTAATAAATTTATATAAATATGTAAAGGACGATTCCCTGTCGTCAAGGTGTTCACATAAAATTTTTATTTATTTCACTCTATTGTTTACATTACACAACAACAACAAGAAGAAGAAGAGGAAAATAAAATAAAAATGCAATTGAGGGATTAAAACACGATAAAATTTAAATGATAAAGTTTGCTGAATATTTATTTGACTTAATAATTTTTAATAACATCTGGATTTTTGTTGCTATTTAACAAAAAAAAAAAAAAAATTCATCATTGTTTTCAATCTAAAAATAAATAAAGAAACAACACAAAAACCCTCAAAATTAACTCAAGTTTTATCATATAAAATATTTAGAAAATAAATCACCTCAAGACGACCTCCACCAAAATTTATGTATTAAAGAAAACGAAAAAGAAAGATGAAAAAATAAGAAAATTACTCCACCACACATAAATACTAATTGTAATTTCAAAGTCAAATAAAAATAAAATTAAAAAAAAATTAAAAATAAATTTTCAAAAATTTCATAACAAAACCATAAAACAATTTTGTGTGATGTTTAATGTTGCATAGAGACAGAGCGAGCATATATTACAAAAACAGCAATAATATAATAAGAAAAAGAAAATATTTTCGGAACAATTAAGATAAAGAAACCACACTTAAAAATGCATTTTTGGAAATCTTGCACGTACAACCAGAATAAGGGCAAAATTTTGTTCGAAAGTAAATTATTTTTATTTTGTTATTTTAAATGAATTTCCATGATTTTTCCTAGCGTTTTTTTTTTTCGTCTTTTTCTCGTGTTTTGTTATCATTTGTTACAACATTAATTATTATTATTTTCTATTCATTCAATTGTTACAACATTTGTAAATAACAACAGCTGCGTTAAACGCGAAACAAGGAACAAGAAACTAATTTGGTGAAAGTGACTCGTGTCTTGGTTTTGTTACATTTTTAAAATCATGAACATGGATAATTTTTGTTTACTTAAAAACAAAGACAAAATGATTTTATCACAGTGAAAACCTAAACTGTTTTCCTTTAAATATAAAATTTTCATTAAAAAAATAAATAATAGAACATAAGGAATCAAATTACTTGTCAGAAATGCGATGAGAGGAAATATAACGAGGGAGTTTATAGAGAAATAATGTGACAATTTAGTTAATTTGTTATTTTTTTGTATTTGTCTGTTGAAAATGAAAATTCATAGCAGCAACAACAACGACCGCGCGAGTCAGGAATATAAATGTTTTCCTTCCATCTATTCTCAATTTTGCCACGATGATATTTGTTCAAATGAATATACAAAAAAAAAAAAAAAAACTACACGCGTGTTTCTATTGCAAGATAATAATAATGATGAAAAATAAATATAAATTACTTTTAAGTATATAACAGATCAGATCAGAAAAAAAAAAAAAGAAACAAAGAGAAATGTGGAGGAGGATAGAAAATTTATTGTTTTTTCTACAATAACTTTGTTAAACATTTTTATAAATTATAATGCGTTTACAGATGTCATCAAAGGACACGAAGATCATGTTGTTCAGTTTATACAAGTTTAAGTCAACGAGATTAGTGTATACAGAGTAGCATAGATTTGAGGTTGTTACAAATGCATTGAAGATGCTTTTCTATACAAAACCTAATTAATTTAGGTGATTTCTTTGATTTATGTTTCTTGTTTCGTCTTATGTTAATTTCTGTCTTTTATGTTAAGCATTAAGATGCTTTGCTCTTTGTGTTTTTCTTTATGTAATTATTAATATAAGCCACTTAATCACAAATGGTTATGTAGTTAAATTTTTTAATTGCAACTGAACAACATTCTGAATTCACGAATGACTATTTTAAAACATCATAAAAAATGTGACAAATCTACAGAAATTATGCTTTTTTAAAGAAGTCTAATTGACTTACCTTAAATTTAATATTTATTTAGTGTGATAGATAGATAGAGGTGTACACAGAGACAGAGAGAGAATAATAAAAGTGAAAACTACAAATAGGTATTTAAATATAGCGACAGTTGAAATAGCAAACATAATTCAACATAAACATTCAAGCACAAGTAAATTAATCTTTCACTTGTCAATAATCTGTCATTAGGCATTTTCTTAAGTGCTGAAAATATTTTACAAAGAATGTGCACAGATCTGTGTTTATGTATTTAAGAAATAAACTAATCGGGTGGTGGTGGTGGACAAGTAAACGATTCTTTCTACAAATAAATACCCATACGTGTGATATTTAGATTTTATACAACAAAATTTCTCAATAATTATTAAAAAAGTTTCTTTCTAATTTACGAAATACTTTACGCTTGAACGCCAATGAAATTAATAAAGCAAGAAAAAAAAACTGTTTAGCATCAAACAAACTATTTTAAAACTATTGAACTGTTAAATAGGAATCCATTTGAAATCCTTTGAATTTTAATCTGAATTTTGGGTGCTACAAGCAAAAGGATAAATAAATCTTAAGCAAAAAACCAAAATCAATTTATCGTATTTTATGATGTGCGAAAACAATATAATTGTCTCTGCATTTAATTTTTTTCTTGTCGCATCGTTTTCTTTTGCATTTCTGATTGTTATTAAAATTCAAAAAAAAAAAAAAAATAAAAAATTCAGACATTGTATGTATTCATGGGTCCAGCAACACAAAATGTCTTGTCTTAATCCTTTTTTGCATACAGAAATATAAGAATAAGAATAAAGAATTTCTTTCTGTTTCTGTTGGTTGTTTCTTTTCTTTACTTTACTTTTTTTCGTTTATTTGTTTGCTCCTTTGCTTATTGTTTGTAACGGAAAAAAAAAAAAAACACAAAGAATCAATGAGTGAAAAAAGTTCCGCGATTTTGTGAAAAGATGTTTTTGAAAACGTGGGAAACAGTTTACAAATATTTTGAATTCTCTTGTAATTCTTCCTTTTTTTTTTTTTTTTGATATTATTTTTTTTTTCTTTTTGATAATTTGATTGTTTTAGTTTCCCAATCGAAACGATTTTATTCATCCTTTTGGGTGGTTCTTCTTAATTTTTTCTCAAAGAAAACTTTTCATCTCCTTTTCGTGGGTATGTTTATTGATTGGTTACTTTGTAAAGTATAACATCAGGTATACATATATTTCCATTTACATTTGTTATCAAGATATAATTTCATTGTCGATCAATAGATCACAAGAATAATAAAAAAAAAATTAAAAAATAATCGTTTTTATTGGTTTTTTGTGGTACCTGCACCATCTGTATCCAAATCTTCAGTTTTTTTTTTTTTTAATTTTATTTCTTCATTCTTGAATTTTATTTTATTTTTTTATATTGAAATCTTGACTTGATGTCGGCGGCAATCGCGCACGCGGTTACTTTATCTATTTAAATTTTTTAATAGCACTCTGCATTGTTTTATTTTCAATAAAACTTTGATTAGACCGCGCAACATCGTGATCGACAATATTTTTTTTTTTTATATTTAAATAAAATGATCGATAAATGGTAAATTAAATTATATGAAATTAAATTTAAATGAAATCATTAAACCTTTCACTTATTAGAACAATATTCATTTGTATTTTATTTATCACGAAATATTTCTTCTTTTTTTTTTTAATTAATTCTTTTTAATTACCTAAACATTAAACTAATTTAAATATCAACCAAAATAAAACAGAAAAAATTGTATCAAGAATTCTTAAATTGTAACCTCGATTACCTGTAAAAATTCTTCTAATTTTCAGTCACAAACATGAGGAATTTTTTTCGATATTTTATTATTTTTTCTGTTGTTCACTCTCTTTCACTCGTTCTCTCGCACTATTATATAATACAACAAATAATTATAGCAACAGCAGCAGCAAAATAAAATTACAAGCACGTGCTTTTATTCATTTAATAAAAAAAATAAATAAATAAATTTTTATTACTATATGATTAGATTATAATTAATTAACAAATATTGTTATAGCAGATGCCGTATATTCTAATAAAGTCTTAGTCTTAGCCACCTTTTCAGGAGAGTATTTTCTAATTTTTATTACAACGAAAAGAAAACAAAACAAATAAAAATTAATTACTTTTGATTATTATTATTATTATTATATAAATAATGACCACCCACTAATTTGACGTCTTAAATATTAATTATGTCGCTACAATATTAACGCCCCGATTCAGGTGAAACAATAAAAAAACAAATTATTTTTATTTTTATTATTTATTTCCCATTCAAAAAATACTTTATGATGAAATGTCTTTTGTGCTATAAACGTTATATGCGTTAATAGATTATTGATATGATATTACTCAGTTTTAATGATTATCCCCATTTATAGAACATAAATAGTTGTTTGCTCGTGTGTTGTTTAAACACAAACTATTTTAACACAAAGCAAATATTAATTAAAGTAGAAATAACAAAAAAAAAAAAAAAAATCAATTCGTATTAATTAAAAATTGAAAACTAGTCTAGTGATGAATATAAGAAAAATTTACAATTTCCATGTACAATCATAAGATTATTATTTTTTGTATAAATTATGCACGATTTTGATCAATTTTATATGATAAGCATATTTATATTATTAAATTGTCTTGTTGTTCATTTATATTACTATTGGTGAAACATTAAATCACCGTACATGGTTACCTAATTAAGTTTATAATTAGATAAATATTCTTCTCACTTAACAAAAGTTCACATTAAATTAAATTGTGTTAATGGCTTTAGTGGAGAAGAATGAATTTGTTGACTGTTGGCATTCAGCTACTGTTTGCTTATTTAATGTAAAATTATTGTAATAACCCCAAGTAAAGCAGCTAGTCCTAATTAAGGTTTATACACGGGGTTTATTAAACAAATAATAAAAATAAAAAAAGGCTATTTCTGAGTGAATCATAATTATATTCAATAAGATTATACATTCAACATTAATAATTAATTTCACTAATTAATAGAAACGAAAAAACTATTTTAAAACAATTTGTAACGTGAAATTGGTTATTCAAAAAAATAAAAAAGAAAAACAAAAAAAAAAAAAAAACTGGAAAGTAGTAGGGAATAAAATTGGTAAAACTATTTGAAATATTTAAAAATTTGTTAGAAAATATTTTAATGTATTTTTATCTGTTGTTTGTCTTCACCTGTCGTGCTGCAATTGATAATAAATTCTTCGTTTATTGTCACCCAATTTGGTTTATTTTACTGACTTAACATAAAATTAAAAATTAAAATACGCAGATGATTAGAGTGAAAAAAACAATTTCTTATCAATTGCAAATAAAAATGTATTTGATAGGTAGTTACGTATCCAAAAAAAAAAAGCAACAAAATCATTGAGAAATTATTTTACCTGTCCAGCAGTAACAGTAGCAACAGAGTCTTGTTATCTTAATTACTTACAGGTAAATTAGAAGGGACATTTAAGTGATTCGTGCTGCTGTAGGTTATTTATTTTTTTTTTCTTCTTATTATTATTTAACTCATAAATGTGTGTAACGCACAAAACTATCTTGTTCTGTCCCTTTTCGGTTTAACTTTATCATTCGTTACTGGTTTTAAAACTTTATATAGCTTTAACTAAAGCCGGTATTACATCTTGGGTGGTTATTTTATTGTTACAAATATGTTGAAAACGCTACTACACATAACCAGTGCATATAACCATACGTGATTAAAACATAATTAAATATAAAAATATTTAATTTTTCTATTTTTACTATAATTTTTGATTAATTTAATTTTTTTTACTGTTTCACAATTAATTTTAATTATTTATGTTTTTATGCGCCATTTAATATATATACCAGAATAACTATTAAAAAAAATTATTTTGTCTATAAAGATGATTCAATAGTGTCTCCTAAACACATTTCAATTTAATTACAGATCGTTAAATGATTGTTATTAGCGAACATTTAATTTAAACAGCGTATTAATGGCCATAACAAAATTTTAATAAATCAAAATTTTATTAAATTTATATGTTATTACTTTGATTTAACTTAATTTAATTTAAGTGGCTTAATTCTGAGTAGTAAACAAATAAAAGAAAATCATTTTTTATTTGACATTCAATGATCTTGATAATTGTGGGTGTTCTAAGCACTTTATTTTTTTTTTATTCAAATTCGCTCTCTTTTTTGTATAATAACGGAAATTTTTATTGTTTATTATAATTTTACTAAAAATACTTAAATATTGCGAGCTTAAAGACAATTGAATTAAATTTGGTGAAATTTTTTTTATTCCATTTAATTTCTGTCGTCCGATTGTCGTGCAAGATGTCAAGGTTTAAACCAATTTCCATCAATAACCAACAGTAACCAAACGCAAAAAAAAAAAAATGCTTCATAAATATTTAAATATTTTTTTTTTCTTTTTATAAATACAAAATTACCTAGTCCTCGTATTCAATAACAGACGAAAAAAAAACCAAAAAGTACATTGGCATGTGCGTAAATTTGAAATTCAACAAAAAATTTCGCTGTCAATAAATTTTTTACTTTATTTCAACACAAATTATTCAATTTTTTTTTTTTTGTCACAGAGAAACAAAAATACGAAGGCGCTTGCACACTTAAAAAGGAATAAATGTTTATTTATTGGCATAGATTAGATATGCCAGCGGTAGGAATAAAATTTTTAGAGAATTTATTTATTATTAAAAAATGCATTTTTTTGGTTAATTATTCAATGCAAACAAACAAACAAATAAATTAATTAATAAAAGCAGCTGAAGGATGTTTTTGTTTCTCTCCTTAATTTATGATTAAACGAAAACCAAAAACAAAATTATATTAATTAACTAAAACATAAAGATGACAAAACAACCCTTTTGGCTACCACCAGTCTTTTCTTATTAATTTTTTTTTGTAACTAGCCATAAAGACCATAAAGATCTTAAAATATGATAAATTAAACGTGAGTGAGCTGTTAAACCATAAGAAAAATAAAGGAATATTATGTTAGAGGCATCAATAAAATTATATTAAGGATAAAATAAAATGAAAACTAAAAAAAAAAAAAAAAAAAAACAAATAACCAGTGACTTTATTACAAGGGAAAAGAAATATAATTAAATTAATAAAAATAGAAATTCCTTAAAATACGTTTGATGATTACAACCAGATAGAAACAACATTGGTGGTCCTTTCTTCTGTATCACGCCTATGATTAGTTTATTATTTTATTTCTATTTCTATATAAATTTTTTTAATGAATGAATAACAAGGAAAATTTACCCAACAGTAAAATAATATTTTTTTTTTTTTATTATCATTGGTGGAAATTAAATAAAACATTTTTTTATTTTTTTTGTTTTATAATAATTATTTAATATGGTTAATACCGCTCCTTATTATTCTTATTTATGAAAAATAGAAAGTAGAAAATTCAAAACGCAAGAGTATGGCGCCAATATTGACATTTTTCTCATTATTTCTATTTAAATTTGTTAAAAACTCCCTTGTATATCAAAATGCCCAAAAGGGTTAAGACAACCCCTTTTCTATTTTATTTTATTTTGTTTTATAATACTTTTTTTTATTAACCCTTAATTACATAAAACAATTCTTAATTTAAGTTGTGAACTTTTGTATTAATTAATTGTAGACATAATCTGTGTATATATGTATGTACATAGTAATAGAAATCCTTCTTTATTAGAAACGCTAAAAAAAGGACGAACGAATATATTTAATATTTAAATTTTATAAATAAAAATATAAAATAAATGTAGGGAGAATGAGGTAATTTTGTTCAATTTAGAAAAAGTTTTTCACTTTTTTATTAAAGCTTTTATATAAAGTCAAGCATTCAAAATAAAAATTATTAAATAGCTAAAATATAAATAAATTACCTACCTCATGTTTTAAGATGAATTTAATTAAAAAATAAAAATCATCATCATTTGTCTTGTTTTTATTGTGTTCACTTCTATTATAAGGGGGTGGTCCGTGCACTTGTTCAACAACAGCAACTAATAATTGAAAAACCAATAAAACATTTATCATTAAATAAAATAAAATTGAAATTAGATGATGTACATATGACCCTGGCTACCAAACTAATATCCCTATTGTAGATTTTTCTTCTTCTTTTTTTTAATAATAAATTCACCACGTGCTTATATTAAATTTTACCCTCCCTAATCGCAATAATAATAATAATAATACGATATTGGCATGACCTTTTGATAATTTCAAGAGTTTAAAACTAATAAAAAAAAAAAAAAAAAATTTAAATACTTTATTATTAAAAAGTAAATAAACGTAACTAAGGGGTTCAAAAATGATTTCTAAATCCGATCTAAATACAAAATTCAGTCCTTAAATCAATAATAATTAATAAATATTTAGTGTCTTGGTACAAAATTATTTCCTTGTTTTCGCGACGAAGAAAAATTAATTTTTTTTTATTGCCTCACTCACTGGATTAACACTCGATTAAACACGTGAAATTATAAATTATAAAAAGCGGAAAAACACTTGTTTCGTTAGTCAAACAAAAAAAAAAAAAAAAAATTAAAAACAAGGAGAAAACAACAAAATAATGGTCTATTACAAAAGGGCAGTTAAGAATCCACTTGAGTAGCAAAATTACATATTCAACGAAGAAAGAAAAAAATTGTTTTTTCCTCCATATGCTATTTGTTGAATTCAGCCACAAAGTACGTTTACACGATACTTTGCAAAGCAAATATTAGAAAAATGGGATGGAAAAAAGGGAGAGAAAGAGAGTCGATTCTGAAGATGTGACAACATCCGCACCTGTTTTATTAAAAAAGCAAATAATAGGGTGATAACAACCCCCGAAAAACATTGTTTATTTTTTTATTAATATATTCACATGTAACGCGTATTTATCTCTTTTATATTGAATTTAACCCTCATATCAACATCAAACTGCCTAATAAAACGGTTAAAACCGAGAAATATATAATGCGTTCGCTCTATTGTTTGTGACAAAGGACAAAAGGATCTTTTACGGCACGCACACAAGATGAAATTAAATGATGAAACGATTGAGAGGAGGCAAAAAAAAATGATTTTATGATCTATTGAACTGTATCTTGTGGATACAATATTTATTAAAGGAATTTTTATTTATTTATATTGTTGTTGATAATTTTCTCTAGGGGTTGTCAAGTGTTATCCAATTTAATTAATTTCTTTTATAAGAAATTTATTATGTAGTTTTAATAACAACCAGTCACTTATTTAATCAAAACACATTAATTTTAACCATTTCCTAATGGAAAATATTTTTCTTTGACAAATTACAGTTTTATCAAATTAATTAATAAATTATTTATGAATTTTGTGTGTTTTGGGTGTTGGTGGTTTTTTTTTTCTTTATCAAGAATGGTCATCGTAACACTTTTAGTATTTACTATTGATGGTAGTCGCCCTACCGAAACTGTCACCAGTTTTGTATAATAGAAAACATTATCGATTTGTTGATAATTAATTTGTTTTTAATAATACTTATTGGAAGTGGCTTTAGTTTTATTATTAAGCCATTACCATTTAAGGGATGTTTTATATTTATTACTTTAAAATGTGGCTACAAAACCTTGAAACTACGATTGAAATTAAAAATGTGGTACAACGCAACAACAATTTATCTTTCTTTTATAATATGGGTTAAACTGTGCAATGATAGATTTAATCACTTGTTTTAATAATAATAAATTAGTTAATTTTAATTAATTAGAATATTAATAATAATAGTATTTAAAACAAGAAAATACATTTACCATAATGGAGCACGTTTAATGCTTATTGTCGTTCAAACTTTTAATATGTATTATGCTGCCATCTCTGGTTGTATATTTAGGAAATTTACCAAACTTTTAATCAAATAGATTTTCTTCAATTTTAAAATATTAAACAATTGAAAAATAATAAAAAGGAAGAAAACAACAAACTATAAAAAAAATTAATTGATTTCTACATGTAATAAAGTGAAAATTAATTAATTAAATAAATAAAATGTATGTATAAACTTCTTCAAATTAAATTCTAATGCCACCTATTAACATAATAAAACATAACTTTTGACATTTATCATTTTTATTTTATTTTGTAAATAACAAAAAGAAATAAAAAATTAAAAATGGTTATGTTCATATTATTTTACTAATCTGTGTATTTCTATATTTTTATTTTTTATAATGTCAAATACAAATTTAAATAATGAAGCAACAGAAAATAGATTTTACCGATATAAAGGTATTAGAAAATAAATATTAATTTGAATGACAAATTGTATATTTAATTTTTAGCTGGTGCATTTTTGGCCTCCGTTGCTGGTATTGCTGCTGTCGCTGGATTTAGTAAAACACTAATGTCGGCAAAGAAAAAGGATCCTGGCCTTTTCAATAAAGGCACCAACGTAAGTATAGAGTTATTAGATCATGGCTCAGTATTAGCTATGCGTGCATTGGCTTGGGGTACTTTTTATGCGGTCCTTGGCACAGGAACAATATGTTTCAGTATATGGAAATTATCTGGTGCAAAAAATGTAAGAATTTTATTTTATGTAATAGTGCAAGTAATACAACGTTAATACAAACTTTATTTAGATGACAGAATTCCGTGAAAAAATGGGTAAAGGTTTACCACGACTAACAAGTAATGAACCGCCAACAAGTAGAACTGAATTTGAGGGACTTAATGATTTAATGAAATACATTTCAACATGGGGCAAAGAATAATTTTCTTTTGCATACAATTTTTTTTTTTATTTATTTTGCTTTCTCCTTTACCTATTTATATAATAATAGTATAAATAAATTTTTAGTTTAATTAAAGAATAAAGCGAATTTCTTTTTCTTTTGTTTTAATTAAATTTTATTTAATCGGTTAGTATCACAATAAACACAAAAATAAAATAATAAAAAAAAAAACATTTAAGGCACAAAAGGAAAAAATTCATTAGAAAATTATTTTTTTAAAGATTCGCCATTAAAAGACGGTAGAGAGGTTAAATAATCAAAGCCGTCCCGAATTAAATCCTGTGTCCTGTAATTAAAAAAAAAAGAATAATTAATTATTTATATAAAGTAAATTATTTTTTTGGTTATGCGTACGCTATCAAGAGAGTGTCATTATCTTCAATCAGTGATTTAAAGTTAGCACCTTCGCCAAAGCACAATACATCACTTCTTTGACTTCCTTTTAATTCTGACACAACACTTGTATTACATGACTTTTGCATAATGGAATCGGACAACGAATGTGTTGGTTCTAATTTGAAGTTAAATAATATATTTTCAATATCTGGGATATAATCTTCGGTTATGTTATTTATTGGATTCAATTGCGTCATATTACTCATAAGAGTCCATATATTATTGTGATGGTCTAAATTCATAATTACTATTTCCTTTCTATAGCGTTCCACTTCCTTAATTGCGTTATCAACCACATCCTTAACCTTGCCACTCTCTAAACTGATTTCAACTAACATTCTGAAAAATTAAAATTTAAACTGTGAAAAGTAAACTGAATATTGGAATCAATTGATGAATCTATCTTACTGTTGTAATTTATTGAATTTCTCATCATATAGCAAACGGTCACGATTTTTCAAGCATTGATAAATATATTTGACAAACTCTATTTGGGATAATTCATTCGTTTTTTTATGATAAATTTGTAAACGAATTGTTTCAAAATTCTTCTCCAATGTTTGCCTAAAATAATATTCAAGATTCATTTACGCCTGTCTTGTGGGACTTCTAAAAGATATTCACTTACATATCGAAATGTTCATTTGATGCGGTTTTCAATAGATCGTGATCAACATATTCACGACTTCTTCGTAAAACTGATTCATACCGGACAATTATATTTTCACATGCAGACGACAACTTATTTATACTTGCTTCGGTTTTCGTGAATTTTTCATTCCACAAATTATAAGGATGATGCATCATTTCCATTAACTGTAACAAACGTCAATTAAAATTTTATTTTCATTTATTCGTTTATTCATTACCATTTTCTCTTCTAATTTCTCCTTTGTGTGGTTAAATGTTATTCTGTACTGTTCGATGTTACCCTGCACATTATATACGAGTTTTCTCATTTTATTTATTTGATCCCTGTAGTTTATAATTTCATCGTTTAGGTACAGTGCATACTCTTTAACACCATTTAACATGGTTTTGTACAGATTCTGCTCTTGCTTAATAAAATAATAAGCATTTGAACTAAACTGTTTCAGAATGTGAGGACTCTGTTTCATTTTTGTGTTCTCCAAAATATTTTTGATTAAATTCGGTATAGCAGGAAGCACCGATTTTTGTAGAATGGAATCCCGTTTTACAATATAAACCATAGGAGTGTTATATGTATCATTCAGATATAAATCAATTGGTTTTGTATCATTTTCAATTTTTAAAGTCTTATGCTTGTACGGCAAAATCAATTGAATTTCTTTCTCCGGTATTTTTGTATCATTTTCAATTTGTTTAATTAACTGTGGCATTGTCATATCCTCGTCAATTTCATAACTTAAAAACTCATAATTGTACAATGAAAATAAAACAAGGATTTTCTTTGATAATATATCATCAAGCATAGTGAATATTTTTAAGACACGAACAGGACCTTGACTTCCTTGATCGGCTGCTGTATCAATATTTTCAGCAAACGTAACTGTTTTTGGTTTCGCTCCATTTGGACTAGTGGATAATTTTATATCATTTATGGGTCTTTTCGGGAGCTCAAATACGTATCCTCTTTGTTTTGTATTCAACTCCAAAGCTAGCTTAAGCCAACTTTCTAAATATTTTTGTAATGTTTTTGATACACGATTTTCTGGATAAACTGTACTCTCGAATATAACGCCACTATTATTTTGGGTAATCCGAATGTGTTCCGACTTTTTTGTTTGGACTTGTATTAATCTGAAAATGAATAAAAAAAATTTTAATTAACATTCCACGGTTCTGTTCGAATTTAATTTTTACATTTGCGCTAATGATGCGTGGGGCATGAATGGACGAAAGCCACAAATTACTTCAAAACCTAAAACACCCATTGACCAGTAATCAACGGAGCAATTATAGCGTCCAGTTTGTATTAATTCCGGTGCAATGTATTCCAAAGTACCTACTACACTTGCAATTATACTATTTTTATCCAATGATTTAGCATATCCCAAATCTGTAAGCTGTAAACATTTGATTAATCTCTGGATAAATGCTTTATGAACTCCTAATAAACTTACCTTATAAATAGTTTGTCCATTTTTCTTTGTTAAAACAATATTCTCTGGCTTAATATCCCTATGCGTTATATCTAAGTTGTGTAAATATGAGATAGCATTCCGTAACGACTTTAATACATTTCGTACCTCCGCTTCAACTAATCCACAACAGTTTCTACTAGTATTTAAAACATTCCTTAAATTTCCAGCTTCACAGTATTCCATTATTAAGAACGGCAGTTTGACTTTACAAGATTTCATTAATTCCACAACGAAACTTTCAGGCTCTACCTTAACCGTACGAACAATATTTTCATTTTGTATATTATTTGTCATTGTATTGATTTCATATTCCCATCGTTCCTTTTGCTTCTCAAACTCTGGACTATTCTCTTTCAGATCACATTTTTTTAACGCTTAAAAATTAATCATAAGAAAATTCAATTAATCTTCGTATTAAACCATGACAAACGTTTATTTATTATTTGTCTTCTTCGTAATTTTGTTTGTAGAAAAAAAAACCATAAACAAACTTATTAGATAATTTTATTATAATTTTTTTTTTTTATTTCTAATCAGTAAACGATTTTTATCTATTGACAATTGAAAAAAAAAAAAAAAACTTATTGCAAAATAGTAGAAATTTCCTGGAATTTATTTTATTTTTTATTTTTTTCAATGCAATTTTTACCAGCTTAGTGCCAAAGCGGCTTATAGTACGTGATTAATTAATTAATAAAAAAAAATTAAATTTTTTAAATATTTCTAACGATTAAAATTGTTTAATAGAAAATTTATGTTTACATTTATTTCGAACTATTTTCATGTTTATTTTTGCAAAATAAATAGTTTGGTTTTAATTATAAAAAAAAAACGGAGGAAAATTAATCTGTAAAAACTATTTTTAACTTTTTAACTTTTTTTTTTTTAATTTATAAGAAGAAGCATTTTTTTTATACACATGTGAAACACAAGAAAATTATTATTTTATTGTGTTAAATGATGGTTTTTTATAAGCAAATTTTATCTTTCTATTTATATACGAAAAAAGAAAAAAAAATTATTTAACAGAAAATTATTTCTTAGAAAAGTGCTAAAGAAATTTTTTTTATTTTGGAGGATTAAAACCTTGCGGTTTAAACAATTAATTTTTTTTTTTTTTAAATAAACAACAAAATTGATTTATTTCTATTTTATGAATATATTTATATTTGCATAATTAGTTTGAAAAAATTAATTTATTAAAATACCAAATGTGTTTTTGGTGGCATTGTTTTTCCACAAAGTAACTGTACCAAAGGCGCCAGTTCCAATTACACGTTCACAATACCATTCACCAATAAAAGGCTGAATATCACAAGGTAAACTCATTTTTATTTTTTTTTATGTCACCTAATATCCTTAATTATTTAATTAAAAAATATTCACTGGAGAAAATTAATTCTTTTTTTTTTTTTCTTTATATAAACGCGACTAGACTTCACTTGTTATTCTTATTTACACAACAAATTAAAAACAAGTGAGGATTCACTTTTCATACCATATTCTAATTGAAAATCAAAATATACGAAGTTTTGACTGAAGTTGAGAATGAAATGAGAGAATACGCAGAAAAAGCAGCTGTTTGCATACAATTGTACTAGAATAAATATATTGGAAATACTTTTTAAATTGTTTTAAGAATTAATTTTTTAATTAACAATTATAAAAGAAAATAATTTTAATATAAATAATAATTAATTTCAATTATTTTAATTGATTGCTTTACTAAATAAAAATATTTTTTTATTAATTATTACAATTGGCCAACCCTTGTTTAATATTTATATTTGTAAAACAATAAACAAAAGATTAATAAATTTAAATAATATTTAATTTATAATTATATAATTAAAATTAACAAATTAATAGTGAAACAAATCATAAATTTAAAAATTAATCAAAAAAGAAAATTATAAATAAAAAAAAAATAGAAGGAAAAGTAAAATTATGAATGAAAACAATTGTACCAACATAAGAATTATTTTGTTGCAAGTGATTTGTTAAAATTTCAATATAAAATTTTTATTAAATATTACCTAAATATAAATTAATAATTAATTCTGAAAAATGTTTTAATTATTGTAATAATAAGACAATGTAGAATTAATTATTAAACTAAATTTATAATATGGGTTGTTAAAATTTATATTCTTAATGGCAAACTTCAGGACAAATCGATTTTTCATTCAACATTTTCTTTATTATGTTTTCTCCTACTTTGCCATCGTACATTAAATAGCATAGCTATATAGTCACGTGATCTTTGTCATTTTCATTTATGTTATATCTGTCAAAAATGTCGCCCACAGTTTTTATAATTTTTAATTCATATTTAATAGTACATAAATAGTACTAAGTGTATATAGTTTTGTTTAGTAATATTTAGTAAGTGTTCCAATAGATAAAGTGCAATAGTAAGTTTATATAATGGCATATATAAATGTTGCTGAATGGTCACCAGACCAAGTCACTGAATGGCTCAAAGGTATACAATCAAATAAACATAATTTATCATTAGAAAATAAATATTTTTATTATTATTAGAAATTCCATTCAGTTTTTGTATAGTATATTACGTTGCAATTGTTGTAGAATCTCAGACGATATTATAAAAATAAATTTACAAAAATAAAATTAAATTAAAATATATATATTCGCCACACCCGGGGTTCGTTGAATTAAAAATAAAAACAACAATTTGGAAGACAACACAAAATAAAAAAAGAAATAAAAAAAAAAGGTTTCTGTTGCCAAAAAAAAAAAGAAGAAAAATAAAAAATTAAAATAAATAAATTTGTACATGTTGAACAAAGGAACTTATGATTTATTAAATAGACTTAACGGATTTGTACATTCCATAAGCGAATAAAGACATTAGGCCATATTTAACAACTTTGCCACCGATGCCTGTACCAGGAATTAAAATCAGTTCTTTTACCCTTTCTGTTTCTACCGTGCCCCAATTTTTTCTAATACCGGCTGAGTGTCCTATACCAACTACACCAACAACATTAACTGGCTTTTTTGTTCCACTTCCTTCCATTTTAGGTCTAGCAGCAAATTGTAATGAATGACATAAAAATATATCTCGTTCAGTAACAAAAGCCCGATAAAGTGACGGAAATACATTTTCAGTTTCATCAACGACCTCCTTATCACCATGATGTTCTCTTTTTAAACGTTCAACATCCTCTTGCGTTATCTTAGGCTGAGCATTTTGCTTTGACATAAAAAATATATAACTTAATAATTTTATGCGTTCCCCAACTGATAAGCCACGTATTGCACGCTCCATTGTTATATTTATTGGACGATCGCCTAACATTATTCGACAATTTGGTGAATGTTTTTCTATTTCAGCGACCGCACGCCTACATTCGCCACCCGGTGCCATTCCTAATTGTTTTGTTATATTTGCGCTTGAATTTAATAGAAATAAATAAAAAACGCCACTAGTAAAGCCATACTGTTTAATGATTTCCTTGGACTTTGCTTTGGTCATTTGTTCAGCTTCACGTAATAATTCTTTTTCATCTAAATTTAATATGTGCAGACGTAATTTACATAATTCCAATACTAAAATATCTGGTTTAACATTCCGTATTACAAAAGAAACATCATCCTGTGATTTTATACTAAAGTGCGCCGTACCAATTAAATAAACTTTACTGCCATCCGTTGTTTTTAAAATATTCACCGTTTTCGGTAGGTTCTGTTCAAATTCTTCCACCGTATCATAAACTTTAATATTTTTTGGTAATTCTTTACCCATCTCAAAAAACGTAAATACTCGTCACTTTAAATTTAAATTATTTTATTCTTTAAAATATAAATTATTATTATTTAATAATTTTACATAAATTTAGTTGGAAATGTCACATATTATGAAAATGAATTTGTCGACTCCTTTTTTTTTTTTTTTTTTTTTTCTAATTTACTTTATTTTATTCATTATTTTAGGTCTAGATGATTCAATGTATTGCTATATTCAATCGTTTACAAATAACGAAGTAGGTGGACAACAATTGCTCAATATACGTCCACATGAATTAGAACAACTAGGTATGCAAAAGATTGGACATCAAGAGATTGTCTTAGAAGCGGTTGAACATTTAAGGAATTTTGTATGTATTTAACAAATGTTAATAAAAAATCTTTTAAATTTATTATCAATTAAATTCTGTTAGCATTACCATTTGGATAAAGAAAACTTACAGTTTCTTGCCTTGCAAGTGGCAACAGCTGCCCGATGCTTATATAAACAATTGGCATATTGTGATAAAACTAATATTGAGACACAATTTTTAAATGATATAACAAGAACAATAGCAACAATAAAACCATTAATATGTTGGTTAGACCGTGCACCATTTCAAGGTAAAAGTTAATTTTTATCACAAATCAATCATTTATTTATTTTCTCCTTTGTTTATACAGATCAAGTCCAATTTAATTATGTACAGTTTAATGAAATACGAACACAGATGCTAAAATATAGTTTAGAAATGGCGACAAGTGCTCAACGTGATCGTTTTGTTGAAAATCCTGTTGAACAGGTAATATTTCATTAATTTTACGTATAATCAATTTGAATTCTAATTATTTATATTTTATTTAAAGATTAAGAAAAATGCAGAGAAATTAGCAAAATTTGGGGATTATATAATTCAGGATATAACTGATCCAATGATATTACAACCATCAACATTAGATTTGATAACACTTAAGAAAAGAGAATCAGAATTAGGTTTTTATATTATTCCAAGTTTCCACGGTATTCATAGGTAAATATATACGAGACGATTTAATATGTAAATAACCTAAAAATTCATGATAACATTTTTATTATTATTATTATTATTATTATAGGATTACGGATATAAAGTATAATTCACCAGCACATAATTCTGGGAAAATGGAAGAAGGTGATGAAATTGTTCAAATAAATTATCAAACAATTGTTGGTTGGGAATATAAAAAAGTGATTTTACAACTGCAGGAATCTCCTACAGGTTTTAACGCAATTTTTTTTTGTTCAATTTATTTTATTGTTTTTCTAAACATTTTATTAAATTTTTTTAGAAGTACTTTTGACATTAAAGAAACGTCCAAAACATACTAAAATTTATGGACAAATTTATATGAAGCCATATCGATTGCCAAGTAAAAAACGTGTTTTACCAAATAGAAATGATGACAGTTTACAAACTCCTCGAACTGATTTATTATCAGTACAATCATATCCAATTCCTACTAATTTAAATAATGTTCAAGAAAAAAATCCATCATCGGATTCGGACTCTAGTTGTAGTGACATCTTAACACCAACAAATGTAAAACCATCTATAAAAGATCTAAGATTATATTTACGAAAACCAAGATCTGTATTACAACGTAGAAATACAATATGTGGAGATCAAGTGACTAGTTTTAAAAGTTTGGCAAATGCTGAATATTGGGAAGAGCGTAAAGATAAGAATCGTGGTGAAGAGTCACCTAGTTTACGAGACAAATCGGTATCATTCAATTTTGGTTTAGAATTAGCTCCACGACCGACAACATGTTTGGGCATTACTGTAAATACTGTAAATGGAAATCCCAACAAATTTAATGAATTTTCCGGTCTAAAAGGTTCATTACCAGAAATGATTTCAGAATTAAAACCGTCAGAAGCGGATGCTGATAAACCATTAAAAAAATCCGAAGATAAATGTAAACCGGGCGTTAGTAAAGTAGTTAGATTTGATTCGAATATGAAATTAGAAGAATATCCTGTAGATAATAAATATACATGTAATGTTGATAATACAATTTTGGAAACATTTGAGCCAATTCCCTATGTTGATGATGAAACGCAAGCTGCAGGTTTAGATAAAATAAATAATTCAACTGTTGTCATAAGTCAGGCACAAGCATCACCGCCACCACAACCACCACAAATTACACGTATGACTACTGATACAGGTTTAACACAAGCAGTTAATACAGTTTTAGTTAGAAAAGAAAATATTCGTCGTGGGAAATTAGATAAAAGTCATAGTGCGCCTACGTATGATGCGTCCGATGATGATTCAGGTATAAAATTACTTGCTTATAGTCTAGATTTATTGTCAGAGACTCAATATTATTTTTTTTAGATTCACCACCAGCTATTGAACCGAGAAATGAATACCTACACAAAGTACCACCCGCTCCTCCTCCACGACCTAAGAAAACATTTGAAAATAATCAACCATCACCGTCCACATCAGCTTTTGTCAACCCACCATCTAATATTGTAGAAACTGTGGATGATAATAAATCAAAAATAGCAAATGTAATAGATTTAAAGAATAAGGACATTTGTCATAATATAATTGATGTAGTTAGCCAAAATCCCAATTTACCCAAAGAGTCCGACATTTTAGTTAATAAAGAAGACGAAGAATCAAATAAGACTGTACCAGGCACATCAAATAAAAATATTCCAACCACAAAACATTTTCTAGAGGAACGTTTCGAGGCACTAGAATTATTAACGCCAAATAAAACGAAAAGTCTCACATTGAAAAAGAAGAATTCGATTTTAGCCAAACGTCGGAAAATTTCTTTGAAAACTCTTGGCGTCAGTGATATTCAAGGTCATCTTTTCCGCCGATCAAAGGATAAACATGGCGTGACATATTGGGCAAAATTATATTTTGTACTTGTCGATACTGCCCTATATGGATTTAAATCAAAAGAATCTGTAAAAGCAGCCAGCTTAATATTTCTTGAAGGCTTCACGATATCATTGGCAAATGAGGTCCATTCGAAACAATACGCTTTTAAAGTGTATCATCCAACAAAAACATTTTATTTCGCTGCAGAAACGCACGAAGCACTAGCTCAATGGATGGAATATATCAAGCAAGCGACACTAAAAGGAAATACATCAACACAAAATTCCACAAATGATCACGATATGAAAGATCTGTTTACAGAGACAGACAGTTCTGGTGATGAAGTAGAGACAGATAAAAAGCCAAGGTTTGATTTTTTATCTATAGCTTATGGAAATGCGGAATCAAAAAGTCATACAAACAAAAGTGATAAAGATGCTGAGAGTACGTCAGCAACAAAACATGAAAAATATCATTTAGGCTTTGGTTCATTAAAAAAATTCACTAAATCCAACTTACCATTTACATCGAGTAAAAATAGTGACAAAAAGAATTCAAGTGAGGTGCCAGTGCCAACAGCACAGTTTCGAAGTTATCGAAAAGTGCCCGGTAATGCTGGCCTTCAGCTTGGAACAAATTCAATGGTTTCCATAAATGCTGAACAAACAAACACATTGTCTCCAATTCACCAAGCGGATAACTTGGTGCAACGTAAAACTTCAATAACGTCAACGCATACTCTTAATGAATACAACAATAATAATAATAATAATAATATAAACAAGGATGTGAATAATGAATTTGATCAGATAAAAATTTATAATAGACTGACATCCTTTTCGAAATCTAGAAAGTCACAAAGAACATCACCGCATAATTATATTCATGCTTCGAATCCTAATTTAGTTGAATTTGATTTTCAAACGTCAAAAACATTGGATTTATCAATGCCGAAAATAAATCCTGGCAATAGTTGGGATGCTCACAATAACATGCAAGGTTTACTCACGTTAAAAGATTTGATGTTACAGAAGCAGGCAGAAGATGCACAAGAGGTTTATAATAATCGCGTTTATTTAGGCGTTGAGAAAAAAGATGATCGCAATCTTCGAAAAAAATACTCAAGAAATGAACGAGATATGATGACCGGCAGTTATGATACAAACAATAAATCGATTGTCGTTGTAGATAAAATACAAAGCAGAAGTCTTCCAAAAACACCTGATTATGCTCAAAGTTTTAAATTAGATGATGGCGATATAATAATGACTCGCACTAAAGAGGGTCTCAAGCTAAGAGACTTTGGTTACGAATCAATATCTGGCGATGATCCGTCAGAGAATCGTATGAATCATCATCCAGATATGGAACGTTCATGGAAAAGAAATGATAAAATAAGTCCTGCAGCTAGCCTAACAAAGAAGAAGGTAAGAAATTGGATTAGCAATACAAATGAAAAAAAGTCCGATGAAGAGAAAACCAGCCGTCAAGGCAGTCTAAAAAAGGCTAGAAATAAATTAGTGGGTGCAAAGATTGAGAATTTAAGAACAAGCAGTGAAAAAATATTCCTTTTTAAGCCGTTAACCGTTACTGATAAAGATACGAATAAACAATTAGAAAAAAATCCACCGCTCAAATCAACAGCATCGTATGTGCCAACGACACTTCCTCTGAACAAGAAACAACCTCATCTGTTTAACATTCACTCGGACCAGCAAGCACCACTACAAATATTACCAACGTCAACCACAGCATCATCAACTATTTATATTAAAAAGTCAATTACAAACAATACAATAAGCGATATTAAGGATAATTTGCTGAAAGATGTGGTGAATGATCGTACCGCGTCGTATTTTACAAAACTGACGTTTTCCAGTAATAAAAGTACCAAAGAAAAAAAATTACTGGGTTCACCCAGATTGCACAGAACAATATTTGGCCATCGTAATAATCAGACATCAAATGATGGGCCACCGGTTTTAGATCATGAAATATTCTCACCCATGTCATATGGAAAGGTATGTTGATTAAATAAATAAAAATAAAGATTCTTTTATTGATAAAATAAGTTTTTTTTTTCTTTTATTTTCAGACACCATCCCTTACGTCAGAAAATTCCGAATCGTTAATAACATTTAGTAAATTATTTAATCCGTCATCAAGTAGTGCTGCGACATCGCCAACAATTCCTCACGAACCTATGGTTAACGCAGTAGCAAATAGTTCATCTGGAGCTGGTACACCTGATTATCCAAATATGGAGTATCCACCGGTTTTCGAACCGGCAACATATTCCTTATGTGATCCTAATACTAGTTTAACGTTGTTGAGACGGCGAAATCATAATCAAAGCAAATAATTTATTTATATTAATTTATTAGAAGGAAAATGAAATCAATTCTTATGTTTTTAAAAAATAAATAATTTATTAGATAATAGTGATATAAATATTATAAAGGAGAACACAAAACCCTTTGTTTTGAACAATTCTAATTGATTATAAAAATTATATACTCAAATTATATAGATATATATATATATATATATTATATATTAAAATAAAAGACTTATTTCTTTGTGTATTTTACATAAATATTTTAATTAAAATTAATTTCATTTTTATATAGAAATTTTATATAATATTATTGTTGTTGAAAATATTTATTACATTCCGATAATTAATTGTTTTCTTTAAATGTATTTAAAAAATTTTTATTAAATAATTTTATTTAATTATTGGTGCCTTATTAAATAGTCTGTATATTTTGATGATAATTTAATTCTCTAATTCATCTTTTCAATAAAAAAAAATAAAAAAAATGTTCAAATTAATTTCTCTGTGTCTTTCTCTCGTTCTCTCTTTTTAATTTATAATTCAAAACGTAAATGTTTGATTGGATTATAGAAAAAGAATAAAATATCTAATCTATAAAATATTGAGAATGTGGTACACATATTAATAATGCCACCCCATAATATTAAATCATATACACGATTCCTTTTATTATTCAATGTACGCCAACATCCTGCTGGTACTGGTAAATCGTTCATCATAGCTTCACGTGGACAACATGGACTTTTAACATTCGTATACTTTCTATTTGATAAAAAGTTGGAACGCTTGAACACATCAAATATTGTTTTACGAATATTTTGTATCATTATTTATTTTACTTGATTTCAAATTTAATTAATTTATTTATTGATTGGATTATAAGAGAAATATAAATGTGAAACTGAATTATTTTCTTTTTATTTTAATTTAATTTTAATAAAATTCAGAGCCTTCTTAAAAAAAAAACAAAAAGAAAAAGATTTTTTTTAAACGATTTTACAAGTTTTTATTTACAACGCTCACCACTAGAATGCAGTTAAATAAACAAAAGATTACAAAATAATTATCTCCTGTGAGTGTACATTAAATTGAAAGTGAGGTTAGTTTAAGAAATTTTTGTTTGTCACCGCTACAGCAAAAACATCAGATTTTATTTATTAATTAATTAATTAAAGAGTAATACTAACTAAAGTAAGTTCTTGGTGAATAAATAAATTAATAATTACAATATATTCTGTTTTTACAGTTAATTAAAACTACATAAAAAAAAAATGTTTTTAACAAGATCTGAATATGATCGGGGAGTAAACACTTTTTCACCTGAAGGAAGATTATATCAAATCGAATATGCAAATGAAGCGATTAAACTTGGCTCAACAACAATTGGAATTAATACAAGTGAAGGTAGAATTTCGTAAATACCGTAGTAAGTACTTGGATAAAACAAGGTTCTTTTGTATTTCAGGAATAATTATGGCTGTAGAAAAGCGTATTGTTTCGACCTTACTAGAATCATCTAAGATTGAGAAAATTGTCGAAGTTGATAGGCATATCGGTTGTGCAACATCTGGTTTAATAGCTGATGCACGGTTAATTGTACACAAGATTTAAATTTGATTAAAAATTTGACATTTTTCTTTTAATCGATTTCAGTACTTTATTAGATCGGGCGCGTGTGGAATGTCAAAATCATTGGTTCCTTTATGATGAACCAATGCCTGTAGAATCCTGTGCACAAGCTGTGTCAAATTTAGCATTTCAATTTGGTGATAGTGATGAAGCTGGTGCTATGAGTCGTCCATTTGGTGTGGCCGTACTTTTCGCTGGTTTACATAACAATAAACCAGAACTCTGGTACATGGATCCATCAGGAACATACGTTAAACATATAGCAAAAGCTATTGGCTCTGGCAGTGAAAGTGCAGAAGAAAATTTAAGAGTAAATAAATAAAAATATTTAATTTTTTGTTTGATAACTAATTTTTGGGTATTTATTTATCAATAAACAGAAAAGTATCATTGGGAATACTGAAATGACATTAAAAGAAGCAGTCCAGTTAGCATTATCAACATTGAAAGAAATAATGGAAGATACTATAAATTCACAAAATGTAGAAATTATGAAAATCACACCGAAATCCGAGATAGATGTTGGGGGATTTAAAATGTTCACTAAGGAGGAAGTTGAAGCTGAAATTGAGAATTTAAAATAATTTTCTAAATTATTATACACAAAATTTCAATATTCTAATAAAATTTCATATTAATAAAGAAATAAATAAATTTTTTTGTTTGTTTTATTATTAAGGGTTATTAAGATTTTTGGTAAATTTATTAACACAAATCAAATCCGTGTTTATCCATGTTTAACATGAAATTTACTTCATTACTTTACTATGCGCGTTATCAGGTATCGTGCATTAACCATTGCATTGCCAATACGATTATTTTATTTTCACTTTTTTTTTTTATTAAAGCGAGGTTAGTTTCTGATATTATTTTGTTTATTTTTAATTTTTAAAGGATGGAAGTATGAAGTAGACTGAAATAATTTTTATATATACACGCGGTTTTATCTTATTTTCTCTACATAATTTAATGTAATAATAATAATAAAAAATAATAAAATAAATGTAATAAGGAAGTAAAACAAGGGTTTTATATAATAAACGGAAATCTATGTACTTATATATGTATTATTATTTTATTTTTCTTTTAGTTCCGGACAATATTTATACCTACATAGGAAAACAAAATAAATAACAAAAAAAATAAAGAAATTAACTAAAAAAAAAAAAATAAACCCGTTAAGTATGTTTAAACTTGATTGAAATATTTTATTTTTTAAGCAAAACAACCTCTCATTCAATTATTAATATAAGAAACAAGTTATATTTACGTTAAAACGCTTTCGATTTTATATTTTAGTTTTTTTTTTTCTTTATTAATTTTCACTATTGATTAATTAAGCTTTTTCTGTGTCTAGTAACAAAAACAAAAAATCATTAGCATCCAAAATTATTATTATATAATTTACAAAAATTAATTTAACACAAAGTTTAACAGAGTGTAATTGAGAAATCTAAGGTTTTTATTATTTTTATTTTACATTAGTCACTGATGTTGATACCTGTAGAGCAAAATAGTAACACAAATTATAATTGAAATGAATCGCGTACAGCTTAACATAGAGGGAACAACAAATACGAAAAAATTAAATTAATAATTATTTCGTTATTACATAATAGCAATAAATATTATTTGTTTAAAAAGAAAATTAAAAATGAAGAAAAAATTGCAAAGCTCACGATGGTTTTAACTTGAACAGCAATAAAGCAGAAGCAAAGTAGATGAAGAAAAAAAAAAAATGTTTGTAAGCATAATACCAACGCAATTAAAGGTAATAAAACAGAGAATTACACGTAGAAATATAGATTTAAGCGAAAGTCGATTTTTATTACTTCTCGCACTATTAATTATATACAAAAAAATAAAAATTAACTAAATCGAAATATAGCTAGAGATATTTATTGTAATTGATTTAGTTTTTTTTTTTTTTTTAATTACCTTTGTGTATTGCATTTATGCCTTCACGTATTTTATTTACAACTTTGCATAAAGCAAATACAAAACTACTTGAACATTTTTAACCAACAAGACATAAAAAAAAAATAAACCACGAACGATACATATGGAGAGAAAAACAAACACAAAAAAAAAAAATGCAAAATTTCTATGTAAATTTTCTTAATTATTTCGTAAAGTTTTTTTTACTTACTTTGAGTAAAGAGAAATTTTTTTTTTTTTTTACACAATTTCGGATGTACAATTTTTTTTTGTTTTTTTTTCCCAATTTTGCACATTTTCATGTCACATTATGAATACAAAAAAAAAAAAAAAAATAATAATAAATGTTTTTTTTATTTATTTATTTTTAATTATTTTTATCTAATTTTATAGCTACGTGTTTTGTTTAAATAACTTTTTTATTTTTTTCTATTCACTAATGATGGATTAAAATCAGTTTTTGTAATTCAATGATCAGTTTCGTTTTTCTTTTTTTTGTTTTGTTTTGTATTTTAATGTAAATTCATTTAGTTTGCTTTGTAATGTGATGATTTTTTAGTTAATTCTGTTTGCAAAAGCAAACGGAAGCTCTGACTATTTCAGGAATAATAATTTTTAGCATTTAGCGCGTACTTTACCAACGTTTTGTTGATAAGAATACATAAAAAAAAGGTTTTTTTTTTAATTAATAAATGATAAAATCAGCATAATTTAAAAAAATCGATAATTAATAATCGATAGTTTATAATCGATAATTAATAACCGATAATAAAACAACATTGTCGACAATTAATAATCAAACTTAAAAAGCTTTATTAACCAAATTGATAACCATAAAAAAAAAATAAAATAATAATAATAATAATTTTCTTAAGGCATTGGGTAAAAGAAAAAAAAAACCTAAAAACTTACACAAGGCATAATTTAATAATTTTTCTGAAAATCTTGACGTAAAAATTAAGTAAGATTATTTTTTTTTTTTTTAAGTCGATTATAAACGGAATTATTAGGTTTAAAAGTTGTAATGCAAATTTTTGTTGTTTGCTTTTTTTTTTTTTTTATTGTTTAAATAAATAATAAACAAAATTATGATTTGATGTGGGGTCTTGTGCAACATTTCTCATATGCTTTCATATTTTTTTTTTAACTAACTTACTAAACAGATCATAGTTTTTTTTTAATTTTTTTTTTGGTTATGCAATTATTGTGTTTTGTCTTTCTTTTCTATCTTTCTTTATAATTAGTTTAATAAAGAAATGTAATAATAATAATAATAATAATAATAATAATAATAATAGATGAGTTTTGTAATATAAAGTGAAATTAATTTAATAACAGAGTTAAACGCTTAACGTACCACTAACACCGGTACTAGAAATAATTTTGCTAGCAACAAGTTTTTTTTTTTTCGAACAATATTCGAACAATATTCATCGAAATTCATCCAACAAAAAAATAAATAAATAAATACTTTTTTTTTTTTTTTTAATTAAAAAAGAAAAAAAAAACAAAATTCACCTCTTAAAGAAAATCCTCATGGGATTTTTGATATCTTAAAATTGCACTCGTCAAGCTCATTTATGTATTTATAGAGTAAAACAATTTTTTTTTTCCATTTTTCTATTTTGGCAAAATAAAATTCTATGTGACGAGGGAGACAAAGTTACGATAGATGAAAATAGAGTTGAGGAGAGTAAAGACTGCAAAGAAAAAGATTATAAAATTATTTCTATATCTATTATGAGGGTTGACTTTTATAAAGTTGTTCACTGTTTACACAGTTTTTTTTTTTTTTTTTTGTACACTTCAATAATATTTTTGGTTCTCAGTTCTCATGTTATCATCCACCCATTCTATGTTTATTTATTTATTTCTTTCTTTCTTCTTTTTTTTTGTGTATTATAAAATATTTAAAATGGCTTTTTATTGTGTCGACGACGACAACAGTTTTATTGATCGTTTGGCTACATTGTATATAAATCTTCCTTGATTGTTATAGAAAATTATGTATTAAACAGTAATAATCATTCGTTGAATGGATAAAAACTCGATATAAAGGATTTTATTTGTTTTCTTTTATAAATTTTAATTATTTAATTATTATTAAATAATAATAATAATATTTTTTCTTTTTTTTTTTTATTATTTATAAGAGCAGAAAAAATTAATTTCATTACATAATACATAAGTGTAATATAGTAATGTAATATATAATTACAATTATATAGAGAGAGAGAAAAAAATAATAAATTAATTAATTTTAACACACACTCACATACATGTGGATTGATCAATTTTTTATTTTTTTTTTTTAGAAAATATTAACGAAAAAAATTTCATTAATTTATTTTTAAAGATGCATTTTTGTAAATTATGCAAAAAAAAAAAAAAACTTTTTATATTTTTTATCATATAATCTCATTTATATTTATTTATTTATTTATTTATCTCTTTGTTTATTAAAATTTTATTTTTTTTTTTATTATTATATAAGCTTTTTTTTTTTTTTCGTTTTTGTATTTCGGCAAGAAAATTGAATTAACCAACAGCAATAATAAATTATTAATCCAAGAAAAAAGAAAAGAAAAGAAAAGAAAAGATTTTTACAATTCGTAACATAATTATAATTACAGTCACTCCTCATAAATTTGTGCCTTTTTATTTAATTTTATTACATCATTTTTTAATTAATTATTAGATTGGAAGTAACTACATAACCAACTAAATACAGATTATATGCTGATCAATAATTGTGTTGAAAATAATTTGTGTTATTACTTTAGATAATTATATAATTGTTAATTACAAACCGATGCAAAAGCTAAAAAAAATTATTTCACTGTGCAACAAACTAGTCTAGACATGACAAATTGTTTCTTTTTTTTTCCCCTGTTCCAACTGGTAAAATTGTCAATTACCTAATCATCATCAAGAATTAAAAGAAAAATATAAAAAAAAAAAAGATTTTTAACACGGTTGACGGTTCTTACATTTAAAGCATCAAAAAAAAAGCTCATTTATTATTGGTAATGATGAGTGATTGGTCGCATAAATTGTTCTTCTAAATTAATGAAAGTGCTGTACAAATGTCACTGTCACTTAATTAAAACTCTAGACTTATTCCCATGAAAAATCACAAAATTTAACGTAAGTACGTGTCATAATAAATAAAAAAAATCTATTTAATTAAGTTAATAAATAAAACAGAAAAAGAAAGAAAGAAAGAAAGAAAAATTTAATTTGCCATACATTAAAAGTCTCCATATGTTTTTCAGCCATAGAAAGTGAAACAACAAACAACGTATAAGACGTAAATCAATTCAATAATAATAAAAAAAAATTAATTTCTTTACAACACATTAATGTTAAAGATTAAAGCTCAGCTTATACAAAAAAAAAAAAAAAAAAGCTTTGTATGCAAGTGAAAATATACAGCATAATGAATTAATAAAAATCAAAAATCTAGGTGAAATCTATAAATAGAGAGAAAAAAAAATTTTTTTTTAAATTTTAATTAATCAAAACAAGTGAATTAAATTAACAATAAAACAAATGTTTACTCAAGCGTAATAATAATGATAATTATAATCAATTTAATTATTGTTTAAATCACACAGCATGTGGTACAATTTATACCTGATTAAGAAAGGTGAAATAAGAAAAAAAGAAGTAAAACATAATTTATCGCTTTATTATGATTCTATTTTTCGGATGGCTTTTATCATGGTTGGCTCTGTTCTTATATAAAAAAAAAAAAAGAAAAGAAAAGAAAAAAGGCGTTGAAAATTAAACAAGCGACAATCAATATATGTATATACTGTCGCTAAGCGCCATCGTCACTACCTAACCAACAAAATTTACCTTCCTAACGAAAGTGAAGGAAACAGGTCAAAATGTTTGTTTGTTAATTTTTTCTACTTTAAGTTGTTACATAAATTATGTTTTATGTCTTTCTGGTACAAATGTATTCTCTGTTTGAGATTTTTGTACCGAATTTCACTTTATTAAAAACGAAGAAGAAGAAGAAAATAATTTAAAATAAAAAATCGAAACATCAATCATTAGATTTGTGAATTAAAAAAAAAAAAAAAATTAAATAAAATTGCAAAAAAAAAAAAAAAAACACTCTCTCTGTGTGCGTGTGTAATTATTTTCACAAATTGAATACAAAAAATAATTAATATTTTTTTTTCGTTTTGTTTCTCCTTACAAATTGATTTTTTTTTTTTTTTTCTAGCGAACGGCTTTTTTTTATATGTCAGACGTTTAATGTTTTTTTTTTTTTTTTTATTTTATTTATTTTTTAATTGTTTCTTAATAATAATTATTATTTATTGTGAGATATTGATTGATGGGATTTACAACAGTTTTAATTGTGTTTTGGACTTTAGTTTTAATCTAAATTTAATTTTATTAAAAAAAAAAAAAAAAAATTCCCCCTGCTTTTTCGATTTCTTTAACTGTAAACGATAACCACGAACCGAATACAAAATTATGCAAAAAAAAATAAAAGTAATCAAAATAAATAACAAAACATTCAATCAGTAATATAATTAATTAAAAAATATATCAGCAACAAGAGTTTTAATAAATTATTATAAATCGATTAAAATAGATATTCGATAAATTCGATATTCCGAAAATTAAATGAAATTTCACAATTTTTATTTTTAAATTAAATTTAAATTAAATTATTGAATTAATGTGTGTAATAATGTTTCATTTCTAATAATTATAAAACCTTAATTAAAATTAAAATTAAAAAAAAAAAAACATCTATAGTATAATTAAAAATAAATTTTTATTTTTTTTAATTAAAAATGATTTTTTTTTTTGTTTGATATTAATTTGCCTTTATGGATGGGATTACAAAATATTTTTTCTTTTAACTAAAGTAAATAGTTATTTAGATATTTTTTCGGAATATATTTATTATCAAAAGAAAAGCTCACAACAATAGCTTATAATTAATGATTAATTCTCGTCATTATTTTTATATATTTTTGTCAAACTTTTCACTGCGGGGTTTTTTTTTTGTTTTGTTTTAATAATTTTATTATTAAAAGAAATTTTTTATTTTTTTTTTTTGTAGTTATTATGTAGAGCAGGGTGATGATAATAATTTAATTAATTTATTATTATTATTATTTAGGTTTGTTCAAGTTTCTGGTCTGGTTAATTAGAGAAAATTCAATCACTTGTTGGTACTTTATACGGGACTTGTTAGACACCCTATTTATATTTATAAAAAAATAAAAAAACTTATAAAGATATTATGTAAAATTAATTTATAATACAAAAAAAATGAATTTGGAAATATTGGAAAAATCACCGAAAATCACTTTTCGGCGTGTTTGAGTGCAGTTTTATAAAAAATTTGGTACTAGATCCCCAATTTTTATTATGCATCCTAATAGATCATTTATTTTTAGATTTAAAAAACTAAAAATCTTGGATCTGGCGCAAAATTTAGCCGAGTTATATCCATTCAATGGAGATTACTACATCTAAGGCTCGCGCTGAGAGCTGGTAGGCTGAAACTTGATACTCAACTAATCATAACTTCTGATTTCTTCTGAATTTTTAAGAGCTGAAATATTTGTACAGAATAATTGGAGTTCCAATACGAAACTTCTCACCAAGTTTCAGCTCATTTAAAAATAATTTTTTTTTCAACCAAAAATGCATACAAAGCATCAGGATTTTTTTCAATTTTTCCCCGAAAATTTAATTAATTCAGATCGAACTGAAACTTTGCAGTAATGTTCATTATGAAGTCTTGAATCGATTTAGTTCTTGGGGTTTTTCGATAAAAAATTTATTTCTCGAGTTATCGCCTCTAGAAAGTAAGAAAATTTTCGAATTTTTTTCTTTTCCGTTTTTGATAATTTTTGTTTAAAATAATTGGTAGCTAATGTCCTCTTTTTATATAAATTTCCGTTAGATTAATTATTCATGATTACAAAACACCAAAAATCTTGGTTCTGGGACACTATTTGGCCGAGATACAATCATAAAACCGAGATTACTACATCTAAGGCTCGAGCTGAGAGCTGGTAGGCTGAAGCTTGATACTCAACTAATCATAACTTCTGATTAAAATTTTTAAGAGCTGAAATATTTGTACAGGATATTTGGGGACCCAATACGAAACTTCCCACCAAGTTTCAGCTCATTTAAAAATAATTTTTTTTTCAACCAAAAATGCATACAAAGCATCAGGATTTTTTTCAATTTTTCCCCGAAAATTTAATTAATTCCGATCGAATTGAAACTTTGCAGTAATGTTCATTATGAAGTCCTGAATCGATTTAGTTCTTGGGGTTTTTCGATAAAAAATTTATTTCACGAGTTATGGGCAAACATACATTTAACTAGCAATTTGAATTTCTTAATTAAGTAATTAAATTATATTTTTTATACAGAAAACTTAACCATAACTATTATTAATAAATTAAAAACACGTTGTTTGTACGGTATGTTTTCATCGCTTTGTTTTAAATCATATCAAATGAAATAGTTAAATAAAAAAAAATAAACAAAGAAGAAGAAGAAGAAACATAGAAAAAATAGAAAAACACAAAAATTTATTAATATAGAAAGCGTGAAATAATAAAAATTTCATATAGATAATTATTCTGATATGCAATTTTAATTACACTTGGTGTGTACATCATTGAAAAAGTAATTTAAAAAATGTAATGCAAGGTATTTGACTGTACAATTTTGTATGAATTAAGTTTTCTACATTGACTTTAAAGTAAACAATAAAACAGCTTATTTAGTTTGTGAACTATTTAATTACATAAAGATTATATTTTATTGTAAAACAATGATACAAGTTGCAAGTTAAAATCATTACAACATGAGAAGTGACTGTAGTCCTATTAAATTAACTAGATTAATAAAGCTTAAATATAAGAAATTAAAGAAGAAATACAAAAAAAAAAAAAAAAAAAAAATCTATCGTGTTTAACAAAGCTTTAATTGGTACCATTACCATTGGACCATCAAACTAAAACTAAAACAACTCTACAGTAAATAAATAATAATCAGACCTCTTCTCTCTTCCATTATACATACCATACATACATATAAACGATATCTTAAAAGAAAATCTACAATTGAAATAGAAAGAAAAATAATTAAATTAAATTAATTAACTATAACGATAAATAATAAAAAATAAAAAAAATGTTTTAATTCTTTCTTCTTCTTCTTCATCTTCATCTAAATATTAATTCTTCAGCGTACATTTTGAAGCGTACATCAAACAAGTTTATTATTAATTTTTCATTATTCATGAACAGAGGTACAATGAACACGAAAAATTTATTTAATTTAATTCTATGTTTTAATAATTAAAAACGATATAAAACAGATTTTAATTAATTAAATATTTAAATGCAAATTTAGAGTGAAAATAATTTGCAAACATTTAGGTTAAATTGTATCGTTTTTTGTTGTTGATGTTTAAGCATTTTGTAAACGTTTGCTACTTTTTTTCTCGCATTTTAATTATTGCTGTATACATCTTAAATAATTTATTTTATCATCCTATTTGACAGGAAGTTCGTTATTACCAAAAAATAAAAAATAAATTATTAACGAGTGATCATAATACGAGAAATCCACTGTACGCAACAACAACAGGAATTATATTGCTAAAAACATGTTTTTTTTTTTTTTTTTTTTTTTAATAAAATAAAAATAAATAAGGAAACTAACAAGAAAATTTGCATGTTAATAGTCAAATGATAATTTATTAAAGTAAATTTAAAATTATCTTAAGCAAAATCGTTGAATAGGAAATTGAAAGTTAATTTTTTTTTTTTTATGCATTTACAAAAAGAAAAAACATTTTTTTTAAAACGTTATACATATAAAATAATTAGATTATAAATGAATCTGAAACATTAAAAAAAAACTCCACCTGATTAGACAGTCAATTTAATTATTCAACAATGATAATGATAATTAAAAGGAAAACAATCATAAAATATTACTACAAATGTTAAACATGAAAGTGCATCTGTAAAAAATAAATTTATTATGTAACACTTTCTCCATAGATAGAAATTTTTTTTTCTTTTCTTATTTTTTGTTGTTGTTGTTGTTGTTGTTTTTTATTGCTTAACAATAAACTCTTTTTTGGCATTTTTATACGCAGATAAAAATAGCAAAGACAATATTATGATTAATCATCTTTTTCTGTATAACAATAAACCATTTTCGCATTTTCGTATTTTTACTTTAAATTAAATTACCATAGTTAAAACATATTAATTATATCTTATATACGTGTTTGTTAAATCAAATAATAATAATAATAATAATAATAGATAACCGCGTATTGTATGTTAAAATATAATTTCTTTTCCTTCCTGTTTCTTTTTTATTTTATTTTATTTATTTTATTTTTTTTTTCTAGCGTTCGTTACACATTTACAAAATTACAAAAATAAAAAATTAACCGTAAAATGTTAACGTTGTGAGATTTGTTTTTCTATCAAAGCAACTTTATTTACAATTTGATACAAATAATGTAGAAAAATTATGATTACGTAAAACCAAAAGATGGTTTATAGACAGAGAGCGAAGAAAAAGAAGAAGCGATTCAATGATTTTAATAAATTGCAATTGCAAAAAAAAAATTGTTTAAATAAAACGAACAATAATAATTATATTAAATTAAATGTGATGTTACTTTTTAATTAAAGAATAATTTATCTAAACTATCAAATGAAATAAAAATTAATTTTATTTTAATTAATTATTTCTATGTAATGTAATTGTATGTTTGTTGTATTGTCTATTTGCTCTAAGACATATATATATATATATATGTTTGCATATTAGACGGTCGGTTGCTGTTTATTGCATGTGTTTAATTAAAATAAAACAGAATTAAGTAAAAAAAAAAAAAAGTAGAGAAGAAGAAAAATAAGACGTAGAAGAAGAAGTAGAAGAAGAAGAAAAAAACAAACGGTTGAACAACAGTTGAAGAAAATAACATTAGCGAAAGTTAATATTGGTGGGATATACCTCATACCTCATACCGTGGTACGATACTTTTCTAAATCATATATATAGTGGCGAAGCGCCAGTTTAAAATCAGTACCTGCTTTGGTCTCGCTTGTTCTATTAACTATTAGCTCACGATGCGAATGGTATGTGAATTTTTAATAATTTATTTAAATAAATATAGGATTACAAGAGATATAAGTGATTACAAAGTGTTGTTGAAAATAAAATAAAATGTGCAATTGTGTTATAATAAATAAATAAATAAATAAATTACAATCAAGTGTCATCTTTAAGTGTCTTTTTTTTACAACAACATAACAACAAAAATGGCATAATAGATGAAATATTAGCAAAAAAAAAAATAAATCAATTTCCTACATTTCTACATTAATCAGTGAAAATATAACAAAACTGTGTCAATATATACATAATGATTAACATTAAAATTTATTTATTTTTCTATTTTTGTACTAAACACATATAAACTGCGATCAACAACCTTAACGCAAAACAATCAATCTTATACAGCAACCGTTACCACTTAACATAATTCAATTAATTTAATTTCTTATGAGTTTCGCATAAATTGTAATTAAAAAAAAAAATTATTCTTTATTAATTTACAGATTATTATCCCTTGTTGTCTTGCCCTCTTCGTGGCATTGGTTGCCTGCGAGGGTACTGCTGCTGAGGAGAAAAAAGCTGAAAAGAAATCTATTGAGAAGACTGCCGGTGAAGAATCTCAGAATCATGAGAAACGTTATACCCATTCGATTGGAGACTATTCATTTGGCGGACACGACTTTGGTGGACATGATTTTAGTGGACATGATTTTGGTGGTCATGACAGTGGACACCATCATGAACATATCAAAACAATAACTATTGAAAAGAAAGTACCAGTACCATACACTGTTGAGAAACGTGTTCCATACACCGTAGAAAAGAAAGTACCATATGAAGTTAAGGTAAATGTACCACAACCCTACTATGTAGAGAAGAAAGTTCCATACACCGTAAAGGAAATCGTTAAAGTACCAGTCCATGTACCACAACCCTACACCGTTGAAAAGAAAGTACCATATGAAGTTAAGGTTCCAGTTGACAAGCCATACGAAGTGAAAGTTTTCGTTCCACAACCTTACACCGTTGAAAAGAAAGTACCATATGAAGTCAAGGTATCCGTACCACAACCCTACACCGTTGAAAAGAAAGTACCATACCCAGTCAAGGTTGAAATTCCAGTACCAAAACCATACACCGTCATCAAGAAGGTCCCATATGAAGTTAAGGTTCATGTTGACAAACCATACACCGTTCATGTTGAAAAACCATACCCAGTTGAGGTTGAGAAACCATACCCAGTTGTTGTTGAAAAGAAAGTACCATACGAAGTAAAAGTACCAGTCGACAAACCATACAAGGTTGAGGTTGAAAAACCATATCCAGTTCATGTTAAAGTACCAGTTCCACAACCCTACACCGTTGAAAAGAAAGTACCATACACTGTAGAAAGACCAGTACCATATGAAGTCAAAGTACCAATTGACAAACCATACGCTGTCTACAAGGAAATCAAATTCCCAGTACATAAAGAATCACCATATCCAGTCAAGGTTCCAGTTCATTTCCCAATCCATAGCCCCAAGGAGGAACATTCATTCGGATCACACTCCTCATCACACCACGGTCATCATGATTACCATCACTAAATCATACACGTAATCCAGACTTTAGCATTACATATAAGGTTCCTGCTATTCACCTTTTGATATTTTGGTACCTTCTATGCTATGAAAATTTTAAATTAAACAAAACAATTAAAAAAAAAAATTAAAAGAAAGGGGAAAGCAAAACATGAAAATTATAGCGACACCTCCTTACCTTTACCGTAATAATTTTAATTCTTTTAAACAAAACCGTTTCCTAATAAAATATTGACACAAAAATCAAATTTTTTTTTGCTTGCAGTATTAAAAGCTCCTCATAATCGAATGTTGGGTAATTTTCATATTTTGTCCTTTTTATTTGTATGAACCAAAAACGAAGAAAAAAAATAACTTTTTTATGTATTTTATGACATTCTTTTGTATGTAAATGAGAAGAGGATAAACGAAAAAAAATATATTAATTAAATTTTCTTTAAAGGATCAGATAGGGAAAAATTAAATTTCATGTTCATCAACTGCATATTTATTGTGATTTAATTAAATTTAATTTTAAATTTAATTAACTATTTTCTCCTACACGCTCACTCTTTTCCTCTCTATATTTTTTAAGAACTATGCAGTTTTACCGCTGAGATTTTACCAATGCAATCTAATCTAATTCCCTACCTATCAACAAATTCCTTTAATTAATTAATGTTTTTATTTTTTTTTTTATGTTTTTTTTCCGTTTTATTTTCTTTTTCTAAAAATAAATATGTTTAGCTATTGCTTTTTTTTTTTTTTAAAATAAATAGACTTTATTAATAAAAACAAAAATTTATAAAAAATTATTAAAAATTGTTTTCTTTTTCCAAATATTTAATTAAATTTATTTAACCAGGTAAGCAGTAGCAGCAGCAGCAGCAGTGATCTTAAAATCGATTGAAATTAAATTAAATTTTTAACTATGAAAAGAAATGAAAAGCAGCAAAATACAAATTATTTTTTTTTGTTTTTATGTTAAAGTTTTCGAAATGGATTAATAATTTATTTTATTTTTTTTTTTGTTATGTTTTTACCTTCTCTCTAAACACAACGGTAAAAAAAAGAAAAAAAAATAAAATGAAAACAAATGTTACCTGCATCATTCAGCGTAAGATGAAAACAGAAAAATTGTTAAAAGTTGACTACATATTTGGTTCGGACTGACCTAGGTGTTTCGTTTTGCTGCACACACACCACATACTGCTTGTTAGAATAAACGGTACACAGTCAAACAACAATTTTAATAAAAATTGTTAGCAGCTACTTTGCTGGTCTTTTGCTTTGGTTTAATCGAAAACTGCATTACAACCAGCATCAATTACAATGCATAAGCGTTTACTTTCTCATCTTGTTTCTCATTATAACTTTTTTTTTTTCTTTTCTTTTTCTTTTTCGTTTCGTTTTCTTTTACGTAAAAAATACAAAACACACAAATTTCACATATTTTTTATACAACAAAAAAACCAATCAACACAACAAACTAGAAATGTAATAAAAAAATTAATTTAAAATTAAAAAACGCATGATTATTGTTATTATTATTGAGATTAGTGTGAGAGAAGATAGAAATTTTCTCCTTGTTAATTCATTTTATAAATCAACAAAATTAATTATTTATTTTCTTCTGTAAATTAAAGCAAAGCTTTTTCATCATATAAATACATATTTATTTATTTTATTTATTTTTTTTTTGTGAAAATGATATGAACACAGGTAAACAAAAACATAAAAATGTAACACTTTTACTACCTTTACCATTAAAAAATTCTGCATATTAAACAATTATATTAAAAGCGATAAATTATTTGAATAACAAATAATAACTTTCTGTATGCATAGAACAACAATATTTAAATGCTTAAATGCCTTTCATCACATTAAAATTTAAATAGAGAAAAAGTTTTTTTTTTTTTTTTCTTTAATTAAACATTATTCAAAATAATTATTGATTAATCGATTAATTAAAATTATAAAAAAAAAAAAAAAAAAAAATATAATAAAACAGAATTTTTCTTCTCTTTTTTTTTTTTTATGTGAAAATTAAAAGAAAATTTAATTTCAATTAATTGTTGCCACTTTGTATTCAACAATAGCTTTATAGTTGGTTAATATAACTGAAATAATTGTGATAATAATAATAATAATAATAATAATAATAATAATTAATAATGGTAATAAATGGTATGATTTCTAAGAAGAAAGTTTAAGTTTTGTATTAAAGAAATGATGAAAAAAAAAAGCTTTTAAAGATAAATTTATGTATATATATATATATATATTTGACAGTTATAATTACCAGCAAAAATAAGTATTTAAACTAGTTTTCAAACACTTTGTGACAGGTATTAAGTTGTTAAATTATTTGTTTTTAAAATATAACAGCACAAGGCAAAAAAATATATATATTCATATCTGAATAAACAAGAAACAAATCCGTTGCGATCAGTTCAACCGTAAATATGATGATTTGGAATTAAATGAAAGTCGTCGTGTGAACACACGTGTGCTTGGCGCGTACAGTGATTTTTATTTATTCACATGAGCTGGAGGGACATGTATCACGCCCGTGTTTAAGCGGATTTTTGATTTTTCAATTTTTTTTTTTTACATAAGGATAATAATTTCTTATTCTTTTTTTTTTTTTTTCTAACAAAAGTGTGTCGTTTGTACTCTCGAGTGCATTTATTTTATCTTGTTTAACATGACAAGGGTTGCTGGTAACCAACTGATTTGTTGCCCTAGTTTTAAAAGTTTTTTTTTTTTTTTTTTGTTTTTCTTTTAAATCCCACTCTTATTGGTAGATCAAATAAATACATTTGACATAAAATTAATTAAAAAGTTATGTTTACAAAACGATATAAGGATTACATTTGTGTATCAAAATTATTTCTCATTAACCACAAATTTCTACTAAGTTAAGTAGAAAGCTTGAGCCAGTATAGTTACGGAAGTATTTTCATTTTATGCGTACTAAAAAGCATAATTTCTATCATTTGTATGCTTAGTTATTATTTGTGCGTGTTTATTTATTTATTTAATATAATAAATCTAAAATATAAAATGTAAATAATTTTGTGACATATTTTATGAAAATGTTTACATCTTGTGTTTGTGCTTGTTTGCTTAGTCATCGAAGCATAAATGATAGTTTTAAGGGTTCTTAATTCAAACATAGAAGTGATCATTTATATGTTTTAATTTTTATGTCGCCTCGTTTACACTTGTTCATACATTTTTGTGTTTTCTAGTTTAATTATAACGATCATTCTAGCGGTCTTGTTACAAAAAAAAAAAAAAATAATAAATAAACGACAAAATGATCATCTCTAGTCATCATAATTTATTGCTGTTTTTTTTTTTTACATTTGAATTGTACCCTTGGTATATTAGTAGCGCATACCAAATACAGGTATGGTTCAAATTTTAAAAACGACCCTATGAAGAATATAAAGAACCCCTCGACTATCAAACAGTGTTCACACTGATGTAACACAGTATTTTCAACGTATTACATTTTATAAATACAATTGTAGTTGCAGAAATGTTATTTATTATAATTGTTGTTTACAAGGCAATGTACCATGACCACAAAATATTCAATACAATTTTATTATGACAATTGTGGTTTGCTTATAAAAACCATAGAAATAAAAAAAAAAAAAAAAATGTTTTGTTACTGTTTCGCATAATGTACAGCAGTAATAATATTATTGAGTAATCATAGCAATCCTGCTGTGAAGGGGTGTCATCATCCCTTTTTTCATCATACCATATCAACACATCAAATATTATATATAATTTAAAAAAATAATAATAATAATAAAATTAAATCAAATACAATTGATACCGTACCATATGTGTTGTTTATATGATCTTTAGTTAGTTACTCTCTGTTTATTATAATTTTTTTTTTTTTTTTAAATGATCAGACAAAAACAACAAAGATAAAATAAATCATTCAGTAAATTATAGAGTTGTTTTTTTTTTTTTTTTGGCTAATAATATATTTCTACATTGTAAAATGCTTCTGTTAAATAATAGATAATTATTATTAACCGTGCCGAAATATTTGCTAAAAGAAATAAACATTTAATTTTGTCTACCTGATATTAATGATTAAAGATAATTCAATAATATAGAAACGTAACGTTTTTATTGAATTGCATATCGAAAAGAACAAACACACACACTTATAAAATATTTATGTAAAAATATTGAATAGACTTATGGGAATGCTCCCTACAAAAACTTTAATCACACCCTATTACATTTTATTTCAATCAAAATCAAAACATTGAGATTAAGTACTTGTTTCTATCATAATTTTAAATCATTTTGTGTGTGTTTGTCTGCTTAATATTTGACTCTTGATGGTGTTTTAACAATTCAGTATAATAATTGGATTCTTCTAATTGAATAATTTCAATAGCACATAAGTGTTATGCACACGTTCACATTAATACATTAAATCTAATCTAGGATTGAAGGGTATAATCCTTATGTTATTGTCACATATCACATAACAAATATTGCGATTATCCTTGTAAACAATTTTTTAATATTTTAATATTTTACAAAAATAAAAAAAAACTCTCTCACGTTTATTAAAATTAGTTTTTAAAATCGAATGCGATTTTTTGTTATCTAGTTCCCTAACCCAACAAAAACCATAAAATCAATTAAGAGAAGATTAGATAAATGTTTTGCGTAACTATAACGTAAACTTTAGGCCCTTTTATTTTATTATTTTTTATTACGAAAGATAGTTAGAAGGACGTCATTAATAGTTTGGCCTGAAGTAGCCAAATTATCAAAAAAAAAAAATAAAAAATTAAGAGAACGTGTTCTGTTATAATTTCATGTTTTATCAGCAAGTTAAATCAATGTGTTGTTAGTTGCCACTGTGCTGAGCAAAAAAAAAAAAATAATAATAAAAAAATGTATCTAATATACCTTCAACTATGAAATTAACTTGTGGTTGTTTTAAGCCCATTGAATTGCATCCTATTGCATGTCATGCCTGTGTCTATGGTTCAATATTAAATTTTTTTTGTTTTCGTTTTTGTGTTCAACTCCTTTAGCTATAATTGTGTAAATTTAGCATCGTATAAACATAAATTCAAGATAGTTAACTTTGTATTCTGTGTACCCCTAATTTAGAGGTGGGCACATTATCAAAAGGAATGCGTACGGTGTGCCATTTAAGGGGCAGGTGTAATGTCACCACACGCGTATAAATGTTGTTAATAAAAATACCTTTTTTTTTTTTTGCTTTGCAACATCATACAAATCATCATCAAAATCATCAAGGAAAAAAAAAAAAACACAACCAAAACGACAATATCTAGATCAACAAAGTTTTGCCGTCATTTTAATGTATGTCGCCGTTTATTTTTCCTTTTCATCATATGCTTTTTCAAACGTCTTCTTGTTTATTCTGTGCATGAAGAAGCAACGACTAACGACTGTGGTAAAGTTTCTTTTACCTTTTTTTTTTTTTTTTTTTTTTTTTTGACTCAAGACCTCATAAATGTATTAAAAAAAAAAAATAAAAATGTTTCTTCTTTATTTTTTCAGTTAATGTTTGTCCTTTTAATATAAGGCTAAAATTGGCATTAACATTAGTCCCTTGCAATAGGTAATAATTATATATTAAAGTTGGTTGGCTTCATCAAAATCGTCAATATTATATTTCAAATCGCTTTAAAAACAGAACATAACTCAGCCTATATTTGGTCTTTACACAGAATTGATGCGGCCGCTTAAAATAAAAAAAAAAAAAAAAAAAAAAAAAAACAAAATGAACTTCAAGGTGTTTTTAAGGTGTTTAAGGATTTTTATTTTCTTTAAATTGCGCACGCGCTTAATCAGAAATTAAGTTACAGCAGGAGATTTTTCTTTATTGTTTTTTTTTTATTATTAAATAATATTTGTTTAAAAAAGCATAAAAATAGTTTTTGACCTTTTGTGTTAATTTATTTGATTGAAAAAAACAATTCAATTTTTCATCTCTTCAGACAAACATTTTATGTGATTTTAGAAAAAAAAAAAAAAAAACAGTTTGAATAGTCATTAGCTTAATTATAAATAATAACTCGGAGCTTTATCAATAAAAAAATTTTTGTTTTTCCAAAGGTGTCTATATGGTTTTTTGTAAAACTTTTCTTTTTTTTTTTTCAAATTTAATATAAAATGCAAATGATACAATTTAATTTAATTAATTTTTCTGTTGTCTGTTAATCACCGTCGTTTTAACGTTTTTATTTTATTTTATTTTAATTTAATTTACAGTGAAGAAAGAAAAAAAAAAACACTTAAAATTCTCTTCGTTTTTGTTTTCAAAATTAAACTTTAACGCCTTGAATATTATTTGTTGGGTAGATAGTGTATTGAAATATATTTTTTTTTTTAAAGCTTTTTATAGCATATTATTATATCTCCACTTTTATGAACGTGTGATATAGAATTAATTAACATTAATTGATATCGATTTATTTATTTACTTTTATAAATTGCCGCGCACAGTTGTGGTGCCAGTTCAGTCAAATTAAAATGATTAATTAACGAGAAACGTATTGTAATGGTTTAACAGATACACTAGATTTGTCTTCGCTTGTACATTTATATTTTGTATTTTTTTTTCTTTAATGAACAAAAAAACCAAAAAAAAAAAATATATATATATAATAAACACTTTAATGAAACAGTTAAGACGTTTGTTATTTTTATTTTTATTTTATTTTCTATAATTAATATATAAAACACTAAAAATTTGACACGTAATAAAGTAATTTCTTTGTCAATACCTTTTGTTAATTTTGTGTTTTTTTTGTGTGTTTGAAGCAAGATGTAAGGAGAACGATATTACATAATATATATTCGTTGAAGGCTTTATTTATTTATATATTATAATAATTAAAGAATGGAAAACATTGCTAAGTGACCGATTGCATGGTTGGTGTGCTTTTGTTCGTTTAATTTTCATTCTACAGATTTTTTTTTTTCTTTTTCCTTTTTTTTTGTTGAATGCTTCGAACATAGCTACTAATTTTATGTTACAAATATAATTTGCTGCTCTTTGGCGAATACCTAAATAACTAACTTTTTGATGTCTAAATAACTTTACGGTAATCACGCTAAATTCTATTGTCTCTTATAGTCTTTTATTATGATAAAATCCTTTAATGGCTAGAAGGCTAGAATGCGTGTTTATTTGCAAAAAAAGGACGATTTTTTTTTTCTTATTCGTTATTATATTTCGTCATAGTGTAATTACTAAAGTCCTCAATTTTATTCGCATGAAAACGTACCAAAACCATGGTAATGCAATTAAATAAACCGCGACGTAAGGTATGCACTTCTGTATTGATAGTTACAAATTATCCTGTTTTAACCTATATTTTACTCTATGCGTTTCAAATTAAATTTTTTTTTTTTTTTTTTATATAAAACACAGAAATGTTCATTGCTGATGAAACGCAAATTTTTAGTTTTTATTTTTTTCCTTTTGCATAATCGTAAAGATTTGGTCAGGAGAACGATTATTAAATATTAAATTATTTATTTATTTATTTATTTATTAACGCTATACAGCTACTACATACCATAGGTGAATTTAATTTCTGTACATTAGTGGTATAGTATTTTTTTGGCATTGTTTTTTATATGATTGGATTCAGGATGATGCGAACATACGAAAACCATGCCCGCAAGTAAGTAAGCAACAAAAAAAAAAAAGAATAAAAATAAATAAAATAAAAAATCTATAAAAAATAGGGAAAATTAACTTTTTTTTTTTTTTTTTTTTATTTTCTCTCTTCTCAGTTTATCATTTTAAAGCTGCAACAATGCCCCGGGCATACAAAACAAAGAAGTTAATGGAAAAAATGAAGAAAAATCATTATGTGTTGCTTATGTTGCTCGAAAGCTTATAGAAACGTTGAGGATAATAACATAAGTATGAACATTAGATAATTCTAAATTTTATGATTTTTAATATTTTATCTTTATAATAAATGCCCTCAGGGTTTAATCATTACAAACAATTTTTTGTGTATTTCTTATAAAAAAAAAAATAGAAAAAAGTTCATTAAAATAAATTTCAATACGCCTAACTTTATACAAAAGCTTTCTATAGACAAAATTTTATTTAACAACTTTTTTTTTTTGTATTTAACAGTTATAATTATAATCAAACAACAACAAAATAAATAAACTTTCAGCAGCAAGGTAAACATAATGCGAGTCTATGTAAAAAAAAAAAATAATGATTGAAAAGCATAATTTACGGCGAAAATGATTTAAAAAAAATTGTCGAGTGATTTTTATTCGAAAAAGTAATTATTTTTTGGTGAGAGATATAGAGAGGAAAAAAAAATTAAATTAACAACAATTTTGCTGTGTTTATGATTGCAGAAAGCATAAAATAAAAACACATTATTATTTTTTTTTTTGCAATATTGTTATCAATACAAAACATTCATAGAACCCTCTAACGAAATCATAAAAAATTGATCAGTGAGCATTTTTTTTTATAATTAATTTTTTCAATTATATATTTATTTGTGGTAAATGTAATCGATTGTTGAACGAAAAAAAATAAGAAGAACCCACAAGTAGATTTTGAGTACGTTTGAGTGAAAAATGATTTTATTCTATACAGACACAAAAAACAGTGTAAAGCCAAAATAATTATTAAAATAAATAATTGTAGAGGGAATGGTAACATTTATGTATCATCATAGTAATAATATTTAATATCATTGCCGAGATAATGTTTTTACGAAGCATAAACATAAATTTTATATGAAAGTATAGGTCGCGTGCTGTAGCTATTTCGATTGGTTCATGCCTTATGGCTTCGTTACGCTATTGGTTTAGGATGTAACGCTCCGCCCCAGGTAATATATGTCGCGTGCCAAATTATTTTGTTGTATATTTCTCTCACTCAGTTAAAATTAATTTTTTTTTCTCATTTAATTATTTTAATTAAATTATTTAATAAAATAATTAAATAAATAAATTAAAAAATTTATAATAGAGACTGTCAACGATGACAATAAATGAAATTGTTAAACGGACATGGACTTGGTAAAAGACATGGATGGATCTGTAAAGAAAATTTATTAAAACAAATAATTTTAATAAGAACAAATACACTGAATTCTGATTACATACCTGAACAAGACAATTTTCACATTTTTGATGATAATATTCTTTCTACAATCGAACATTTTAACTATTACGATTCGCTAAACGTCTCCACACTTTATGCTATGCTATATGCTTCCTATCCATGCTTATTTCAATATTGTGTTACTGCTACTACCATATATTTTCACTCAAGTACTACCAGTTTTATGCTACGCCTCTTTATCCATCCTATTCGCACTTGTTCACCAAACATAGTACATACTACCAGTATTTTATTGAATTCTAGCTGAACGGACCCGGGAACGTTAAATAGCGATGACGACCACGGTATGGTAATATCAGAACCATAACGTCAAGTAAAACTTGTGCGCACGCTTCCATACTATTCCATCCACTATAAACACCTATCTAAACAAATACTATACGGATACTCTTCTCTTCTTTCGCAACAAGATTGATGCTTCGTGGTTATTAAAATTTCCCTAAGTGAAACAAAATTTATTATACCAAAAATAAATAAAAATTCACCCAACCACAATACACTTTAATAAATAAAAATATAATAGGCAGCACCATAGCTGTAACTCTACCACTATTTATGCTTTGACTACTTTTTCTTCTTCTTCTTCTATTCGCTTTGTTTTTTTTGTTTTTTGTTAGCTGCGCACACAATTGTTACACAATTTTAACAGCAAACCGAGTTGTAGTTTTTTTTTTCTGTGTTTGGCTGCTGCGTTGCCGTACGTTGCGGCTGTAGCTCCTTTTTTGTCTGTAAACAAGTGATTTTTGTTAGTTGTCGACATAGTGTGGCCGTTGACAGACATATCAAAGAGCTTAAACGAACTGTTTTTCGACGGGTTTTACAAATTTAATAACAAAAAAATAAATAAATAATAATTCTAATAAATTTTGTGCTTTTCATTAATTTAGTTAAATAAATTTTGGTTTAGTTAATAAAAAAAGAAAAAATAGAAGTGAGTAGTTTATGTGATATTTACCTCAGTTATTGCTGTTACGTGTTTGTTGGACACAAAACTTAATAAACAATTAAAAAAAGCTTAAGCTAATTTAGTTTATTTAATCCAATTAATATAATTTTATAAAAAAAAAAAGTGGTGAATATTGAAGTGTTTCATTAATTAATTATTTATAATATAGAGGTAAGAAGAAACACAAGAAAAGATTTGTCGTCATACAATTTTTGTTTTTTTTTTTATTTTTATATAACAAAGATCCACCCACAAGCCATCATCAAAAATAAGTTTTTTTTTATTGGTTATAAAATTTGTTTTTATCATTGCGCATCTTTCGTCTTTAAAGTAAATATTGACACATGTAAACGCCCTTCACGGAATAATATTCATGAATAATTTTAATAAACATTTTTCGGGGTTAATAAATAAATGAAAAATTATCTATTATGAAACTGCGTGAGGAATAGAAGTTAAGGAAATTTCTTTTCCTTTTTTTTTCTCTCTGTGTTTTTTTTTGTTTGTTTGCTAGAACAGAATAAATTTAATGTTATGCGGTAATAACCTATTTATGGAAATTCCCCAGTATAAATTAACCTGTAATATCCGTAACAGCTTTTTATCCATCTAATGACCATCAAAAATCATACAATTATCCTTTCTTATTCAGCACCTTCAATCCAATGAGTTTTTTTTTTGTCCAGTTTGAAAACCCTTAAATAAAACCGTCAGATAAGTTTAAGGTAGAATAAAAAACAAAAAAATTTGCATAATACAAGGGTAGTTAAGTATTCAAATGTTTTGATTTTTAACTATTTTTTGTTTTGTTTTTAATACCTTGTCGTGAAGTCATTTAATTAAAATTTCTCCATTCTTTACTTTGGTTTTCGGTGTGTGAAGTTACCTGAAATGGTCTGTATACACGCCATTCTCCTCAACATGAATATTAACAGCTAGTCCCCAAAATATTGAAATTATGGAAAACATGCACAAATCATAACTTTCATGTAATCTATTATTATTATTATTTTGGTTAATTTATTCCGAAAAGGCATTATATGAGTCAATTGTTTGTAAATGGTAATTTCAGGATTCATTAAAATATTTTATTTATTTATAAAAGGCACCAACCCCGTAAGAATGGTATGAAACCCTTTATTTTCCGGTAAACATGCCAGTCGCATTGTTTTAATTAAAAATCAAAATATGACGACGCAAAATAATCGCTATCTCGCAACCTTTATTTTATTTTTAGTAAATACGAGTGTAATAAAAATTAATTTTAATTAATTCAATATACAAAACTGCACATAAAATTAAAAAAAAAAAATATTTTTTTTTATTATGTCTTTTGCGGTTAATTCGTTTAATGCAACTTTGTACAAAGAAACACCATAACGAAATTATTTTCATCTATGCCGAATCTACGATTTTCTATTTACTTCTCTAATGGTTATACATTTGATTAATTTAAATAAATATATAAATAAATCCAGTAAACTATAGTGCAAAGTAAATAAATAAAAAAAAAACCGTATTTTGTTATAAATTCTTTCAACTAGTTTAATTAGGCTAGAATAGTAAAAACAAATCACACATTTTCTATTGAATGAGGAAAACATATTTAAATATACTGTGAAAAAATAATCAATCACGGTTATACATAAAACTAATTTTCGCTAAGTAATTAAATTTTCTATAAAACATCCTCGCTTATTTACAATAATGAATATAAATTTAAAAATTAATGGCATATCAATCACATTTTTAATATTATTAAATAACTATTAATATTCGCGGATATTGAACTAAATACTTTAAAAAAAAATTTTTTTTATTTTTTTTGTAATCTCTATATTATGTTGGGTTTTTACTCATTGTTTTAATAATAATAATAATAATAATAAATATACAGTTTTAGCTTCCATGTAAAATTGGCACAGTTTATTATAAGCATTTATCTTATCGACAGTTAAACAAAAAAAAAAACTCATTTCTAAAATACGTTACAGTAAAGTACAATAAAATAAAAATTAAAGATAACAATAAAAACAAAAAAAAAAGCAAAAAAAATTAACATTTCAAAAAATAAAAGAAAACATAAAAGCATAAAAAGCTTCTGTCGATATACTAAAATGTATTAAATATAAATGAAATCTATACGGTTATTTGCAATTGCAAAAATTTCCACATTTTAACACCATAATGGATTCAAAATGTTTTTCAAATGCATTAAAACATTTAAAACCATTAAAAATTCGTTAATACAAAACACCAGCACTATCACCAGCAGCGACTCTTTCAAATCGATGCTTCTTCTGTTGAAGGCATAAAAGAACAGTAATTTTGTATAACAAATAAAAACGCTTTAAAAATGCTCACACATAATAAAAAAAAAATTTTTAGATAATGCAAACGATGATTTACACATTTGACTTATATTTTTTATATTATAATTAACCTAATTACCTTGCTAAGCTAATTAATTAAAATACGATTTTTGGTTTTAACGGAAAATTTGAACTTTTTTTTTTGCCGTTTTTTTTTTTTTTGCACAAATAATAATTAAAAACAATAATTAAATAATGATTTATTATTAAGTGAGGTTTAAAAAGTTCATTAAATGTTAATTATTTATGAACGGTAAATAGGAAAAATCTTTTGAACTTTAAACTAAAACTGAAAAATTTTTGTGTTTTTTTTTTTTATCAAAACAGTTTCCTTTTGAATTTAATTGAATTAAATTAAATCATTCAAATATTGATCGTACGTTTTAAGTACAAACGAATCAATTAAAAGCAAGAATACAGAAGATAAATCCAGTAGTAGTAACGAAACAAAACTATCATTAAAATGATTGAAGAATAAAATAAATAAATAAATAACAGAAAATAAATCAAAACAAAAAAAAAAAAAAAAAAAAAGTTTCTCATGCAGGAAAAGGGTTAAATGATTTTACCAGAAGAAAAAAAAAAAACATTTAACCGTTTATTAGCTTTTTTTTTTATTTTTATTTTTTTCGTTATTTAATTAATTTTAATTACCATAAAAACAAACGAGAAGTATTTAACAGGGAGAGGGAGAAAGCGATTTTCTGTTTCTATATTTATATATGTTACATGTGTGGTATTTAAGAAGCCTTTAATTTTTCATTTTTGTAGCTTTTTTAATGTTTCTTCGTTCATTCAGTAAAAAAAAAAACACAACGATAGTAACCCAAAGCTAAAAGTAGCTAAAAAAAATTGTGTGTGTGTTTTTTTTTTTTTCTGTTCTACCAAATCTTTAGTGATCATAATACGTCACGCCGAACAAAAAGAAGCAAACAGAAGATAAAGAAGAAAAAAAAAAATCAACGCTTAAAGAATTGAGTTAACAAGTGCGGACAACACACAAATGTGTTTAATGACATCAATTTAATAACAAACAAACCAAAAAAACGTCGTCGTCTTCTATTTTTAATTATTGTACAACATTAACAATTTTTTTATTTTCAAATCTGATAAAAATCTTGTTTAAATTCGTATACACAGAAATACACCTTAAATACCGCTTGCAACTAAAATAAAATAATATATATTTACTTTTTTTTTTAATATATGTACTTTTGACTAATTAAATGGTGTACAGTGTGTGTGTGTATTTTCTGTGTTATTTTTCATCACGGTTTATCGCTTTTTTTTTTTTTTTTTTTTTTTTCTTTTCTCGAGACACGCGATTTTTATCTTTTCTCTTTAAATTGGTACCAAAAATTAATAGAAATGATGATATGGACGCGTGTGAACGGATATTATTTCCTTGTTTCGAGTAAGAAAAAAAAAATGTATTATTCTTAGCGATAAAACTTAAAAGGATTCGAAAAAATAATGTTTTTGGAATGTTTAATGATTTGATGAATGAACTTGTAGACTAACCACAATGATATAGCATAACTGGTTGTGTCGCGACCACAAAACACATCTACAAATTTAAACGACATTAATAGCCACTAGCCAGATAAATCCTAGCAAATGCCGCACATTATTATTTTTTTTTTTATGTCTCATCAAATAATTGTCGCTTAATTTATTTGTAAGAAATTAAACGGAATTGTAATTAAATGAGTAAAGAGTTAATTTTTTTTTGATGAGAAATTATTTATTTTCCTATATACATATATATATATATATATAAATCCTGTTGGCGAATGAATAAACTCTTAATACAATCCACTGGTTGATTATTCAAAAATTATATATGGAAATTTTTTATTTTTATTTTTAAATCACCAAATCACGCATATTACTTAGAAATAAATAATTAAAGCACGAAAAATCTATGAAATAATAATTTTATTTAAATAATAATATTAGGTAGCTGCAGGTTAGGTTTTTTTTTTTTTTTTTTTAATGCCCGTGTATGACCATTTCATGATGATTAAAATCATTGCATAATTAATTAACCATGCTGTGTGTGTTTTTGGTAGTTGCTCTTTAACGCCCGCGACCTTTCAACAATAATAAAACAAAGTTTACCCTATTTACTAACAGTATATAACAAAAGCAAACTTAAATAGGGATAATCAATTGGTTAAATCAAATACAATGGACTTGGTGGCAACAACTTAGCAAAACAATAATATAAACGTAATAAACAGGAAGGATAAAAAAAAAACACCCTTTTTCTGCTTTTCAGCTTTCAAAAGCAAAATCAAAATCAACGTATATGAAGTTGTTTCATTCGTTTCTCTCTCACTTGGTGGTTCCTAATTTTTTTTTATATGCGTGCCGAAATATTTTTTTTTTTTATTCAAAGTTTATTTAATAAATAATTATAATAATAAAAGCTGCTCATTTGAGCAACATAATTGTGTAAAACGAAAAATGATTTGCATAATAAGGGTGTTGATGTGAATGTTATTAGCTTTTGTTTTTGTTGTTGTTGTTATCAGAATAATGAATTGGTTGTTGTTATTATTATTTTGTACGGTTGGCCACCTCACTATTATTATTATTATTTACATATGACTTCATAAAAATTTGGTCAGAATAATTTACAAAAAAACGACAAACACGAGCGTATTAAAAAATTAATTTTTTTTTTCTTAGAACTGAATAGGAACTATAACCATGATTAACACTTGATTCGAAAGAATTTCGCTTTTACGTTTATTGTTTTTCAATTTGTTAATAACAAACAAACAAACAAAAAAAAAACCCCTCTCTCAGCACATATACAAAATCTATAAAAAGGAAACCGAAAGCTTTCTATCCACTACTTAGAAACTAAATATAAAAATATGCGGTATTTTTTCGCTATTATAAAATATACAAAAAAAAAAAGTTACAACTAGAAAATTAATATTAAAATGGGAGAAATAAAAAGAGAAAAATTCCACGATAAAAATCGTCTTAGAAAAAGAAAAATAAAAAAATTATAAAGCATTTATACTAAATTTTATTTTCCTTTTTACAACTAATCTATTATTCTAATACAAAAGCTCACACTTAATTTCATAAAATCACGCGCGAATCAAGTTAATATAAAAATATAAAAAGAAACGAAACGAAAAAAAAAAAAGAAAATCTGTTCACGCTACGTCACCCTGTACGGAGCCGCAAAGTATTTAATTTAATATTATTTTCCCAAATAAAAAATTATAGCCTTTAGCGGGTTCTTAGATTGTAATAAAGCGGGTTGGCGACTTTTTTTTGTTTTGTTATTTTTTTTATTATTATTGCTGTTGTTGAGTAAGATGTTTGATGGCTTTTGTATGCAGATCAAAAAATGTGTTATTTTTATTCACCCTTATTAATAGGAGTTAATTACCCTTTTTGTCCTTTCTCATTATGTTTACAGAAGTGAATAGAAACATAAACACATGCGTTCGTATTACAACTTAATCCCGTAAAAATTGAATTAACATACGATTGCGTGAATTTTCAACACTTCTTAACATTTAATAAGGTACCGGCCAGCCCATGCTTATTAGAGATTTGTAATTTTGGTCTGTAACTCAGAAAAAAAACTCATAAAACAAAGTGGATTTCTAATGTCACAGAGTCTCCCTGCATTATTTCTCGACTTATAATTACTCAAAATTTCCGAAAATTCAATTTTATTCTCTTATTTTATTACCCTTAACTGAAAGTCATAAAATAAAATAAACCGATTGCATATCAAAGAATATTAATATTAAAAATGACCAACGAATGTTATAACGTTATTAGGTTACCTTTCCTGTGTATTAAATTAGAATATGATTATGAGTTAACCAGGTTAACGTGCGGGCGTTGAAATTAAAACATTAAAATTGATCGTGTCCGCAAGGTAGGTGAAGAGAAATTAACCGTTTTTCATTTGATTTAAAGATAATTAAATGTTGATTTTCTTCTCTACTTTCGCTGTGAGACCTTTTTTGATGGCGACTTCACAATGTTAATTTTCTTTAAATTATTTTTTTATTCAAAATACAAATAATAATAATTGTTAATTTTTACAGATTTTCTGGGTGATTACCGTTTGTGTTTTTTATGTCAAATTTGTCACAAGAAATACAAAAAAAAAAAAAAATAAAAATAATAAATAAATTCAAACGCCAAGAACAACAAAATAATTAATAAATAGTGAAAAAGGCGAATAAATTTCTTTGATGTCAAAACGCTGTTTTGTGCTTTTTATATTATAATTATTGTGAAAGAATTATAACCAGCAATATAGAACATTTTACAATGCCGCACACTGGTAAGTAAAAAAATTAATTATTTAAGTAGATTAAAATCATTTTTTGATTAAGTTATTTTCGGAATTTTTTTTTTTTTTTTTTATTTAATTAATTCATCAAGTTTTTAACATAAACTTTCGATTATTTATTTGTTAATTAATTTTTATCGTTAAGGTTTAAATTTGCACAGGAAATATTATTTAATTACCATTTAAGCTTAACACAAAGCTTTTTGTTTAATAAATAAAACTTTTGTTTTAAACTAACTTGTGGAATAAAATTATTACCTCATTTGCATATTTAAGACCTAATTAAAGGGTGGTATATATATATATTTTTTTTTTTTTTTTCTTCTTTATTTTGACTTAATTATGTATATAAAAACGGAAAACATTAAAAAAAATATATATATATATTTCTGGATTTCGAACATGGTAATGTTTAAAGTAATAAAACCACCGTTGTTGAAGAATTTTTCACCTTCATCACTAAAAATCAATTATTGTGAAATGCTGAATATTGTTTTGTGGATAGGGAAAACAAAAAACAGAACAGAAAAAAAAAAGAAAATCATAAAAATTAAAATAATAATTATTTAATGGATCTAATTTTACGGATTGTTTGTAATTATAAAATACTCTGTGCTGATTTTTTTTTTCTTTCGTTACCACGCATATAATCAGCAAATATTCGTCGAGTCTTTTTTTTTTTTTTCTTCTTCTTCTTCTTGTTGTTGTTGTTGTTGTTGTTACTCCTTTCAGGCGTATACATTTATGGTTTAATATTATTAATGGCATTTTGAGTATTGTATTATGCTATTTGCATTTAAAAATATTCTTTATAAACAAGAAAAAAAAAAAAGGCACATACACAGTAAACAAAACGGTATGAATTACCTCCATCAACACCTTTTTTAATTGCGAAAAAAAAATTATTATTATTTTTTTTCATTCTTAACCATTTTCCACACGTTTTTGTTTAATTTTGTATAAATTTTCTTTCAATGTTTTGTTGCTGGTTACTGCTGCTGTGGCTGATTCTTTTTCTTTTGTATTAATATTTTATGTGCATTTTAATTTATATAAAGAAAACGAAAAAGAAAAAAAAAAAAAAGCCACATATATACAAGATGAGATCAACTCATCTTATTATAATGATACCGTGAAGAGTTTAAAGCAGCCAGCCGTTTGAAATAAGCAATTTCAGACATACACACAAAAACGAAAAAAAATCGATTTAAATGCAGAAGCAACGAATAAGCAGAAAAAATATGCACGGATTTATATTTACAGTAAATATAAGTGATGTTTTATATTCGCGTTTTTTACTTTCTGTAAATCACAGAACTAACATTTATTTATTTATTATTTATAATCAATACAGAAAGCACATCACTTATTTTTATGATTATTTTTAAATTATATATTATCGGGTGTTTTTCTTTATTTATTATTATTTATAATTTTTTTTTTTTTTTTTTTTTGCACCTATCCAATCGAATATTTTCTTTAACGTTATCACCTATCACCATCATCATTTTAATCACATTCGAAATAATCATGTTTCATCAGAATTTTCATGTATTTTCGACACTTTTTTTTTTTTGCATTGCATTGCATTGCTTTGCTTTGCTGTTGCAATCACAATTTACACAATGAAACGATGTCGTTTTCTGATTTTTTTTTTTTCTGCTGTCGCGTACATGTTGTTGCGTTTTGAATAGCTCTGCAGATTCTATAAACACATTATAACAATAAAACCGAAGTAATCAAAAAAAAATAAAAATGAAGAAGAAAGAAAGAAAGAATGAAAAATCTATCTGTTAAAAGTGTTAAAATATAATATTGAAAAAAAAAAGTTTATCATGCATTTTAAGCGTTTTTTATTATTTTTTGCTGAATTTTGTCTTTTTCTCTTTATCGTGTTGTTCGCGCTACGTTTATCCAAAGAAAACCAATTGATTTGCTAAACTGCCGCACATAATATATCAAAGCTCGACAAAACATATATATATGTTTATAAAAAACTTTTGTTTATTGATGTGTTTAGTATACTTGAATTAAAAGTGCTAGTAAAATAATCGACACCGCATTTTATCCATTATAATCGAGCTTTTGTTACCTGTTAATAATACGTTTGATGTGTGTGTTTTTTATTTAGTTTTTCTTATTTATAATTCGTATAAAACACAGTAGTGAATTCAATTTTATTTAATAATAAAGATCAATAAACAACAATTATTCTATATTCTAATGTGAACAAAAAAAAAAAGAAAAAAAAAGAAAACAATTATTTTAATGGAAAATCAATAAATTTTTTCTTTATTTAAAGAAAAGTTTTCTCACTATTTTCCGAAGCGTTACACATTGCCTTTTTATTTATTAATCCATATAAGAAAAGTGGAACAATTTTTTATTTTAATATTTTTTGCTGTTTACGTTTCACACGGGGTGGTCAGACTTTGTAAAGAATTTCTTAATTTATCGTTGGGTTTTCCAATAAAACTAAAATTCTTTTTCTTTTTTTTTTGCTTTAATAACATTTTTTATGGCGCCTTAAAATTCTTATTTACATGTTTCGTGTTATTATTTTAATCGAAATAAATTTATGTTTATTATAGAAGAATTGATAAAATATTATATTCATAATGATATGATTATTTATGTAATTATAGAAATAAATAAATAATTTATGTGTTGGCTATAAAAAAAAAAAAGAAAAAATTATTATTTTGACAAAATAGGACATTTAGAGAGAAGAGGAACACGATCGTCAATAGTATAAATATCTTGCCGCACACCATGTTTTCAGTTGTTATTACTTAAACACTTTTTACGGGATGATGACGAAGCTGTTGGCTACGCAAACGTATAAAAATGTACGCATTAAAAAGACTCATCAGTATTCATGACTTATGTTGCAACGACTACAGTTGTTTTTTTATTACATAAAATAATGTTTTTTTTTTCTTTTTTTTTTTTTTTGTGTTGTACGTTACGATAAACCACGAAGGACGACAAAACATCATATTATCATAAAATAAACAATTGTAGCGTGTTAAAGGACTTTTGTGTTACATTTAATAATTTTCGTTAACACAACAACGATAATAAAATAAAACAGTAAAAACACTTAAAAACACAGAAAAAAAAAAAAAAAATTATTTTTCTTCTCTTGTAAAAATATAATTGAAAATGGACAAAGTTGTTGTTACAAAATGTACGATCAAAGTGATTGATAAGATCAGTATCAGTCTTATCCAAAACAAAATAAAACACAAAAACAAAATAAAAAAAAAAAAACACAAAAAAAGAAAAGAAAATAATGTAAAAAGAGATAATGAAACGTGATAAGCTAAAATCGGTTATCAGATCTCTTATATTTTTATCATGATTTTAATATTTGCAGATAATTAATATTAACCACAAATGTGTGAATTTTTTAAATATTCTTCTAAATATACTAAAAATTAACTTCTGTTTGCTTATAAATGATATAAAATTAAATAAAAATTAAAGAGAAGATGATTATAGTTGGTTTAATATAGAATACAAAGCGGCAAACCACTTCATTAAGCGAGTTTTCCATAGATGGCAAAAGAACAAATTTGAGGAATTTTTTTTTCTTTTGCTCCATCCAACATTTACAAAGACTTATTTCACTTGACTATGCAATACGTGAAGTCGCTCATTGTACCAAACCTCTAAGCCGTTGTTTTTCTGTTTTCTGTTTTTATTTTTATCTTAACAAAAAGGTGTTAGACTGCCTTGTTTTAGTCACCTATTTTTTTTTTAACTTAAGCATAAATTATTCACTTCTGTTTTGTATGTTTTGGATGCTTAACAAACGTTTTAACCATGTTGAGATTTAATTTAATTTAATTTAATTATTTTTTTTTTTTCGTTGTCATTACCATTTTCCCACATCATTCGAAACGAAAATTGTTTATTGATTACCGAAACTATACTGAGTGACAATCGACAATATAAAGGTGACAACATTTAACCGATTTTGTACAGAGGAACAAATAAATTCTTTAAATAATTTTATACCATCGACACTTTTGATTTAATAAATAATTTATGAATATTTCCAACATACAAAAAGGTAATACAAATATTTATGTTGCTCATGAGAAATTTTGAAGAATTTCGCACATGAAAAAGAAAAAATAAAAACAGAAAAATCTAATCAAAATTCTAAAACATATTTGACCGTGCAGTTCATGGTTTCGCTGTTACACCACGATTATCAAGACAGATAACGAACAATACAAATTATTGCATAGATTGTTTGATTCTTATTCTTATTCATATTGGAAGGCCACACAAGATAAGACAAAGTTGGTGACAAGCGATAAATGGGTAATTTTATTGCGTTATCAAATGCATCGCGTATCATAAAAGTATTGTTATTGAAATTCACTGTATTTGGGATGCAACCGTATTATATCATTCCGTTTCATTTGATTATATCTCTTAAAATCTTAAGTTTTAATCAGAAGCAGCAGTAGCACCGACTACAGTAGCAACAGAAAACAAAAAAAAAAAAAAAACAAAACAGTACACCTGAGATTTTTCTTTTATCAAAATCTCGCACGGTGGTCATCTTGTATTTTATATTCATTGTTGTTCATTGACATTTTTTTTTTTTTTTGTTATATTTTATTTTCGTTGTTTTTCTCTTGTTGTTTACTCTTCAAATATATAAATCAGCACCTTGTAGTACTACACACAATTATTTAATCCGATTCCATCCACTTTGGTGTTTTGTTGTCATTTTATTTGATGATAAACTTTGTCAACATTTTCGACCGGTTTCAATTCAATTGATGTGCACAAAGATTTTTTTTGTCGCCTTTAATAAAATTATTAATTCTTGTGTAATACTACAAAGTGCGAAATTAAATTCCCTATGGTTTTTATTCTGGTTTTATGGTTATGGTTTTTTACTTTAACATCACATTTAATTGAATTTTATTTTATATTTTGCATCTTTAAATATTTTAATTTAATTTTATTTAATTAAATAATCAAGAGAATTTTCTTCTTTTATATGCACAAATTATAATTATACTATTAAATTATCATATTAAGTTAATCACTATATTCACATGCACTTATTATATCATTAAATAATTTATTAAGTTAAACATGATCATACAATGTAACTGGCTCATCTGCCTGTTATATAACAACAGTATTAATAATAATACCTTATTTACCTTCGTTTTGTGAGCAGCAACAGCAACAGCGATTTACAGCCAAACAAACAAACAAATAAACAAGCAAAAAAGAAAAAAATTGATACATTGGTGGCACGATCATTGGCGCTGTTCACGTAGTCTTCAAATTCATTTATTTAAAGAGATTGCACATACTTAAGAGGTTCTCTTATTTATTATTTATTTTTATTGTAATACTTTTGTATTACTTTATGTGTGTTAAAAAAAAAAAACAAACATAAGATGCAGAAAAACTTAAAATTTATGTTGCGTGATTATATTTAATGTTTTATTTATTTTTTACAGTTTACATAAATCGTTTAGTATGCTTTTCTATATAATCTCGATTAGTAATGATGTATAAATAATGTGCTATGTACATTGATAATGTATCGACAAAAATCAATTATATAAGTGAGAAGTAAACAAAAAAAAAACTCTTCTGTAATTTAGGGTTTAATTCATTTAAAAAACGCAGAAAAACCGACATTAAGGTAATGCAAAATGGTAATAATAATTGTATTACATGTTGTAACAATTTATTAAAAAAAAAAATAAAAATATATTTGCGTGTTTTATATTTATCATGCCGACGGTTAGTTTTGTTTGTTGGTCACTTGAATGCATTACACAAGGTAGAAGGAAATTTTTTCCACAGCAAACTACATGTTTGTGGTGTTATTTTGTTTTACGACTTTTTGTCACGTGCCTTGACGGTAGCCACCAACATTTACCAATTACCCAACATATATATTTAATATAAATAGTACAATGTCATATTAAATTTCCGTTTTTTTCTTGCTGTTATTATTATTAAATAATTATATTTTCCTGTTTCTCATCTCTTTCTCTACTCCTTCTTCTTACTTCTTATTATTATTTATTTATTTTTATTTTGATCGTACTTGCTGATAAAATGATTAATAATTAAAGATATAAGAAAGGTAATAGAAATTAAGTAAAGAAGACGAAATTAAATGTAGATTTCAACGTTGAGAACGTGCGCGAGCACTCAAGCCCGAAACCACCAATTTTAATGCATGCCGCCGACCATGGTTGGATAATTGCATAAATGTGTGGTTCCTTTTTTTTTATTTATTATTATTATTTTATTATCCTTTAATAAAAAGAAAAAAAAAACATTTATTTTTTATAAACACACACACACACGCACAGACGGTTATTAAGGAAGAACCCTGAAGCATAGGATAAGTGTTTTCTTTTCTTTTCTTTACATTTTTTTTTATTTTCACCAATGTTTTCTTATGTTGTTATTCACCTCATCCATTTTCATTAGCTTTCTTATTATATCCTTTATTTTTTGTGATATCAATGTGTTTGCATTTTATTGCCCACTTTTACTGCAAAAAAAAAAAAAAAAAAAAAACCCCACAGCGTAATAGCTGAATGTGAGCCACAAGAACGGGGCAAACACAAAGCAAAAAAAATTAAACAGAATAAAAATTAATGACTGTTTTAATTCACCTTAATGCATTTATATGATGTGTTTATGGTATGTTCAATTGCATTTTATCGAAAATATATATAATTTGTAAGGAATTTAATTTTTTTTATGAGTAATAGTAAACATTTTGCCTAAACCATTAGCTTTTGCCAAAGCATTTTTTTTATTCTGTGGCACACGTTTATTTATTTATTTTTGTTTTTTTTATTGATTTAAGTTTATTAAATTTTAATTGTTTTTGGGAAAAAAATGATTTTTATTTATTGATAACAGCGAAAAACAACAACAGCAACGGGACAATCAAAATTGAATTAAAGAAGAAAGAGATATTAAAACAGAAATTATATATTGAAATATAAATAAAAGTTGAAACACATTTACAGTCAATAAAATCAAAGGGATCCCATTTAAGATGTAATAAAACGCACATCATAATTACATGCCATTTTAACCATTAACTTGATCATTTCTCCTTCTTCATCCTTTATCTTTAGCTTAGTTTTTAATAAATATAGAAATATATATAGCATTAAAATTAACTGAAAATAAATTAGGGAATTGTTGAATTAAAAACGAAGAATTTTTTTTTTTTTTTTTCTTATCTTCATTCTTTCATGAAATTATATTTAATTCCTACCTACCCTAAACCAAAAAAAAAACGAAACTAATCCAACTAATTTGATACAAATAAAAAATTAATCATCATCTATAAACAAAAAGAAAAGAAAAAAAATGTGCTGTTTGTGCGTATTGCCGTCATCATTTGTGTTCCATCCACAGCTTTAACAATATTGCCAGTATGCAATTAGCTGCAGATTTAATTTTTCTTTTACCAAAATAAAAAATGCAGCAACAACAATAAAACAGTGTCGCGCCTTTTTTAGCTGCTACTAGAAATTGAGCATTTGATCAAATTTTAGATATTCGTGTTTGCTGTTGATGATGATGATGTTATTGTGCTTGTGCGCCCCAATCTATTTAACTAAATTATAGGCAGGTGCATAAAAAATAAAAATAATTCAGTCTTTTTTGTCCTTTATATTATTTATAAAATAAATGCCAAAAGGATAGTTTTTTTTTTTTTTTTTTCTGATTGAGGAGTACACTTAAAGAATGTCTCTAAACAATTTTTTCGACGATTTTTTTTTTGTTCACTCATGTCGCGCTTCAAAACTGTACAAATTAAATAAGAAAACAATTGTCTAAAGTTTATCAGTTGAATTGTTGTGAAATTAATGACACGCGATTATAATAAAGCTAATAAACTTTTTATTCACATTTTAATAAAGCTAAAAAAATCATCTTTGGTGTCTTCTTTACATCATTAATTTATATTTTAATAACATAATAATAATATTGAGTAATAATTATTAATTAATGTAAATTTTTTATTATACATATTTATAAAAAATTAATTTTTTTTTAAAATAATTATCAATGCCCACTCCTTATCACTGTATTTTTAACCGAAAATAATTTACACACATTTTAATTGATGATTTTATGAATTAAAAAAACTTTGTTGTTAGTTTCAGCGATAAAAATCTTTAATAAATAAAAACAAAAAAGTTTTATCAATGAATAAATATCAAAGAGAAGGAAACTTCCTGCGGCTATATAAGCAGATTATTGATTTGTTTCTTCTTTCTTTTTTGTATAATATTATTAAAACAAAATAAAAAAAAATTCATGTTTGTTTGGAGATGACAAACGTAGACAAAAATATTTCCCATCGTAAAAACATGTAAACCCCTCCCTCGTAAAATAACACACACACCAACAAATAAATAATAATAATAATAATAATAATAATCCAACAGATAGATAATTAATTAATTTTTGTTTATTTTAGTTTTATAAAATGCTACTACCTTGTTGCTTATGTTTTTTAATACATAAATTTCCATTATATGTTTTATCACTGGGTGTTCATCACATTGTTTTTTTTTTTTTTTTTTATTTACCTTCTTTTAACATTTTATTACAGATTTCAAACGTTTATGATTGAATTTTGATTTGTTACAAAAGTTTTAATTTGATTTTTCTTTTTATTAAAATGTGTGTTGATGCTAAATTATTTAAATGAACAAAAAAAGAGAGAGAGAGAGAGAAAATAAAAAGGTAAATGACTAGGTGGCTTACCACCAGATGAGCATACTAAAAATAACCGACAATCAATTAACTTAACAACATTCAATTTGATGTTGGCTGTGTATTTTAATTACTTTTCTTTTTTTTCTTTTTATATTATTAAAATAAATGTTTATCTCTTAATCAGAATATTATTATTATTATTATTATTTTTTTTTTTCTACATTTCTATTTCGTTATCAAATATTAATATAATTTTTAATATTTTTTTTTTCCAATATTTTTAAATCAAGATTATAACGCATTAAATATAAATTAAATGATACGCTGCTGTTGTGAGGAGAACTCTGATGATTTATGCGTATTAATATAAAATACGAAATAATTAATTAATGAAAAAAAAAAAAAAAAAAAAAAAAAAAAAAAACAAATCTGGTTTACCTTTGTCCATTTGTGCGGTTTTTTTTTTTCCTTCTTTCTATTAAAACAACGAATCAAACAAACAAACAAACAAACAAACAAACAAATTATCTTAATTAAAAATAAAATGTTATAAATTTTCCGCTTAATATTAAACGATAAAAACAACAAAAAGATTTAATTAAAAAAAAAAAAGAAATACTTTGTTTTTCTATTTCTACTCATTACGATGTCAACATCATAATAAGAAAAATGATTAACAGCGGTAATTAAAATGAGTAGCGAGGCGAGTTGTTTTAGAAAAAAAAAACAAAACAAAACTCATCGTATGATGCTATTAATTATTTTAATTTTTTTTCAGTGAAAATTTAACGCCATGTAGGCATTTCTCTTAAAAAATAAGAAAAAAATCTCCTTCATCACGTAACCACATTAGAAGCGTACAGTACACCATGTTCACCATCTAATTAAATAATGACATTGAATCACTATGGTGCTCATATTTTACATTTCATTTCATTTCATTTTTTTTTTTTTATTATCATTCCTATTTTAATAATTTAATTATCTTAATTCTGTTTTTTTTTTTTTTTAATTAAAAATAATTATAATTATTATTATTATGGGAGTTTTTATTAACGAAAGATAAAGTCAAACAAAAGAAGTTGTGGCGCCTCAGTTTGTTATTATCATCACTTGACAAAGTGACCGTTTCACTTTATATCTAAAAAAAAAAAAATTTTTATTTATGTTCGCTTTATGTACAACAGCATCCAAAAAGTAGTTTTATTTTTTTTTTTTAACAATTACCAAACAACATAATTTAAATTAAGAAGAAGTGGAAAAAAAAAAAATAATAAAAAACAACACAGATGACATGCCGACATAATATTTAGAAGCAACATGCACTCGGAATCACTTGTTGTTTGTTGCATTCGCCTTCAATATAAATTGTAATTATTTTTAAATTGTGGGCACGCGACTTACCAGCGATTTATTATATATATATTTTTTTTTTTGTATCACTTTCTTCTTTTTTTTTTTTTGTTTATTAAATGCCACATTTTTTTTTTCTCTCTGTTTTTGGTAAAAGGGTGATTTTGGTATTTGCACGCAACTCTGTCATTTAATCAGTGAATGTTAAAGGTAAAAATGGGATTTTTTTACATTGCAGTGTTTTTTTTTTGTATTAATAACATTTTTTATACAAATAATAAATAAATTTATAGAAATACCTTTGGTAAGAAAATTAAATTGATGATTATAACAAACTATGCCATCATCAAAAAAAAAAAAAAAATAAATAAGACACAAGCCAACAAGCAAGTAAATTGAGTGATAATTGCAGAGAGACCATGATTATATTTTTCAATGTCTTTTTTACCATACAATGTAGCTCCACATTTCATTATTTATATAACATTCCGAATAAATATAATATTTTTTGATTAAATATTAAGGTGTACACTGAAATTTGTCTACTAAAATTCGTAATCATTTAAAACAATCAAAAAATCGATTTTATTTTCGAATAAATTTATAAACAGCGAAAGGTAGAAACAAAAAAAAAAAAGAAAGAAAAAAAATACACGGTCATGTGTGTTAAAAGGATGTTGAAGAAAAGAATTAAGAAGAAAAGCACGCGTAAAAAAAATCACTACACGCGCCTCTGACGACACCGATCATCGTCAGTGTCACGTTTTTTTTTTTTTTTTTATTATTTTTAAATTCTTTTTCGCTTTGTAAAAGTCAATTTGAATCGTGTTACGTTTACATAACTTGATAAAGTAGAAAAGCTGCCCAGAAGCTAAATTGTCTTATAAGTGGGGACCGCGTGCTGTTTTTCTTAATTTAAATCAAATATTTCTTTTTTTTTTTTGTCTGTTCTCTCCTTTTATTCTTTCTTTTAAACCACACACCATCCGTACGGCAGAAAATGCATTAGAATGAAAAACTTGGTACGTAACATAGCAAGTACAAGTAAAAAAAAAAACGAATTAATAAATTTAATCACATATTTGATCGATTAGTTTTATTATTATTATTATTATTATATCGAGACGACAATAAAGACAAAGGATTTTCTAATGTCTGCACCCAAGGTCTCTAAATATCACATGTGTTTATGCACATAGAGGACAAACAAAGACGCGTGTCGGTATTTTTATCGCGCACTGCAACTTTTATAATTTCTTTCTTAACAATTTTGCACAAACAACAAAAATTATTTAATGTACGTCCGCGGCCAACAAGCAAGAAAATAAATTAAATACAAAATTACTATATACAACCACCAACCGTATATGTATGTCAGTAGGATAAATTATGAACGATTCTCAATTAGTATTATGTACAGGCGCGTGCTGAGCATTGTTGTCACAATTTGACTGGCCTTAGGCAAATTTATGTCTTTTTAGCATTTTTGCTACCTTATAATTCAGAACAGAAGATTTACAACTTATCTTTTAATAATCAAATTGGTGTTTCTGTTAAAATATTTATTCTGCCGAGAATAAAATGTGTTAACGTTGAATTAGAGATTTTATCTAATCCAGTACATAAATTGGGTACAGTGGTTTTAATTACAAAGTAATAAATTGGTTAAATGCAATATTGGTAAAAGGATTATGTTAAATAAAATCAACAAAATAACAGCATCAACCCCTACGAAGCACAACGTAACACGCACAATATTGTTAAATTTATTTCTAAACATATTATTACCTGGTAAAGTTACCTCTAGCTATTTACGTTGTCTAATACGCAGTTTTACGCATATGCAGTTTTAATGCGTAGCTAATTTAAATAATTCAACTATTAAAGTCAAAAATATTGCTCAATTATGTCGGTTATCTGTCTACGCGAATAACAACTACTATTATTTACTTGTCTGTAATCTTTGATACATCATCTTTGCAGTTTATTATTCATCGTTATCGTCTTTACTGTTTAACTAGCAACATAGAATATTAAATATGATTAGATGCTTTGGACGTGCGTCTTCGATCAATTGTAGTTTTTGGCAATTTTATGCAAATTAAAAAAAAAAAAAAAAAGGCAACGGATAATTATTTTAGGATACAAAAAAAAAGCAAAACATAATTTATCTCTTTTATATGCCGGGAGTACAAAAATTTATTTTTTTATTCTTTCTACCTGATTTCTGTAGCAAATAAACGTTAAATTTTAAACAGAACAACAATTAAAAAATCCAGCAGCACTAAAACAATTATCCTGAAGTTAGGAAAAACATTTTTTTTTTTTTTTTAACAACATCCTAGTTGCTCATTAATTAAAAAAAAAAATAAAAAACTAACAGTAATTTCTAATTTTTTTTTTTTTTTCTTGGTTCTCTTTAATTTTCAGGTCAGGCAGGTGTTAACCAATTAGGTGGAGTATTTGTAAATGGAAGACCACTTCCGGATTGTGTGAGACGAAGAATTGTTGAATTAGCTTTAATGGGTGTACGGCCGTGTGATATATCTCGACAACTATTAGTATCGCATGGTAAGAAATATTTTTTTTTTTTTTTCGTTTTTCTACCTTCATTATGAATTTTTTTTTTTTTTTAATAATCTCTTAATTGTGAATTTTATTGGGATTCAACCGAAAAAAAAAACGCACCACACATAAAACCATAAAATCAGTCATAAAAAACTAAATTATTAATATTTCCTAATGAGATTGTAGATAATTATCTAAAAACAAAATTTTTTTCTATTCCTTTTTTTTGTTTTTTTTACATAGGATGTGTTTCGAAAATTTTGACACGATTCTATGAAACGGGATCTATTCGACCCGGCTCAATTGGTGGTAGCAAGACAAAGGTAATTATTAAATATTTATTGAATAACAACATTAACTATGTAGTCTAATTTTATTAATCGCTAATATGTTGTTGTATGAATAATTAAAAGATCACATCGCGACATGAAACATAATCGGTTAAACAAATAAGACAAAAATCAGTTTTGTAAAAAAAAACTCTTCACCTATAATAATAATAATGTTCACATTAATTAAACATGCGTGTATTTAATAATTTGTTATAATAAAAACAATAAAAGTGTTGTGTGAGAAAATATAATCGTGGCTATTCCACGTTGTTTAAGCCAACACAAAACACACCGAAATAAAAATAAATTTTCTAAAATAATAATTACGTTTAATATTTATTCGTTGTAATGAAATTAATTTTTTTTTCCTTTTTTTTTTTTTTGTGACCTGACCAATGACCACATATATTTACATAATGTTCATGTTAAATTCTTAATTTGTGGTGACAGTTTAACATGTTTTTGTTAATGTTTTATCAAAATGCAAAAAAAAAATTAATTATTTCGCAACAATTAGATAGTTTATGTGGTTATTAAATAGAATTTTTTTTTTTTTTGTTCGGTGAACTTATTACATTGTAACAATCAACTGACATTATTATCAGTAAATAATTTAGACAAAATATACATTTACTTGTTTAAATATGCGTGTGTTTAACACTTAAATTGTCACAATTATTAATACTTAACTTAAAATATATATGAAACATAGTATTTAAGTTTTATTATTATTATAAAAATGGGGAGAAATTATACCCCAAAAATATAATAGAATAGTGGGAAAAAAAAAAAGTTAATAAATGACCACTTTATGCTTTATTTAATTCGTCCACAGCCACTAAATTTGTCTTTTTCCATTCATCCATCCTGTTGATTTTTTTTTACAGATAATACATTTTTTTTTTTTTTTTCGTTAACTATTTACATTTACTTTATATACCTCGACAAATAAATAAATAAATAAATAAATAAATAAATAAATAAATAAATAGGGAACGATTATCATAATAATAATAAAAACAAAAAAAAAAGAAAGAAGTTTTTATGTAGACATGAACAACTATATGTAATATCCAACACAATTAATTTTCATAATAATAAAATGAAAAGAAAATTATCATTTATCGATCAACGGTTATATATGTGTTTAAAATGTAATGCCTAGACTTTTATACCACGTTAAAGCGTTTTTATTAAAGAATATGATTTAGAATAAATTTATGCAAATTTTATAAATCTAAACATATAATTTTAAGCGGAAGTTTTGATGTAAAAATAATCTTTTTTTTTTTAAAGAGAGTACACACAAAAGCTTGCATGTTCTTCACGAATAATAAAAAAAAAAATTAAAAACTTTACACAAAAAATAAAAAAAAAAAGAATTTTAATAAAGCTTTTTTCCAGTAATCACATGGCTATTAAAATAAAGCAAAATGAACATTAAACCATTCAAAAAAAAAAAAAAAGGTGGTAGTGTCGGTGGTGGTGTATTATTATTAAATTTACGCAATAAATTATTAAACCATTGGTGTATTATGTGTGTTACATGGTAAAGTAAGCAAGGGTAACATATAAGTTTTCGACATTAATTAATTGCAATTGCGATTTTTTTTTTTCATAAACTTACAGAAATTTACATAAACTTTTTGATTGACTTTTAATTTGTTTTCCTGCTTTATTATTATTAATAAATTATTTTTATTTTACTTTTTTAATAAACACTTAATCACTTTTTAAGTATTTTAAATATGCAGAGTTAAGTGACATTGTTTTTTTTTATTGCCTGTTGCATATTTCTAGGTGATTTTTTAATACAGCAAAAAAAAAGAAAGAAAGAAAAATGCATTTTCTACCGTGCGTACAATTTAAATTTAATTGCTGGAAATAAATCTATAAAACAGCAAAAAAAAAAATATTTATTTTAATTTATTAGTATGCTAAAGTATTATAATGCTAGAATGTACATAATCGTTATAAAAAAAATTATTATAATAATAATAATAATAAATTTCTTATTCATAAAATTCTTGCAAGGTGCTAATTAGTTCTTATATCATATAAATTTTTTTTTTATTTTTTTTTTGTTTTGATGGGAATTTTATTTAAAAAGGATTTATGTTATGTTTGCGAAAAAATATTTACAAGCATATTCATAAATCTCCATGAATTAACTACATTAATATTGGTGGGATTAAATAAAAATTTCAAATCAACGTTTATTACAAAACAACGAATATTTATTCAATTTTTTGAATTATGTGATTAGATAATCGTTTTGTTATTATTATTATTAATGTATTATCAATCAATATCCTAAATATAGATTGATAACAATTTAATATTAGATTTTATTTAAGCCTAAAATAATCAATTTGTGATTATTTGAGCTACTGGGGATAATATTTAATCAATTCTTTTTATAAATCAATCGAACAAAAACATAATTATTTATGTTTATAAATCACCTACTTGTGATTATTAGTTAAAGCTGTACAGTAATCAATAATCGGTAGTTTTATTATTAATTCTAGAGGTTTCTGATACAAATTTCGTTACTTTTATAGAAATAAAAGCAAAAACTCTGTCATAAAGATTCATTGTTTAATCGCTGTTGTGCTCTAATTAAAAATCCTCGTTTAACATTTAACTAACAAAAAAAAAAAAAAACGTATAATCCTTATCTAATAAACAGTATTAGTAATATTGTACCTTGAAGAGTATTATTATTAACTTTAGTCAATAAATAATTATCTATTTTGTTGATTTTTTATTTTTTTGTTTTCTTTTCCATTTAATGATCGATTCGCTTTTAATATTAAAACTTATTCAAGTAGTTTGTTGATTTTATCGTTTTAATGAACTTTTATTTTCTATTTATTTGTGATTCTACTTTTATTATATATCAATCAATACTTTTAATTCATTTTTAAATTCTATTTTTTATGTATAGAAACAGAGAATAAAAACAAATCGTTAATTTCTTTCGGTTGCAAAAGCTTTGACATGATAAATACAATTTTTTTTCTGCGACCAAACCCGTAGTTTCTTAAGTTACGAGTTAGTTAAAAAAAAACCACAACAAAAAAAACCAGACATGAAAATGTTAAAAATATCGGATATTCCGCTAATTGTTTGATTAAAATGTTCCATGATTTTTCATTTTAAAGTAAATTATATATGAAAGTAGAAAAAACTGTATAATTAAAGGTATTACCAGCAAAAGCTTTACTAGTTGTATTTTTTAAACATATAATAAAAGGACATCGACGGACAACATATATATTAAATTAATTACGAAGCTTACACCTAAAACTTTCAATTAAAACGTTGAAGAAAAAACGTCGGTGAAAAGTTTTATTTTTAATTACCGACTAGAAAGTTTCAAAACAATTAACCATAATGTGATGCACGATGTGATGTTTAGTTTATAATTAAATAAAAAAAAAAAAATAAATAATTTTTTTAATTTTTCTTTTCTTTTTGATATTGCAGCAAGTAGCAACACCAACGGTTGTGAAAAAAATTTTACGTTTTAAACAAGAAAATCCGGGAATGTTTGCATGGGAAATACGTGATCAATTATTAGCACAGAGAATATGTGATCCAAATACAATACCATCCGTTAGTTCTGTTAATCGTATTTTACGTAATGGGGGACTCTGGACAGATGATATGGCAGCAAATATGAATTGTAAGTTAATTATTTATTAATGATTTTATTTGTTAATCTCAATGGGCAAAACATCAAATTCACATGATAATTACATAAATTTTTGAGCTTTTAACACTTGTCTTGTCCTTTTTTTATCACATACATTAAGTACGTGATGTCCTATTGTACAGGCAATGCTCATGCAATGTAATGTAACAACAACAACAGCAAACATTATATTTTAACTACACTTAAAATAAAAACATAAAAAACATTAACAAAAAAAAAAAAAAAAATGGTAAAAAGCTATGTAAAGCATTTCATTAATTTAATTAAAACGAAAAGTAATTAGCTGTTACAAAGCATATTTCAAAGACTCTACGTTTTTTTGTTTGTAATTACATCAATAAAAATTGCACATGTGTCATTAATATTCGTAATAAAAGCGCACGAAGAAGAAGGAGAAGAAGACGCAACAAATATGAAAAGTAAAAAGATGGTTTAATGTGTGATTTTGGCAAATGATAAAATAGTCTTTAGTTTATCTGATGTATAATTATGGAGTCGTAATCAGTTATTTGTTGTCGTTCATCGTGTTCCTTCTTTTATTATTTCACTTAAAACAAAATATACACACACGACGTTCATTCCTTTCTCCTATCCCTGTCTGTTTCCTAATTTTATAGCAATTTAATTTGATTGAATAAATTATAGCCGTTGAACCGCTGTGCGCACACACAGAATTACCCTTTTGTTGTTTTTGTTAACATTTTTCTTCTTTTTTTTTATTTGTGCATAATTTTAGCAGATGGCTCGTTGCGGGATCAGCGTTCGGCATATGTTTCATCAAAGCCGTTAGCAGGTCATCCGTTATATTCGCAGCACGATCAAGTTTTGTCATTGGGTTTAACTGGACATCATCATTATCGGTATACGGTAGCTCCGTCACAACTGGCCGCTGACTTAAAAGCACATTCAAGTACACCAGCCGGAATGGATCATTCTATGCAATCGGCAACACCTCGAAGTGCACCCATTAGTATTGTACATAGCTCTAGGAGTAATGATCTCAACAGTCATCACCATCAGGGAACTAATTCCACATTATCAATTGATTTGACGACATCAAATGGTCGACAGCCATCTACGACATCATCATCGTCTGCCCAGCACAACTCTAATTTATTACGACATCCTGCCGTTTGTCTGCCTAGTGCTCTAAACAATGATTCTGCCCTAAGCACACATTCCAATTCACATTTACCCGTACCTTTCTCGCAATTTCCAAAACATTGGCTGTGGAACACTAGCGTATTCTATCCATCAGCGATAAGATCCCATTTATCAACGGATACTCATTCAACAAGCGCTTATCTTAGCTATCCCAATGGATTTAATTCCCTTCACACTACAAAGAATGATCCACCAAAACAAGTAGCTTCCCCTATATCTAGTTTCGAAGTTAACAGCGATGATTCGTATGATAATGAAGATTCAGTTAAGGTAAGAATCACATTTATAAAAACTAGACACTTTATGTTTCGATATTTAAATTCTTTCTTAAAATTTTCAGATCACATCAAAGATTTCATCGACCAAAAAGAAAAATCCTTATTCAATTGAAGAGTTGCTAAAAAAACCTGAAAAACGGCGAAAAGTTGCGGCAGACACAGTATCATTTGCGAATAACGTTGGCAGTGTAACTACTCCACGACAACAAGATATACAAGGAACATTTAGTAAAGGAATTAAAAGCTCACCCACATCATCAACCACACCAGTCCAGGATATTGAAATCATAGAGAAAGATAGCGATAATGACACAGAGATTGATCCTGTCAATGACAAAAATATTCACATTGAGATATGCGATTAAAAAAAAAAAAAGAAAAAATTATTATTATTAGCCATTCATTGTTTTATTTATTTATTTTGTACAATAGACGTACTTACCCTAATTAATTAATTAATTATTGTTTAATTATGTAAAGATATAATAAATTATTAATTTTTAAGATTTTTTTGTTTTTATTTCTCAACCGTAAAACTTAGTTAATTAATATAAAGTTTATTTCATTATTATGTATGTATTTATTGATTAAGGAAGAATGAGAATAAAACAGTTACTAAACTAGTCTATTAAAATCTATAATTAATAATCTAAATTTATTTAAAACAATTTTTGTTGTTAAAATAATTAAAATTAAATTTTTAATTAAGTGGTCGTAGAACTTTAAAAATTTATATAGTGCATTGGCTTGAAGTGAATGACGGTTCATTTCGTAGTTATCAAAGATAAAAAAAAGTTGATGAACGCTTTACTATCGGTTAAATCTAGCTGTCAAGGTTTGTTTATCAATTTAACAAAGTGTTGTGTTTGTAAGGTTATAATTTTCTTAATCAATATTACAATTGAAGTAATTGTAAGAATTAATTAAAAATGCCAACAGTAATTGCATTAGATGTATCTCTATCTATGACTCGGTCGGTACCGACACAAAATGGTGAAGAAAATTTTACATATCACCAACTTGCCGTCCACGGAATCCAACAGTTTTTGGATTATTTAACAGTTCATTCTAAATTAGAATTTGTATCTCTGGTAAGTAATATTAATTTACTAAGTTAATTATATATTGTATTTATTTACATTTGTTATGATCAAAATGATAACCGGTTTCATTTTTATCGGGTTATATAAACCCTTAAAACGAAATTATAGCAGTTTTGCTTTTTAAGCGAATTGCCGCGCACCGCTGTCATCGAATACGTTCCGTCAATAGAATTCTGTGAAACTTTTTCCTTGCTTTGTGCTCTTAAGTTTTTAACAGCTGGTTTAATTGTTAAAAAATTTCAATAAAATGTAAAAAATTATATAAAATTAAATGTGATAAATAATAATAAAAAGTTAATTAGAGCCAGTGATCAATTATTTATTATTCGAATGTTAAAATAAAAAGTGAATTAAAGTAAGAAAAGTGTGTTGAATTCGTACGATTTCTACATAATTACCACGTGTTTGAGGTTATATTACATTTTGCTTAGGCAAACATAAAAGAGAGAAAAAAAAAAATAAATATAAGTGAAAATAGACAATTAAATGAAAATGGAAAGCGAAGATTTAATTGTAGAACATTTAGCAAATTGTTCATTTAAAAATAGAACGGTGCAATGTGTGGGACCCAGTTTTGTTAAATATATGACCAAAAGGAATTGTAATATTAGTGGGATTTTGTCACACTCGAGCTCAACAGACGAAATATCTGAATCAAATATTAATATTGAAATAGATATTGATTACTTAAGAAGTTTAGACCCAAAAGAATGGAAAGAACAGGATCATTATGCTGTATTAGGATTAAAGAATGTAAGAAATAACGCAACTGATGACGATATTAAACGAGCATATAGGAAAATTGTACTAAAACATCATCCGGACAAAAGAAAAGCTCAAGGTGAAAGCATCAATCAAGACGATGACTATTTTACGTGCATCACAAGAGCATATGAAACATTAGGTACGTCAAATCTTTTTACAGATTACAATTTTTGTGTAATTGTGCTGATGAATAAATTATTTATTTTTTAAAATTAAAGGTAATCCTACAAAAAGAAGATCTTATGATTCTGTTGATCCGGAATTTGATGATACATTACCCACACAAGGGGAAATCGATAAAAACTTCTTTAAAGTTTTTGACAAGCAATTTTCAATGAATGCACGCTGGAGCGAAAAGCGTAATGTCCCCAAAATAGGTAAGAACGATTGTGTGAAAAATTAATAAGAGGAATGACTAATGGTGAATTTTTAGGTAATGATGCTGCTACGAGAGGTCATGTAGATCATTTCTATAACTTTTGGTATAATTTCGATTCATGGCGTGAGTATAGTTACATGGATGAGGAGGATAAAGAAAAGGGACAAGATCGTGATGAGAGACGATGGATAGAAAAACAAAATAAAACTGTGCGTGCTAAACGTAAAAAAGAGGAGATGGCTAGAATTCGGTCTTTAGTCGATTTGGCATATAATAATGATCCTCGAATTGTAAGATTTAAACAAGAGGAAAAGGACAGAAAGCTTGCGGCAAAACGTGCCAAGCAAGATGCTGCTCAAGCGCAAAAGGCTGAAGAGGATAAGCTTTTGAAAGAAGCTCTTGTGGCCAAAGAAAAGGCTGAGGTGGCTGAACAGAAACGCATAGAAGCAATACGTTTGGAGCGCGAACAACAAAAGCGTGCCTTAAAGAAGGAAAAGAAAACGTTACGTGATTTGGTTAAAACCAACGATTACTATGCCACAAATGATAAAGAAAAGATAAAAAATATGGAAGGAATAGAGAAAATATGCGAAATGTTAAAATCTGTAGAAATACAAGAATTGAATTTAACGCTTCCGGGTGGTGGTCGTGATCTATTTTTAAAAGTACTTAAAGAAACTGAAGAAAAATTGGAAGAGGAACGAAGAGCACTCTTTGAAAAAAAGAAAACTTTTCCTAGCGAACCGTCAACACAATCAAGTGTTAAAATTGTGGACAAGGCTGCTATGTGGAATAATGACAATGTGCATTTGCTAATTAAAGCGGTGAATTTATTCCCTGCCGGAACAACACAGCGCTGGGAAGTTGTTGCAAATTTTATGAATCAACACGGAACCGATATCGGTGAAAGGAAATTCAATGCAAGAGACGTTCTAAACAAGGCTAAAGATTTACAAAGCGGCGATTACTCAAAAAGTATTCTCAAGAATCAAGCAAACCAAAATGCGTTTGAGTCATTTGAGAAGAATAAGAGAGAACCGAAATATGCTGACGAATCTGATATCAGTGTGAAATTAGATGCAACAACGAATAAACAAGAGAAACAGAAAAAGAGTAAACAAAATGGTGTACCAGCTGCACCGCAAAGCAATGATACAGCACCGATTGTTAGTAATGGGGTACCAGAACCGAAGAAAATGTCACCACCGCCGCAACCAGCAGCGGCTGCCCCTGCACCAGTAGTCAAAGTCGAGAAAGATGTATCAAAAGCATGGACAACTGATGAGCAAGCATTGCTAGAACAGGCTATCAAAACATATCCGATCACAACAGCCGATCGATGGGACAGAATAGCAGAATGCATACCAAATCGATCGAAAAAGGATTGTCTACGTCGTGTCAAAGAATTAGTAGATCGTGTTAACGCTAAACGTGACGCCCAACAAACCATTAAATGATAATTATAACAATCAAGAAAAAAATTCACCTCGTTTATATTAAAAATATTTTTTTCCTTTTATAGTTAAATTGTTGTTTGGCAATTATCTTGTTTAATATTGTAAATTATATGAAATGAATAAACACAAACTAAAAGCAAATATAGAATAAAGCAATGTATTACTATCTAATTACAAAAATGTATGATGCCCAGTACAGCATACATTTTAATAATAATATTTTGATTATTTTTCATCATTAAATTATAATATTAATTAATAAATTAATTGTAATAATTATAAACTATAAATTAATAAATAAATAAATAAAAAAAAAATCTCTTATTTGATTGAGTCGAAGGCGTTGAAGTAACTAGGTGATCATAATTAATTATTGACTTTTACCTAGATTGTGTATTCAGCGTTATATGAGGTCGCAGTAGATTTTACCAGAGACTATGAGGCAATCCATCAAGCAATGATGAACATTGAGCATTATGACAAAACATGCCTGGAGAATGTTTTACAAGCGGTGAATAATATTCTACTATCAAATTGGGGTACACAGAACTATAGCCAGGTAAGAGATTTATTTATAAAACTAGGTTATAAATGTATTGGTAATTTGGAAAATATTTTTTAAGATTTTGGTATTTACTGATTGTGGCATTGGCATTGGGTCAACGTCGATAAATGCAACGATTAAGAATCTAGAGGCGTTTAATAGTAAAAGTAAATTACAAACAAACTTAAGTGGGGAACAAGAGATTCAAAGATGGATACCGTATAAGTATCCAAGTAAATTAAGTTTTTTGTGTTTGGGTAATATGGGTGATTCGACGTTTAAAGAATCAATAAATTTGTATCAAAAATTCTTGGATGTTAGTGGGCAAAAAGGGGAATTATTCTTACCAAACAGTACTGAACCGCATGACGAGCAAAAGCCAGCAGGTGTCGGTCCCAGTGAAAGTGATTTAAATGCAAGTTTAACACGGCACACGGTTGATGACATTGTTGAGAAAATGTGTGAAGTGAATTATAAACAATTTGAAGCAACACTGAAATGTGGTCATTATTTCAAGTTGGAGTCGCCAATTTTAATTTGGCCATCACCATTGGTTAGTCGAAATCTTTATAAATTTATTTTCGCCAATTATTAATGAAATATTTATTATAGCCACATATCACAAAGGATGCGTTAGGGACCGAGGAAACACGGTCTATCTCTAAGAAAATAGAGATTTGTGGCTATTTAAGTTTAGCTGATATTGGCTCACCAATGGCAGTCAGTCGTCATCTAATTTTGCCAAAAATCAATAATAATGAAATCAATCTGAATAAATCAGATAAAAAAAGGGCTAAGAACGGTGAAGCGCATTTAGAGAGATTGGTATCCGATATAAAAATGTTTTATTCAAAAACCGAAGGAGATGATGATGAAAGTCAAACGAATAACAGCAATGGGGATACAATGAAGGAATCAATTTGTGTCTTATTGCATGGCGCGTTAAAGGTGAGTTCGTTTATTTTTTTTTTTTTATTTTATTAAATCAATTTTGTTTGATTTGTGTTTGTGATGAATTTCTAGGTGGAAAATATGGCGGCCCTTGTTTTATTGAACGACAACTGGTTTGGATTTATTTATTCCTATGCGGATAGTAAAAAGAAATCAAATTTAATGTTGACGATATTACCGCCTGGTGAGGATCACTTTGTGATTTGTTTTCGTAAATAAAGTAAAATAAAATCAATGAATTTTCCATTTAGGTCACGATATAATTCCATGGTTAGGAGACTTACGTTTACTGGGTACAATGAACGATGCATTTCCAGGTGAAACACCAAGTTTTCCGGTAAAGCCGGATAAACGTAGCTATTCCCAGAACTGTGTAGTATGGATTAAGCAATCCAGTCTACAATCAGATATTCAGAAGGTATTACGGCATGCAAAGAAGCTACCAGAAAAGACACAAAATTTCTACAAAGAATTAAATAGAATGCGACGTCAGGCATTGTCACTGGGTTTCGTTGAACTTTTAGATGGCCTTGCATATATTTTTGAAAATGAAATCTCCCCATTACCAGAAAACATTAATCCGGATTGTGTTCACCAGCTTAAGCATGTGATATCAGAGTTGCGAAAAACCACAAACAGAGATTTAAAAAATACAATCTCTGCCTTACCAACCAAATTTAATCAGTAGCTACTGTGTGGGCTGAACAATTCTTTAGTTTAATGGAAAATTAATAATAAAACAGATTTATGAACAAATAAAAATAAAAAAAATTTGTATTTTCTTTTAGATTATCCCATTCTGCGTTTCCCTATAAATTTTGTGTAAAATGTTTCTTTTCTCGTTTTCTGCGGTTTGGTACTTTTCGTAAAACACAATAAAAACTCCTCCTAAAGCTATCTGGAAGTTAAATTAATAAATTTAATTAAATCCTTGCGTAACGCTTCTTAGAAAGTCAGAACTAAAACTGTTTATTTTCACAGTCATAAACATTTTAATAACAATAAGGAAATTTCTTTACGATTTTTAATGAAAAATTATTTATTTTTAATTGGATGCTGCTTAGTTATCTCCTCCACAGAAGATACAACAAGGAAACATTATGAATAATTTAGTTATGAAAAACTTTTACTTTGTTGCAAATGTCTTATTTATGGTGCAATTAAAGATTTTTTTTTTCTGTTTTTTTGTATTAGTATAAAAGTGTATATTTTACCAAATTGAGGTTTATGGAAGTTTCGCCCTATAAAACTGACACTAATACCTGAAATTCTGTATTTACTTTAGTAAATTAATAAGTTTTACGGCAAACAACTATCGCATATTATGCAATCCGATGTTTAACTTTCTCCTTAGTATTTGCCTTTTTAATTCAATTGAATATAAATATATATATATTCATAATAAACAAACAAAGTAATAATAATTAGACAAATAAACAATTAAAACGTAATTAAAGCGGCGTAATTCAATTAAATAAATTTCTGTATCCACAAAAAGCAGAATATCAGAAAAAAAAAATATCAACAGTGAAAAAAAAAAATTAAAAATTCTATATTGTCACCGGATAATTTAATTGTCAACAGAATAAAGAGGGAAAGTATTAAAAACTCATTAAATTTACATGATGTTCATATTTTCCTTTTTTTTTTTTTTTCAATTTTTCTTTGATATGCAAAATTGTTTCTTAAAACAGAAAAAAAAAAAGAAAATTTTATAATCAAGATTCAAACCGTTTTTACTGCTAGAATCGTTAAAATATATTTTTTCTTCCCCATCTCTCGTATAGGAGATACGGCTCAACAATTTACGATTGTTATAAATTTTCTCCTATTATTGGTGTATTGAAATAAATTTTCACCAGCTAATGTTATTCATTTTTGTCTCCTTTTCAAAGGAGTAATAGAACATGTGAAATAAATTTTCACCAGCTAATGTTATTCATTTTTTTCTCCTTTTCAAAGGAGTAATAGAACATGTGAAATAAATTTTCACCAGTTAATGTTATTCATTTTTGTCTCCTTTTCAAAGGAGTAATAGAACATGTGAACTAAATTTTCACCACTTGATGGTATTAAAACATGTGAATTGAATTTTCACCAATGTATCTCGAGGTACTCGGTATCTCGAGATACTCCTTCGAGGAGTAAAATTGTTATTAAAAAACAACATAGGGTGAAATAATTTAGTTAGGACACTTTCTAGCAATGTTAAGGAAAGGAGTTTTAACTGGTATACGGCAAAAGAAAAATAATTAGTCAAGACACAAAATAAAAAATAAAAATTTTTCTTTTCCTTTAAAATATAAAATAAATCGCAACCGTTCATCATGTCATCACCAGGTAAAAATGCATTTTACTAAACATTCCACTAAACTAAAATAAAAACCATCGACAGGTAAAATTTAAAACTCTATACATATATTAATAAAATAAAATTGAAATATATTGTTGAATAATAAAGAATAAAAAAAAACAGGAAAAACTAATTTAAATATTCTCATTCTCACAAAGAGTTTATTTTTTTTTTTTTTAATACAAAATATATGAAACATGGAAACAATTTTTGTTAGTTACAAATAAAGAAAAATAATCCATGGCTATGTCAAAATCATAAATAACTTTTAAAATTATTTATTTCTTTAACAGAAAATAAATAAAAATACAAATAGAAGAAATATGGTAATAAAAATAAATTGGTGTTTGGTGTTATAACAGATTTTTCTGATAGTTAGTTTTTTGAATTTTTAGTTTTTTTTTTTATTCCTTTTCCTATAGAAATCTATGTGATTTGATCCCTTTTTTTTCTCTCTAAAATATTTTCATTTCGTTCTTTTATTTATTTATTGTTTGTTACAATGAATTTCTATTTATATTTCCTGGTATGTTAATGCATTCTTGATATTCAATGCAGAATACAGTAGAATTGCTTAATTAAACAATGCGATAATAATAATTATCATTATGTAATATTGGAATTTCAATAGAAAATTACAATGTTATTAGAAATGTTTATAATTTAAATTTTAATTTAAAAAAAAAAAAAAACGAGGCAAAAGAAAACTTTCGTTTGTTATTTTAAAATCGTTTCTATTTTATAAGCATTGATTGATGCCACAACAATGGAACACCAGAATACTGGAAACATTCGGTTTTATTTACAAACATAGTCATCAACTGATGCGAGCTATTATTTTAAACAATTATGTAGATTTATTTAGATTTTACTTCTTCATCCTTTTTTTTTATATATCGTTTGTTTGTTTGGTGCTGTTTTTGTTGTTGGTTTTTCTGGTTAAAGGGTTTCTACAAACTTGACCACATAAAAAACAATTAAAATTGGCAAAAAAGAAAAAAAGACAAATAAATTGTTTTAGTGTGGTGGAGATTTTTTTTTTTTTTTTTTTTTTATCTTATTTTAGATTTACAGAAAATATTTGTTTTTTTTTTTTAATAAATGAACAAAAAAAAAAAAAAAATAGAAAAGCATCAAAAACAATTTTTTTTTTTTTTGTTAAAATATTTATTTCTCTTTTCTCTATGATAAATAATTTATTATTGTGGTTTTGCTCGTAAAATATATTGCTATTGCCTCCTGTACTAGTTTCCTATATATATATGCAAAAAAAAAAAAAAAAAAAAAATGCAAAATTTCGTTGATCAATATGATGTACGATTTTTTTGCGCTTTTTCTTTTTTTTTTTTGTTTATGAAAATTTATTTGGCTACGGATTTTTCTGTTTAATTTTTTTTTCCATGCTTCTCATTATTATTATTTATGAGACTGTTTAGTGTTTTTTTTTTTTTTTTTTTTTTTTATTTATTATAAAAGGAGAATAAAGGATCCTAACTGTGACTTTTGACTGTTACACGAATTCAACATATATTTTAATTTTCAATTTAAAAGTGATTTAAATAAAATTCTGTAATGGTTCAACCTTAGTTAAGTTGAGTGCAAAGGTTATTTAGTGACAATGAAAAACTGACAGATATTAAGTACGGATGATTCATTTATTATTACAGATAAATATTATTAAATAATTTATAATATAGGAGAAAGAAAGAAAGAAAGAAAGCTACCTTTAGGGTAATGTTGTGTTAAATTAAAAACAAAGTATCGTCTCACTGTGAATGAAAAATTGAATAAAAAAAAAAAAAGGAGAGAAATATCCACTGTTCTAGTAGCGTACGCGGTTGGCAAGCAATAAATTAATCAAAACTTATTAGCAATAAATATCACTCAAAGATAGAAATTCACCGATTACAACTTTTTAATATAAATTGGATAACTTAAATGTACTTTTTTTTTTTTTTTTTTGTTATTTGTAAGCAGTCAAAGCTCATAAATAAACAAAATCACTAGGGAGCAATTATTTCCATTCTTTAATGACGTGCAAAATTAAAAAAAGAGGAAAACCCAAAGAGATAATGCTAAACAAATCGATAATGAATTTTAATTAATATTTCTTTTTTTTTTTTTTAAACTCCTAAAACACATTTGTGGATATTGAAAGTCCAACAGCGCAATTACAGACAATGTTATGTTTTTACCTGTACGAAAGAAAAAAAAAAAACAGAAAAACAGAAAAACATTAAAGATAAATTAGAGTTAAAGGTGCACAACGTAAAATATGTTTAACGTTGCGACTTTAATAATAAATTCGTACCGTATAATTGTGACAAATTTATTTGATTAAAATTTTTTTATTTTTTATTATACAAATAAAAACATCGGAAGCAGCAACAGAAGTAACAGCAGCAGCAGCAGCCTATTTCTGTTCTATATAATATAATTTTAAAAAGTCGATAAATGCTTTAAGGTACATAAAAATCATCACTCTGCCTTATATTATACAGTGGAATATATGTTATCTTCTCGTCTTTTTATCATACATATATTCTAATTTTTTAAGCAATATAATAAAAGTTCTCTGTTTGGATAAACTTTTAACAATGCAACAAAAAATAAAAAAAAAAGCAAGAAAGGAATTTTCATTTTTTTTTTGTTGATAATAATCTTTTGATTTAGCAAAAGAAAAAAAAAACAAAAATTTATTCAATTAAATTAGAAAAAAGAAGAAAAATGAAGCTGAAAATAAAAGTGAGAAAAATAGAATAAAATTCTTGCTTAACAGTTGATTATTCAAGATTATTTCAAGAAAAATTGAGGAAAAGCATACACATTAATTTTGAGTTGGAAAAAAAAAAAAAAAACAAAAAAATAAAATGAAAAGCTTTTCGCTTATTCTTTTACTTATTGTTTGCTGTTGAAAGATAGGGAAAAAAAAGGAAGAAAGAAAGAAAGATGAGAAAATGAATTCAAAATTGTTTTTGATAATATCAAAGTAGAAGATAATTGTCAATTTAATTTAATTGAAATTATAAAAGTTTAGCGAATTTTTTTTTTTTTTTTTGTATAACCGGGTGATTATTTATTTTTTCGCTGGTTTATAACACAAAATTTTGTGTTTTGTTAAACAAATGCTAAAGCTCTTTTAAAGTTTCAAGCTTTCAAATAATCGCTATATATACAGTAAAATAGCAAAATATTACAGAACATTGTGTGCGACTAATTAAAATTTATTACCAAGGCCTGGATTAATTTCTAGTTATTTTTATTTTTATTTTATTTGCCAAAATAATACAAAAATACGAATAACATTTAATTAAATACAAATAATAAAACAGCCAAAAATAAAACAGGAAACATGAGTTTATGTTTGAATTTTGTATTTAATAAATTATTAAGCGATAAACGTTTATTTGTAGAATAAATTTTTAAAATTCTTTAATTTTTTTTTTTTTTTTTTTTAAATTATTTATTTGTCTAGGATGAATTAATTAAAACATGATTACACAATGGTTTACTAGTTATTCCTTGTTCTATTGTATTGCTCTGATAAATATATATTTTATAAAACTTTGCAACTGAATGTCTACATTAGAAAATCTAATCAAAACAAATCATATTATTATTGTAGAGAAAATTTGGTTAGAAAATTGAAATTTAATTAATTAAAAAAAATAAAATCATGGTATCATGTAACATAAACGTAAATAGAAATTATCTAACAAGGAATTACTGTGCCAACGTCAACACTGTACCTGTGTTAGATCTCTATACGTAATGTTATTTTAATTTATAAAACATGTTGTGCATTTTTAGCATTTTTATATTTATAATTAAAATTTATTTATGCTTTTTTATGCTAAATATATTTTTTTTTTTTTTTGTTTACTGGAATAACAGATGTCTTCTGTGACAAATATTGAATTTAATTGAATTTTGTATTGTTTTTTTTTTTTCTGGTTAAATCGAATTAAATTATAACAGAATTAAAAATATTAATAATTTTAATAAAATAATTAACTTAACTAAATAAATATTTAATGTGTGTGGTTATTTTTTTGATTTCTTTTATTCCTGACAACAGTAGCAAACACCGTATTAAATTTTCATACACACAACATATAAATGTAATTAAAATTTAATTTTTCTGATTTGTTTATTACAAACAATAACACTTTATAGTGAAAATTATAAACAAAAAATTAGTTGAATTTTCTTCTTTTTGGTTTTGCGCGAATCAATTATCGTAAATACACATTTCCACCATTTATATTTAATAATAATAAAAGTTTTTTTTTAAGTAATTTTATTTTATCCTCTCATTATTTAGCATAAAATCAATGCAAATTATTTTTTATGTTTATTGTTTATAAAAGGGGAGGCAAAACGAAAAAAGCAAAAATAAATAAAACGAACAGGTTTTTATCACTTAAATTTTATTATTCAAAGGCGCTAAAATTTATTTTTTTTTTTTGATGGTTTTAAGATAGCTCTGCACGTTTTTTTTATTTCATTTTATTTATCTTTAATATTTTTTTTCTTCCTTCGTTCGTCTTCGTCTTTATTATCATTTTACTATCAATGTGTGTTTGTGTATGCAATTTATAAGTTATGAGAATTAAATATTATCTTACATATGTATGTATTACGTTAAAGTGATTTATTATCACTGGATCGCTGATTAAGATAAATCAAAACAAAAAAAAAAAAAAAAATGAAAATCTTACGAAACCCAATTAAATGATATTTTGATTAAAAAATGTGTTAATTATGTGTAAAATAATAAATCTAGGGAATTAATTAATTGAACAAAAAAAAAAAATTCAAATTAAATTTGTAAGACGATTTTCTGCTTATATTTAATTTTTGTAACATCTGTTCGGTAAAATTTTTATTCCGCTATGTTATTTAGGTAAAGTTAAACATTAAGTATAAATACCCTTTATGTTTTTCATCCCTTCTTTTACTTAATATAAATATTTCTTTAACATTTAGTTAAAGATTTATGTTTGGTCAACAAAATAATTTCTGCTGTTCTCTTATCTCTATACAATCAAAAAAAAAAAAAATGAAAAAAAGAAGAAACTTTAAGCATTTTTTTTTTGTGTCCTTTATCGTATAAATCTTGAAGACGTGTGCTTAACATTTTAGAGAAGTTTTTCTTCTTTTTATTCTCCTTCTTTTATTTTATTTTATTTTTTTTTTGTATTTTGTGTGTCGTATATATCCCTTTATTAATAATATAAGAGACAGTTAAAAATTTAACAAACAACTAAGACACTTTACTAAACTTTGAGTACGTGTTTATAACATAAATGGACAAATGTGTTTCCAATGGATATAATGCTTTTGTAAGTTTATCATGTTTTATGTTATTAGACGAATTATTTTTCAATTTGTGTAGAAAAGCTTTCCACTTGGATTTAACCAAAAAAAAATAGAAAAAAATATTTTCTCTGCTGCTTTTTTAATTGATTTATTATTATTGATAATTCTAATTGCGTCAAACACGTTTGTTGGATAACAAAAACAAAAAAATAAAATAAAAGAACCGACCCTGACTGCTTAGGAATAAATTAACAAAAAAAAAAATTAATTCTTAGGTTTCGAGTTCAATTCTCTTGTGTGTTTATTTCTGACCTACATACTAATTGTGTTTCGGTTTGTTAACTTAACTCACTGTTTTGACCTACAAAACAAAATAAATTTTTTTTCTCATTTTACTCACACACCATTGTCTGCTTTATTATTCGTTATAAATTTTCATATTCTTTCCTAATTTTTTTTACTGTGCTTTTGAATAAACGAAAGATGGGCAAAAACAGAAGAAAAAAAAAATCAAAGAAATTGTCAACCCAGTAAAATTATTTTAAAAGAATAGTTTTTTTTTATTTCTTTATTTAAAAGCAATTGTAATTGAAAATAAATTCTCTCGACTCAGTGATGGCATATTTATGTTCATATATTTTAGCAATTTAGTCTCATAATAATAAAAAAGAAAATCTAAAATGAAATTTTATTGTTTCATGAACGACGAACGGGCAACAGAGTAGTACGAACTGGAAAAAAAACGCTGAGTTATAAATTTAATTTAGGATTCATTCTCTTGAAGAATTTAAAGAAATAACAGCAAAAGCACAGAAAATAATAAACAATGTTACGAAGAAGTAACAGAATAAACAATAAAAGATTTATTTTGGTTTTTCGTGTTGTCTTAAGGAGAAAATACCAAACTCTTGTAATTTATGGTAAAACGTGTAATTTAATTTGCCGCAAACTTTTCTTTTTTCTTTTACTTTCTTTCTTTCTTTTTATCTCATTAGACGAGTAACGTCAATGGTAAATAATTGAGTAACGAATAAAATTGATATACAAAAAAAAAACGAAGTTTTATTACTGATTTACTGAAAATCTAGGATAGTAGCTAGGCAATCGAAATATCATCCACCAATTGAAAGTATTATTGGAGCAGGGCGAAATTTATAATTAATGTACAATTTCTGTACAATGCACATATTGAAACCTGAAACATGTGATTGGATGGGGATTTGCAAATATTTTCAAATAACAAGAAAATACCCAAGTGGATAAATGTTTATTATCTAGGTCGATAACAATTATATAAAATGTTTGATTGTTCTTAATTAGTAACATGAAAATTAGTTATGAATAAATAAACTTCTCAACATTTATGCTAATTACAATAAAAAAAAAAAAAAAAAAATTCTATTTTTTAATTCATGTTCTATGCTGGTTTTAATTTATGTGCATTGAATCTAAAATGAGAAAATTTTATTTAAGTTTAGTTTTTTTTTTTAATAATTAATAATATTTTTTGTTGGTGTTGTTTGTATACATACAGTGAATAAGACTTGAAGGATTATTTATTGCTACTTGAAAGATTAAAACAATTCAATGTTGAGTTGGGATATGTTTTACATACTGAAAAGGTGTATCCACTGAGGAAGAATATTAATTACAAAACGCCTACTTCCGTATTAATATTTCTTTGACATAATTGATATATTTTCTATGTTGTTTATACAGAAAAAAGCTGAAATTAAACAGAAACACTTTGAATTTACATATATACAATGGAGACGCCTGGTAGTTTATCAAAAAAAAATGTTTTTTGTTGTTTATTTTCTCATTAATTATGCTGCTTTAAAAATACTTTTTAATTTATTATTTACAAGCGATTTACAAAAGAAGAAACAATTTTTTTTAATTGATTAAAATATTTCATAACACGTTCAACACTTTGTTTACAAAATATTTACAATTTTGACAATTCGTTTATTGATTTCTTTTTTTTTTTTTTGCTTTGCGCTTCTCCAACCACTGTTTGCATTTTCTTTCCAGTTTCTACATGTTATAGCAAAGGATATTTTATTGCCCGATGAGTAAAAATCTGCAGTAAAATTTCCCTTTAACATTCTACAATTCATTTTCGAAGGATTCAAGCAGTGTACTAAATTTATTTTTACTGTAAATTTGCAATAGTTGAAGAATTTTACGTTAGATATGAAATTATTTAAAAAAAATTGATTCACATATATAAATATATTTTTATTTTAAATAAAAAAGGAGAATCGTTAAACAGCAATTTAATCTGCATTCTTTTATGGTTTTTTTCAAAGTTTAAAATATTAAAAACTACGCAAATAATCGATTCAGGACAAAGAAAAAAGAAAATTTTGCCTGAGGAAATATAAAAAAAAAAAAATTTTTGATGTAATTTAACGATGAATAACCATGCATTTCAGTCATATGCTCTTTTCCATAGTTAAGTGATTAAACTTCTATCTAATAATAAATATTTATACAATAAAAAAAGAAAAAAGAGAAAATAGAATTTGCATACTGTGTTGTTACATTTTCTCATAACATAACAGATAACGATAACAGGGCCATTAGTTTAAAGTCTCATTATAAGTTGGAAAAACATTAAAGTATTATAGATTCATTTGCATATTATTTTGGTATTCTCAACAATTTGAAAATAATTAAGGGATTATAAATCAACACAGTTTATTTTAAATGACCGGAATATAAATAAAGATAAGAACACTATTATTTAGTTAATGGCTATTCATTATAATTTTCACCATTTCTCACCATTTCTACATTTATTATTATTATTTTTTTTTTTTTTGTTTCCTTATTCATTACAGTCAAATGTCCTACTAAAATTAAATTTAAATTATGTAATTATAAAGTTTTTTTTTTTTCATTATTATTATTATTATATGAGTATAAGTGTATAAGAGTAAGGATTAAAAGCAAACCATTAAAAATTTTTTTTTTAGTTGTAAAACTTTAATTATTTTTCAGTGATTAAATCAATTTCAAAACAATAGCAAAAGAATGAAAAGAAAAATAAATTCTTTTTTTTTCCACTTTCGTATGTATTAATAGAAATAGGAAGAGAGAAAAAAAAAAGAAAGAATTTAATGTCTTACGGATATTTGAATAAAATTTGAAACTAAAACCGATTATGTAAATTTTTTTCTTTTTTTTATTTATATTCAGGACACGAATATTTATTTTCTTTTTTTTTCTATGTATTTATTTATGCTTGATTTGATTGAATAATTTGAATTGATTTTATGAGACAATTATTTATTTATTATTACAATGGAAAACGCATTTACATTGGTCATTTATTTCGTTTTTTTTGGTTATGATTATTTTTCTAAAGGTATGTGAGCATTTTTTATTTTTTTTTATTTTGTTTTATTGACAGCCAGAAATATTGTGTATAGATTTCAATTTATTTAAACATTAAAGAAAAGGAAAGAAAGAAAAATTTTCCTTAAAAGATTTATCTCAGCTGTCTAAATATCTCGAAGATTTCAATCTAATTTTTATAACATTTTGATAACATTAACTTTCCTCTATACATATAAATTTATATATATTTGTTACGTATTGGATTTATTTACGTATTTAAAGATCAACATGTCAAATTTTATTGATACAGACAACGAACTTGTTTGTTCCGAGTTACATAAATAAATAACAAAACAAGCAAAAAAAAGAGCAACATATTGAGCATAAGAAATAATAATAATAAATAATATTACTTTAGCTTTTGCCTTTCTTAATAATAAATAAATTCCAACAACCTAAGATGAAAAAAAAAAAAAAATAAAAATTTTTTTTTCTTCTCTTTTTCTTCTTAAAAATACAAAAAAAAAAAAAAATTCTTTTATTTATTTTTTTCTTTTCTTTAACATTTTTAATTCAAAGTTCATTTGTCAGTGACAAAACAAACACACGTTTAGAATATATAAAGGAAATAAAATATTTACGGTCACTTATTTTGTATATATATATTTTTTTTTTTTTTTACAGTCACGTACACCATGTTTCAATGTTGAGACGTTTTTTGCATATATAAATAGAAAGTTTTTTTTTTTTTTTTTATTATTATTATTATTATTATTATTTTCTCCTTTCTTTTTATTTTAACTAAAAAAAAAAAACAAAAACAAACAGAAAAATACTCAAAATAATAATAATAATGAAAGAATTAAAGAATGAAAGAAAGAAAGAAAGAAAAAGTTTTAAAGGAAAGTTTATTCAGGAAAATGCAATAAATAAATGTCTGAACATTATTTAGTTGGATTTTATGTTAATTAATTAAAAATCATAATCACATGTGAATTAATAATTTTTTATTTATTTATTTATCACACATACACATATAATTCATTAACGGAAACAATTATATAAATTGTAAAAAATTTTTTTCACTTTAATTACAAACATTTACGTACAGAGAAAAGCGTAACAAACACAAAAATGATTTAAAGAAGAATTTAGCTAGAAGATTAAATAAAATCGCTTCGATAAACATAATCATAACACTCATTTATGTTGATCATATATAAACGTATAGTCAAAAATAAACAGGAAATAACTTTTTATACATCAATTCACGCTATATACATACATTTAAAAATGATTAATTATAAAGTTTTTGTAATAATTATAAATAAATGTTTTTATTTGTTGTAAGAACAATAATGAAAACAGCTACATACAAAGTTAATAAAAGAAAATAGAAAATTAAATGTTTTCCACAGGAAAAACAATTTATATTTTGTAAAAGTTAAATAAAATCATGGAAACTTATGGAAATGAAAAGTTTTTCTTTTACTTTGAGACTAATCTAAAAAATTATTATTATTATTATTATTATTTTTCTATTTAAAGTGATTACTTAAGAAAACTTTAAAGTTTTTCTTTTTTTTTTTTTATTAATTGTGATCAAACCAACGGGTTTTAAATAATTAAAAAAAAAATCTATCAAACGTCACGCTTTATTATTATTTAAAACTGACAAAGTTAATTTAAATTCTTTAGAAACGAATGTTACTCACTGTATGCATGCAAAATAAAAGAAAATAAAATAAAAAACATTTTCCACCACAGAAAAATTAATAACAAGTGGAAGTTGATGTTGACAATTCGACCACCTTATGTCAGATGATGAACGAAACAATGTTCTTTATGTCATTGAATAATCCTTTGTTGGTTCAAAAACACACAAAAAATAAAAAGCTTTTCTAATTAAAATAGTTTATTAAATGTTTATTAAAAAAATGTAAACGAAGAGAAAACTCATTATACTAAAATATAATCAAAATCAAAAAAAATCTTTTTTTTATGAAATATTTTCTCATAAATGAAAAAATAATTTTTCTTTTTATTTTTCGTACTTTACCCATGTCCATCAGAAAAGACACAAATAATTGATTTTACTGACAAAATAGGATATGACATGTTCTCCGTCCTCTTTTTAATAAATTATTCGGTTGTAATATTATTATTATTATTATTATTATCTCAGGAAGTTTATTGAACATTATGTTAATATTTATATTTCTCTATACACAGTGTGTATATTAAATTTGTTTATTTTCATTAACAGTTGTTTATGTTATGTAATTATTTATGTTGTAATACATTTTTCTCTCTCTTTTTTTTTTTTTTTTAAATAACTCTAATTTATTTATAATTAAAGAAATATTATTATTATTATTATTATTATAAAAAACAATTTCTCGTTCAATGTTAATTAAAAAAGAAAACAAAACGGGAAAAACGGTAGATGGGGCAAAAACCAAGACGAATTAAAGGTAACACACTGCTTTGCATTCTCATGTTAATAGATCACACTGTGCTCAATTTTTTTTTTTTTTTATGTTTATAAACATATATAACAAATATTTTATCTGTTGTTTTTCTCATATATTATATATATCTCTTATAAGCACCATGTAATGCGTGAAATATGTATTCTTTTGTAAATAACTTTTTTTTTTTCATATACATCGTACAGTAACGACACAATGAAAGATTTTCATTATTACCGAAATATTTACGAAAGGATTAAAATGAGTAAGCTTTTATTTTATGTTCTTATTAAAAGCTTGATACGTGTATCATATGCTCTAAATATTTTCTGTTGCTTTAATTAACTTAAAATTCTATTTTATTTATGCTTCAGTTAGCGTCACTTTTATGGAAAATGAAGTTGACAATTTCGACTGATGACAACACAAAGGTCAATTTTTAATCTTCGAAACTTTTACAATTACAAGCTGTTTAGACTATAAACTGTGTTTTTAGTTACTTCAAGGATTAACTTACGAAACTTATGTACTTTAAGTATTTTAAAGAAAATTTACCTGCAAATTGTTTCAAGAAAATAATTAACGAAATGCACTGCACTTGGGTGGCGTTCTGTACTGTACTCAACTAGTCATAACTTCTGATTAAAATTTTTAAGAGCTGAAATATACAGAAAATGTACAGGATATTTGGGGCCCAAATACGAAACTTCTCACCAAATTTCAGCTCAATTAAAAATAATTTTTTTTTCGACCAAAAATGCATACAAAGCATCAGGATTTTTTTCAATTTTTCCCCGAAAATTTAATTAATTCAGATCGAACTGAAACTTTGCAGGAATGTTCATTATGAAGTCTTGAATCGATTTAGTTCTTGGGGTTTTTCGATAAAACATTTATTTCTCGAGTTATCGCCAGTAGAAAGTAAGAAAATTTTCGAATTTTTTTCTTTTCCGTTTTTGATAATTTTTGTTTAAAATAATTGGTAGCTAATGCCCTCTTTTTATATAAATTTCCGTTAGATTAATTATTCATGATTACAAAACACCAAAAATCTTGGTTCTGGGACACTATTTGGCCGAGATACAATCATAAAACCGAGATTACTACATCTAAGGCTCGCGCTGAGAGCTGGTAGGCTGAAGCTTGATACTCAACTAGTCATAACTTCTGATTAAAATTTTTAAGAGCTGAAATATACAGAAAATGTACAGGATATTTGGGGCCCAAATACGAAACTTCTCACCAAATTTCAGCTCAATTAAAAATAATTTTTTTTTCGACCAAAAATGCATACAAAGCATCAGGATTTTTTTCAATTTTTCCCCGAAAATTTAATTAATTCAGATCGAACTGAAACTTTGCAGGAATGTTCATTATGAAGTCTTGAATCGATTTAGTTCTTGGGGTTTTTCGATAAAAAATTTATTTCTCGAGTTATCGCCAGTAGAAAGTAAGAAAATTTTCGAATTTTTTTCTTTTCCGTTTTTGATAATTTTTGTTTAAAATAATTGGTAGCTAATGCCCTCTTTTTATATAAATTTCCGTTAGATTAATTATTCATGATTACAAAACACCAAAAATCTTGGTTCTGGGACACTATTTGGCCGAGATACAATCATAAAACCGAGATTACTACATCTAAGGCTCGCGCTGAGAGCTGGTAGGCTGAAGCTTGATACTCAACTAGTCATAACTTCTGATTAAAATTTTTAAGAGCTGAAATATTTGTACAGGATATTTGGGGCCCAAATACGAATCTCCTCACCAAGATTCAGCTCAATTAAAAATAATTTTTTTTTCGACCAAAAATGCATACAAAGCATCAGGATTTTTTTCAATTTTTCCCCGAAAATTTAATTAATTCAGATCGAACTGAAACTTTGCAGGAATGTTCATTATGAAGTCTTGAATCGATTTAGTTCTTGGGGTTTTTCGATAAAAAATTTATTTCTCGAGTTATCGCCAGTAGAAAGTAAGAAAATTTTCGAATTTTTTTCTTTTCCGTTTTTGATAATTTTTGTTTAAAATAATTGGTAGCTAATGCCCTCTTTTTATATAAATTTCCGTTAGATTAATTATTCATGATTACAAAACACCAAAAATCTTGGTTCAGGGACACTATTTGGCCGAGATACAATCATAAAACCGAGATTACTACATCTAAGGCTCGCGCTGAGAGCTGGTAGGCTGAAGCTTGATACTCAACTAGTCATAACTTCTGATTAAAATTTTTAAGAGCCGAAATATTTGTACAGGATACTTGGGGTCCCAATACGAAACTCCTCACCAAGATTCAGCTCAATTAAAAATAATTTTTTTTTCGACCAAAAATGCATACAAAGCATCAGGATTTTTTTCAATTTTTCCCCGAAAATTTAATTAATTCAGATCGAACTGAAACTTTGCAGGAATGTTCATTATGAAGTCTTGAATCGATTTAGTTCTTGGGGTTTTTCGATAAAAAATTTATTTCTCGAGTTATCGCCAGTAGAAAGTAAGAAAATTTTCGAATTTTTTTCTTTTCCGTTTTTGATAATTTTTGTTTAAAATAATTGGTAGCTAATGCCCTCTTTTTATATAAATTTCCGTTAGATTAATTATTCATGATTACAAAACACCAAAAATCTTGGTTCTGGGATACTATTTGGCCGAGATACAATCATAAAACCGAGATTACTACATCTAAGGCTCGCGCTGAGAGCTGGTAGGCTGAAGCTTGATACTCAACTAGTCATAACTTCTGATTAAAATTTTTAAGAGCCGAAATATTTGTACAGGATACTTGGGGTCCCAATACGAAACTCCTCACCAAGATTCAGCTCAATTAAAAATAATTTTGTTTCGACCAAAAATGCATACAAAGCATCAGGATTTTTTTCAATTTTTCCCCGAAAATTTAATTAATTCAGATCGAATTGAAACTTTGCAGTAATGTTCATTATGAAGTCCTGAATCGATTTAGTTCTTGGGGTTTTTCGATAAAAAATTTATTTCTCAAGTTATGGTCAAAAAACTTATTTCATATGGGATTTTGAAATAATTTTTTTTTTATTTTTTTTTTCATTTCTGAAAGCTTTTATAATAAAAAAAATCAAATAATTGTCACATAGAAATATGTATATGTATGTGTATACAACGGACAAATAAAAGTGATAAACAAATATTTATTATTTCTACTCTATATATTTGTTATAATAAATTTACGCTTATTTTATGTCACAACAATTTTTATTTTTATTTATTTATTTTTTTTTTTTTTTTACGTTTATTTGTTTGTTTTCTACTCTATTTTTTTTTTTAATTATTTTTTTTTTTTTTTCGATGTTTTTATATAATTTATTCAAGCAACTGATCAATATTTTCCGAAATAAAAACATTAATGTAAAGAAACAATACCGAAAAAAAAAGAAAATTATTATTATTTTTATTTTTATATACATCTGTTTATAAAAAATATTTATTTATGCTTTTATATAAATAATAATAATAATAATAATAACACATAATATATAATAAAAAATAATATGCAGAACAATAAAATATATATAACAAACACCTGTTTTCCTTGTATGATGAAATTTTTTTTTTTTTTTTATTTTCGTACGTTTGTTTAGCTGTTATACGTATTTATATCTCTGTATATACATATTATTGTAAATTCATTTTCATGTCATGTTGATGTTGTAATAAATAAGTACATACATATGCATATATGTACAGGATTATTGTGCAAAAATACAAATTTTCTTTTTGTTTTTTCCTTTTTTTTTGCTTTCTATATTTATGTATATGTTATGTACTACGTTTTACTTAATTTTTTTTTTTTTTTTTACCGTGTTAACATGGTAGAGAATTTTCTTCTTTTAACAAAATTTTTCTGCTCGTTTTTTTTTTTTTTTTTTTTAACGTGTAAAAATTGGAAAAATACATAAAACAGTTTATGTCGTTTAAAATAAATTGTAAAAAAATGAAGAGAAATGGCATATGTATTGATGGGTTTAAGTATTTTTTTTTTTTTCGTTTATTTTATTTCTGTACAAAAATAATGTCATTTTAAGTTACGTTTCTGCATTTAAAGTAAAAATATAATAAAAAAAAAAAAAAATTGTATTTAACTGTAGGAGTTATTATTCTATGCTTATAATATTTGCTATTTAGATTGTTTAGCCTCACAATACGCTTGGCTAAAATACTTTAAAAAAAAGGGGAAATATTTAAAAACATTGAAGTTAGGTATAAAAACCGTAACCATAATACTGTGGTTAGCTTAACGACGAGTATCACTTTAATCCGTATGGTCGAAATATTAATCCTCTTGTAAAACCATCGTTTTATCCATAATAATGAATAAATAATAATAATAATAATATGCAAAAAAAATATTTTTTATTAACTTATTAATTACTTTTATTTTCTACATAATTTCTACTTTTTTTTTTTTTTTTTTTTTTTTGTTAGTAGTAATAATAGTAATAAAATGAATAAATCTTCTATTATTAAGATAATAACATTTTTACCTTGTAATTTTCTATAAAAATTCATAGTCTTTTGGTTATACAATTTTTATCCTTAATAAATTATTCATTAATGTTATTTGTGCTGTGTATGTGGTGGCTTCGTTGTGTCTTTTTTATTATGATTATTATTATTTTTTTTTTTTTTTTGTATGTATATATATGTTGTGTATGGTTGTTGTGCTTTACCTGTGTGTTGTATGCATAGAATATATTTATATAAAGGAAAGTTTTCTTGTTTTTTTCTTCCTTTTAACTATATAACTACAGAAAAGTATTTACAAAAGAATATTTGAATGTTTATTAACTCATTAAATAACTTAAAGTGGTTTAATGAGGTGTTTTTGTTTGTAAAAAAAAAAAAAAATTATTTAAAAGAAAAACATTTTACATATGATAAGTGTTTAGGATTTTCTTTAACCTTTAATGCTGGCTGGTTAGTTGGTTGATTGGCTTACCTGTTTGTTAACGATTAAAACAATTTTTAACGCCAATCATTGGAATTTTATACTTTTTTAATCACTTTTCAATAAACATTATTCAAAAAAGATTTATTTATAATTGTTTAAAAGCTATTCAGTAAGTACTTTGTACATAATTTTAATTTTTTTTGTTTTATTTTTCCTTTTGTTGTAATACTGATAATTAATAATGATTTAATTAAAACATTTTAAGAAATCCTTTTAATAAATTAACAAATAGAATTTCATAATCTTGATAATTAACGTATAGGCGTTTTTTTGGGGAATAATTTTTTTGGTTTTGTTAAAAAAAAAAAAATTAAAAAAAAATTGCATGCGCATTCGTATCGTCGCTTCTTTTTAATAATAAAAATTCCCCAGGAAATAAAATAAAATTCTCAGGTTTTTGTGTTATGAAACGTTGAGCGGGGAAAAAGAGAGCCTAGAGTTTTCTAAAAGATTAGTCAATTGTGTTTGGTTAGAGTGTTTAATGAACAGTTAATAATGATTTCCTGACAAAACCATACGCATGAATTTTTTTTTCGTTCTCTGTGTATTTGTTGTTCATTCATTCATTGATGAAGTACCTACGTAGTGCCTATGAAGTGTATTTTATAATTAAGTCATTTAATCATAAACAAATATTTTATCTGTATTCAATTAAAACTCAAGATTTTTCCCTTTACTTTCTAATATTCATTCAACAATTATTTTACTGATAAAGGTTTTAGGTTTATTAACTAATCAAAAGCTTTAAAACACAGGTAAACGAACTAAAGTGCAGAAATTGTTTTTTTTTTAAATATATAAATAAATATTATGATAAAAATAATAAAAAAAAGCAGCACACAAATGTTACCACATTATTATATACTTACTTGTAGTATATAAATGTAGTCTATTTTGCAGTTATATAAACAATTTTTTTGTATATATATATTACAACATCAGTCTATACCAGTAGTATTATTTTATTCACAGTGGTGCTTTTGGACTTTTAAACTACTTTAAATTTTTTTTTTATTTTGCTGATGTTGCGGCTGCTGTTTAGATATTTTAGTTGCTACTAAAATAGACTAAGAAAACTGATGAAATTTATTTTTATATTCTTGTTTAGCAACGATTTATTTTCTATTTTCTCTCTTTTATCTATTTTAGAAAATAATAAAAAAAAAAACTTTTGTTTGCATTTTCTTGTTGTTGTTTGTATTTCTTTTTTTTTTTTTTTTTTTTTTTTTTTTTTAATACAAAATATATACCTCTGTTGGGGATTTCTTGTTGTTTCTTTTTATTAATAATTAAAAATTAAAACTTAAGAAAAATATAACACCAAGTTTATCTATAAAACAGTTCAAGGTTGGTTGGTAATTTTATTATTTGACAAAAAAAAAAAAAAAAATACCGTGCAAATAATCCAAGGATAGTACACGAACAAAAGAAAAAACTTTAATTGACAATGGATTAATTTTGATAAGAAAGTTTTTTTTTATTCCTCTCCATAGTTTTTCTTGTTAGAACTTCATTAAAATTTTCATTTTTACTGTTTTATTATTTGCTTGTTTTTCACGCCACTATTTTTTATGTATTTTTAATATTAATTTTGATTAATCATAATTAATGTTGTTTCTTTCTAGATTTGTTTTTTTTTTTTTTTTTTTTTTTTTTTTGGTATTTTAACTTTTCCATTTATTATACAAAGTATAACATCTTGTTGGATAGTTATTTTCTGCACTAGAACAGATGGTCAACACTTCAAATGGTAAATTGGTTCAATTAAGAATTAGCTGTAAGATTGAAAGAATAATATAAAAACTCTTTTAAAAAGTTAACTTAAATAACTCATTTTGTTTCTACATTACTTTATATGTTTTTTCCCCTTTTTTTTTTGTGTGTATTTTTGTATATAATCCTTACAAAAAAAAAAAAAAAAAAAGGATTTACTTAGTTGTTTCATTCATTTCTTTCACTTTATAAATAATGAAAAGTTTCTCAAGATATAAGTTTATGTTAAAGGCTTTTAAAATTGGTATTTTAAATACAGAAATAAAGAAAGGGGGTAAATAAAACTATTAAATATAGTAAAACCATTAAAGTTAAATAAAAAAAATAAAAATAAAATAAAATATTCAACAAAGTATAAACACTTAACGTTGTTTCGTATTTTTATTTTTTTTTTTTTTATTCGTATTTTGGTTTTTTCTAGGTGTTCAAATATTTTTCATCTCTAGTTTTTGATTATAAAAAACTAAATTATATATTTATATAAATATTATTAAAATAAAATAAAAAATATATATATATATATTTTTTTTATGTATAAATATTGAAACGAAAATCAAAACTAATAAAAGAAAATAAAATTGCTGCTATACACAGCAAGCATTAAATGTGCAACGAACATACATAAAAGCATATAACAATTGTAGTTTTGTAATAAAAAAAAAAAAAGAAGAAGAAACAACAACAACAACAAAATTGTTATTATAATAATATTAATAAAAAAAAGAAGAAAAAAAAAACACCAACAACACCGCACCAACAGCATATATATTTTATGTTATGCAATTTGTTTGTGTTGCGAGACAATAGCGGATACATAGATATCTCTGTGTTTTGTATACACTATAGCTAACGTACGTTTATATGACTATATATGGTGAAATAATCCTTTTTTTTTTTTTTTTTTTTGGATTATTGTACACATAAAATAAAATTACATTACAACAATAACACAGAAAAGCATAAAAAAACATAAAAAAAACAGAAACACAGAAAAGTAAAAAAAAAAAAAAAATTATTTAACATCTTTATTATATGTTTAATAATTTTTATTTATTTTTTTTCCATGTAATAACATTATAGTTAAATTGACTAGCATAAATATTTTTTTTTTTTTTTTATATGTATTAAAGCTGATTTCATCTATTTTTGCATTTTTGTTTTAATCGAATATTTATCCAAAGCTTTTTTTGTATGGAAATTTAAAAACAATAAAAACAATAAAAAAAAAATTCTTTTTCTTTTTTAATTAGTTTTAATATTAATAATTATAATTAAAATTAAACAATGGATTTTATTACATTTATAGTCTCTTTACAAACAAAAAAAAAAAAAGAATTTTTTTTTTTAAAGAATAAAAAGCACAATGAAATGATTAAATATTTTGAAAGACATGTAAGCTGGTTTTTTATTTTTGTGTAATCAAAAAAAAAAAATTTTTTTTTTTCATAAAACTGTCCACTTATATATAAATATATATATATATATAATTTTTGTGTCTCTACACTTTAAATAATAAAGATGAAAATAGCATTAAAAGTATATTTGATACATGTATAATTTTTAATAAAAGGATAATAACTGTCACAGAGCAACTGAATTGTGTAAAACGTTTAATAAAAAAAAAAAAAAAAAAAAAACATTCTATCTCTGTGCAATATAAATATATATTTTTTTTTATTTTTAAATTATAATTCTCATAAAGAATGCTTTTTTATGTTGATTGTTGAAGCTTTTTTTTTTGGTTTTTTGGTTTTTTCTCTTTTGTTATTTAAAGAATATAATTAAGACTGTAACATAAGTTTTACTGTTTATATTAAGAAATATTTCTGTTTACTTTACCTTATGTTAGTTAACTATGTATATATATATATTGTTAATAAATAAGTATTTATGTTATCTTATCAGTAGCATTAATATTATATTAGTATTACTTTAATAATGCATATATGAGTTTACATTTTAGATGTTTTTGTTCTGTATTGTGTATTGTGCATATTCTAGACAAAATATTCATGATAAACAACATTTATTTATTTTACGTTTATTTGTTATATATCTCTCTAGTTATTACTATAATAAATTAAAAACGTTGAGACACTGACATTGTTGCTGAAATAATATATATTTTTATTTTTTTCATTCATCTTCTATCTTTAAATTTGATTTAAGTTTATTATTAATGTTTGTGACATTCTTTAATCTTAACTCTTACGTTCTTTGATCTTTATATTTTAATTGTTTTTTTTTTACCCTGTGTATCTGTGTTATTAAATCATTTCAATAAGTCATGCAGCGTTTAGTTTTCAACATTTAAAATCACGGAAATTGCATTGCGAAAAAAAAAAAAAATTGTTTTTAATTTTTTTTTTTAGTGTAATAAAAAAACTTAATAATGAAGTTTTATTTATTTTTCATTATAAAAGACAAAAAGAAATAGAAAAACTTTTTCGTATGGTGTGTTTTGCATTATATTTATGAGATTTTTCTTCTTCCTTTTTTTTTTTTGTTTTTTGTTTTCGTATTATTAAATTTTCTTTCTAACATTTAAAATGTATATAAGCTGCTATAAACAAAAAAAAAAAAAGCACAAAATGAATATGAAATAAACCGAAAAGTCTACGATAGATTATGAATTTTAAAAGATGTTTTGCTTTAAAAAAAAAAAAAAAAATTGTATATTTTAGGGGATGATTTTATATTCAGATTACTTTATATTTTCTTATAAAAAATATTTCTCTTTTTTAATTTCTTTTCCAAAGATTATAATCGTAAAATATGTTTTCTTATTGTAATAAAATATATGAGAAAAATAATTAACTTTAAACTTGTGTTTGTGTTGTGCTAAAGGGATGATTTTATTTGTTTAAATAGAAAATTGATTTATAATAAAATTAAAAATATATATATATATATATATTTATGCATTCTTTATAACAATTAACAAGCAATTTAACTTTGTATTTTTTTGATAAATAATTGCAGGAAAATTTAATGAAGTAGCAAAAATAAATAAAATTTTATTTTTATTTTTTTTTTTTTTTTTGACAGTATTTATACATGCTTATTATATATTGTTTCGAAAAATAGATTAGTGTAGTGTTAAATAATACTATATCTGTCTTGATGCTTAACAAAATTATGCTTAAGGCAATAAAGGAACCCTAAGGTTATCGGTCATACCAAAATGACATGATAAATGTTTTAAAGTGACTTGAATAAATTTTCAATTAAACGTCTGAACAAATTCACTGAACAACCAACCAAATAAACCAACAAAAAAAAAATTAAATAAATAACAAAATAATATATCAAAATTAAATGAAGAACTGAATTGAAAATTCTTTTTTTTCCTTTTTGTTATTTTATTAAATTAATAAACTATTTTACTGTAGAAATGTATGTATGTAGAAATGATTGAAATAACAATCTGGAGGAAAAAAAAAGAAAACAGAAAAAGAAAACAAATGTTTGCATAACCGGATCGTAAATCTAATAATTTATCTTATATGAAGAATAATAGTTAATCTATAGTAAAGGATAGTGTTTCCAGAGATAAATAATAAATATTCAAATGTCTAAACTATATAGTTTTATTGGAATAGTTTATTATATGGCATAAGAACAGAAATTATTGATTTTTTTATGGATAATATAAACAAATATTCATGCTCATATCGGTTTAATAAATACGGAAAATGAGGAAATTGTGAAAATTTTATTTTGTTTTATTCATCTTCTTCTATTTGCGTTATTTTGTTTTTTGTTTGTCGTTGTTGTAATAATGTGATGTGGGAGTTTTATACCCACATATGAGACATTTTATTAATATACTTAATAATAATAAATATTAGAAGATATAATATTTCATGTGTCAGGATAATTATAAATATAATAGATAAATGTTTCTTTAGTTAAACATTCAAATAAATAGGTAGGAGGGGAAAAAAACAAAAAAAAAAAAAAAAAAATTGGTTGAATCAATAAATGATTCTAATCATTTCCCAAGTGACGGTCAAGTGATTTCTGGTGTCATGCTTTTTACTTGTCTTAAGTAGCTTTGTTAAAGATGTTTTTCTTTTTTTTTCTTTTCTTTTCTTTTTTTTTCTTTTGTTGCAAAATTAATAGGGTGTTTTGTCACATGTAGTTGTTTTCACGCATCAACAATAAAAAAGTACTTACTAATAAAATACGATTTCTAAAGTGTTTCACTATATGCCTTGAATACAAATTTATAATCAATCAATAGGACAACAACTATGGATCCTGTTTTTATTCTTTGTTAAATTAAAATTTATTGGACTTAAATGTTTTTCATCTTTTTTTTTTTTTTTTTTTTTGTTTTAAACGTAAATATTTATCCAGCATACAGAATTAGATTATCGTATTAAAAATTATGATAAAAAGAAAACAATTAATACCAAAGGCGTCTCCACCGCCACAAGAAAAAAAATCATAACCGCAAAATTTTTTTTTTCCTTCTTTCTTTTCTATTCTCAACAACAATTAAAATTTATTTTTGAAATACAAAGCAATTCGTTGATAAGCTTCTTATCTATACTTTTTCATTTTTATTTTACTTTTTTTTTTCATATAATTTCTCTGTTTTGTGTTTTTAATATTTAAGTCGAAATAAAGTAAAAATGGAAAAAGTTTTTTTTCATTCATTTCTTTTGCTTGTATTTATTTATATTCGTACTTTTTATTATCATTTTCCATTAATAAATTATAATCTTTTATCTTATTTACTTGTATTAATAATAATAATGAATTAAGTTTAATCATAATAATTAACTTATAAATAATTTATAAAAATATTAAATTATGTAATTAAAAGCATTAAAGCAGAGCAAAAAAAAAAGGTTTTCTGATTAGTTTATAATATTTTGCATAATTTTATCTCCTTGTTTCTGGTTTAATAAAGTTTACTGTGCGTAGGGGATCCCCTTAAAAATTTCCATATGCACATTATTTTGATTTAAAGGTGATAAACTAATTAATAAGAAATAATTACTGTCACTACTAAATAGTCCTTAAAATTAGCATAAGATTCAACATTCCATTATTATATAATAAAAATTACTTCAAGCTTTTTAAACTTAGTAAATTTCATTTTCAAAAATTTTTGCTTAAAATTACTTAATACCAGGCGCCTCCACTTTGTTTATTTTTTTACAACAAAAATATGCTTAGAAGATTTTTACGTGTTTGTCGACTGTATTTAATTAGGCAATATCCACTTTAACAATTATAATTAAAGCTTCTGTATTATTAAATCTTTCAAGCTTTTCTAAATGTCTAACACTGTGTAACAAAATTACTTTAATTTATAATAAAAAATCCTTTACCTATTTTTATATATTACTTTTATTATTAACATAAAAATAACAAAAAATTGTGTGGTTTTAATATAAAAAAAAAAAAAAACAAAAACAAACTAAGAAACAGTAAACGATACAGTAACGAAATTTAATAATAAATACTTTATTAAATATATAAAAATAACGAAAAACAAGATAAGTTAATAAACCTTAAACAGAAAGAAAAAAAAAAGGAACAGAAAAATCCATTTTAAACATAAAAATGATAAATGGGATTTTCTAAATCCTATTTTTATTCTTCCTTTATATATATATATATATTTTTTTTTTACTTAAAAATCATAATAAAAAAAAAAAGAAAAAAGTAAAACGAAAGAAAAAAATGTTACATATGTAAGCGCATATATAGACATAGTTCATATTTAAAAATGTGTAATATATATAGCGAAATATTTATATATTCTGGAATATTTTTTTTAAACAAGAATTTTTTGTTTAACGTAAACACATAAGAGTTGACAGCAGAGATATAACATAACTCTGCATGAGACCCATTTAACAAGAGCAGTACCTAGTAAATCTTCAGCGTATACCACCGAAATATTGTATAACATGGGTTTTTATAGGGTTTTTTGCTTTTTTTTTTTTTTTTTGCTGTTCTTGTTGCGTATGATATGATGACAATTCAATGATGCCTAAAGGCAGTTTATAAAACTAGCGAACAACATTTATTTTATTCTTTTTTTTTTTCTGCTTCTGCTTAATATAAATTTATGTGTATGATACCAGACATACCGCATTGTGGCAAATTTGAAATAATATGCTTGAAACATATTATTTTGTTATGAATGTGGTCTAAATATTCAATTATAATAAATGGAACGTTGGTTCGTAATTTTCCTTCTTTTTTAACGTATGTTATTTCTGGTTTTGACCATGATAACAAATATTAATAATAATAATAATAATAATAATAGTTTAAAAAGGTGAAATTATAATAATAAAGTCACTTAGTTTATATAATTTATATAATTAAACATTAATTAGGGTTTGATTAGATGAGTTTTCAATTATTTCCTTCTCTTTTTTTGTGGCAAAACAATTTTAATTACAATAATCAATTAATAATTAAATAATTTTTTTTTTAACCGTTAACATACAAATCAATTTATGCTTTATGTTTTAAACAATTATTATTTATTATTGTTTAATAATTATATACACTACGTTGAAATTAATTAAAATTTTCCAAAAAAAAAAAAAAAAAAAAAAAAAAACAACAAGGAAAACAAAGAAATGAAAATTTTATTTCTATAAATGAATGAATGAACATTTTTTTGGTTTTTTAATGAAATTCAATTATAAAATGCAAAAAAAATAAATAAATGCAGAAGGAAGGAAAGATATTTTCTATGCAAATATAATTATAATTTATTCATCTTGAAATAAACATGCATTGATTATGTATATATAGTCGTCGATAGCTTTGTTTCTTTGTTATTCGTTATTCAACGTTTTTAACTATATTACATGTATGTACATATATTTTTGCATTACAAAGAGAATATTGCTTTATTTTACATTTACAATTTTTTTTTTTGGTTTTGTTTATTATGCACATAGAACGTATAGATCCTATTCTATCCAAACACACATATCGTATCATAACGTATCGTATCATTAACTATCATAGCATATTCATATAAAGAGAGTAGTTTATGCTAAGTACATGACAAAAGATCAAATGATATGAATTTTTATTGATGAATATTTTACCTTTTTTTTGTTTTTTTCATACGAATAAATGAAAAAAAAAAATTGTAGAAAACACCCCATTAAATACGAAGAAACATTACCTTTCTAAATTAAAGTGACAGACACAAAGTATTTCCAATATTAAAACAGTTTTTTTGTATTTTTTTCTATGAAAATAAATTTCCATATTAATGTGTGAAATATAAAATAAATGCATAACATCCCTTTAATTGTGTCTTTTTTAATTAAACACTTTTACATTATTTATACAATTAAATACAAATTGATTGCAATGTTTGTATTGTTAACATTAATTAATTTTAAAGAAGCTTTCAGATAAAATAACCAAGAGGTATTTCTTAACAGATAAAATATGATCCTAGTGATGCATACATAATTATAGTATTTAAATGAATAAATTTACAAAAAAAATACATTTTATAACTTTGTCTATACAATTTTGCTCTACTTATCTTAAAAGTTAAATATGTCATCAGAGAATTTGTTTATTTATCTATACTTTTCTATTTTACGATAGTAAATAAATATAAAAACATATTAGATAATGCATTATATTTGTTTATAACATTTTATATATCTAGTGTAAATAATATGTAGCTACAAAAAAAATTTTATGCATCTTTTTTTTGTTAGTTTAGATAAAAATATTGATTATATAACAGAGATTATTGATTATTGTTTTTTTTTTTTTTGTTTTACATTTAATTATTTTTTTGTGTATGTGTGTATGCCGGTGTGTGCATATCATAATATTTAATAATACTAAGTATTAATTTAAAATTGACCATTTTATATAAATAAATCATTAAAATTGCTTTCAAGCTTTTTTTTTTTTTTTTTTTTGTTGCTATTTTCGGTTATAAATTTTATTTATAAATATCAATTTATTATTATTATTATTATTATTATTATTATTATTATTATTATTATTATTATTATTATTATTATTATGGTTTTATTTTATCCATAACAATGACAATTTTCCAATTGTAATAAAATAGGATAACAAAAAAAGCAAAAAAGCAAAAAAAAAAAAAAGAATTAAAAAACGCAATCGATTTCTCTTTGTTTCCGTTAGTTTTCACAATAATTGATATTGTTTCAGTTATTTGTTGTTAAAATAATAACTAAAAAAAATAAAAAAAAAAAAAAGAAAGTTTTTTTCGTGATGGTTTTTCTTTCTTTTTCCTATCATAAACTATTTTAAAAACTTTTTTTTTGTTTTGTTATAAAAAAATTTTTGTAACTAATATTACTCTTATAGAAATGTATTTCATTGCAATTAATTACGACAATTGTATTAATTTTTTTATAGTACTTGTGTAAATCAATTGAATTGTATAAAGAGAATAAAAAGAAAAATATATATCGAAAATCAGCTTAACATATATATATATCTATATATATAAAGAAAGAAAGAAAGAAATTTAATGATAAAAGATTATTTCATTCGATGTACCGTACTTTCTTTTTACCAATATAAATTTTATTTTATTTCTTCTTTAAAAACACTGGCAATAAAAGTTTGTTTTTACGAAAGTTTTACAAAATAATAATAATAATAATAATGAACCACATTCTACACTTGAAATTTTATTTTTAAAACAACAACAACAACAGCAAAAAGAGCTTTCTATATAATTAATTAATATAAATCACTTGAAATAGCCAAACATTTAATCAATAATAAGTTTTCTGTGTGTTTTTTTTTTCTTCTTTTTTTTTATTATTATGTTAAAATTAAATTTTCAATTTTAATTGAAATTCATCAATCAAAAATGTTCTATATGGTATTTGACATCTTAATTAATATAACTAATCGCTTCGATAAAGTTACCTTAACTTAACTTAACTTAATTTAACAATATCAATCAATATTATAAATCATCAATTCTTTTCTCTTAATTTCTTTTGCCGACAGTTTTTTCTTTCTTTCTTTTATGGTTACCGTGGTATTATATTTTGTCTTTTATTAATAGGCCATAGTGTGTGCGATTAATTTTAGTATAATCAATAGAAAATTGATATGCTAGAGATTTTAAATGATAATGTTGTTTTGTTTAATTAACACCATTTAAGTTAGTTTTCTCCTTCCAACTTAGACTCATAGAAATGATTTAATTTTCTGATTTTATGATTTTATTGGCATATGATGTGGGTTTTTTTTTTTTGATTAATATCATTGACTATACATAGAAATTAAATACATAGCATTAGTATACAAAATATTAAAGGTATCCAATGGCAATGGTAATAATAAAAATAATAATAAAAAAAATTAAATTGTGTGAGAGAAGTAGAAGTAGAAGAAGCAAAAAAAAAGATTGATTGAAATGAAAAGGGTATTTACGTATGGTATGTACATACGAACGTACGTATACATCGAAATCTATTTCACATTAGATTAGCAGCGAGAGCATAATACATGTGCTTAAAGCAAGTATTCCTTCACGAGGTTCTAATACTATTCATTTATATGCCATTCAAACAATTTTTTTTTTTTTTTTTTTTACACAAAATCATCTAATATACAGATATGTTGCTTCTACTTTTTGCTTTTGCTTTATCTTTATTATAAGATGGAAAATTGATTGACATTTATAGAAAAGATCATTTTTCCGATTGAATAAATATATTATTCCTCTTGTCTAAATCTATATCAATTCCTAAATATCGGTTACAAAACACTTTTTACCCCGATTACCATTTAAAACGATTCATAATAATCGTTTTTTTTTTTTTTTATTTTTATTTATTTTTTATTTATATTGCATTTCATAGTCAAAAGCATTAATAAAAAAATATTTTTTTTATTTTTTTACAAAATCCTTAAAACAGGATAATTAAACAAACAAAAAACCTTTTGTGTTCGTTTATATAAAAAAAAAATAAAAAAATAAAATTGAAAATTTCTCGACAGTACTGGTTGATGATTTTTATTACATTTTTCCATCAAAGCATCATTATGAAGCAGAAAATAAAAATTAAATAAAAAAAAAAAAATTGTAAAAACGAATAACGACGATACAATGGGTTTACACAAAAAGAAAGAAAAATTGTTTATTGATCTTCTAGTGATTACATTGTCATAAGTCATCATAATTTACTTGCAAGGCAAACATAATTTTTATTTCATTAGCCATCAGTTTATAAAATTGTTTAGAATAATCAATTTTTGTTTTTTTTTTTTTTTTTTTAAAAGAGAAAGAGAGCACAAGCAACGACTATGGAAATATTTAATAAAAAAAAAAAATAGCATCAACGAAAGAAAGAAAGAATTTAATTAAACAGCTTTAAAAAAAAAACACAGAAAACGTTAAATCTGTTGATTTAATATAAGAAAAAAAAAAAAAACGTTTTTAATAACAATAAAAAAAAAATCAAATTTATGCTCAGTCCTTTGTAGAATATCAACTTGCAAATCATTGACAACTAAGTATCATGTCGTCGCTCTTTAGTTAAATTAATTTTTTTTATTATTTTCATAACTGAAGTGGAATTTTCGTTATTTTTTTTTTCTTCCCCTCTTGTTATTTACTTCAATAAAACGAATTGATGAAAGTTATTTAATAATTATTGATAAAAGGATATACAAAATAAAAAAAAAAAAAAGTTATGCAATCAAATTTACTGGTTATTAATGTAGCTCAGAAAAAAAAAACTATGTTTCATACCTTTACGTAGAAACAGACGAACGATAAAGTTATAAGACAAATTTGTCAAAGCAATAGGAAAATTTCTTTATTATGATCATGATTTTGTTTGAAAATCATCGTTTTTTTTTTTTGCATTAAACTTCAATAAAATAAGTTTTATTTTAAATTCTGGCAATTCATTCCTGAATCTTATTACAAAAACATCTATGTATATTATTATATATTTGGAAAATCGTCGTTTCTTTTCATTCATTCTTTTTCTCTTTATTTTTTTTTTTTTTACTACATATGAATTTAGTTTATATGTCTATGATTGAACAAAAGGATAAAGAAAGAAATTTTCCTAGCTATAAACCTAGCTAGATGATGATGATGATGATGATGATGATAGTCCCTGGAGATTGAAAACCACTCAGTCTCTTTGATATGTACTCTCGTCTTATTTAAACATTTTGAATATATAAAACAAATGAATTGAAACTTCACAAAAAAATAAAAAAGAAAGAATGAAAATAAACAGTAAATAAAAATAAAAAGCTCGACAAAAGCTTCTTTTTAAGTATTTTTAAATGATCGCCTATAATACGACTTAAAGATTTTGTTTGTGTTTTTCTACAACAACAACGAAAAAAAAAACTCCGGGGGAATTTCTGTGTGTGTACGTATGTACCTGTGTGTGAAAAAAGGAGTTTTTCTTTTTTTTTAAACAATTTCCGTTTAACTAAAGTATAAAATAAATAAAATAGTTTCCATTGTTATAGTAAGTAGAAATCTGATTATAAATTTAAGGCACGTTTGTGTTTCATGTTCCTATTGTTAAAAAAAAAAATATTGAAAACTTTTTTCACCGAATTGGGGATTACCACAAAAGTCTAAAATATAAACATTATGTGATTGAACCGTACAACTACTTTGGAAAATAATAAGTTGAAATAGAAAAAAGTTTCCTTAGATAATAACACTAAATGCAATAATCATAATCATAAATATCGATTTAAAGGAAATTTTGTACAAATTTATATTAAAAACGATGAAATGTTTATACAATTTCGATTTGATTTTGATTTTAACAAAAATTCTTATCACTTTTACACATACGCGTTTATTTAATAGATTTCTAGTAGTGATATTAAATTGATATTATGCAAACATATTATATGTATATATGTAATGGATAAAAATAGAAGAAATATATTTAATTTCGTTACAAATAAATAATAAATCATTTTTCCTTTTAAAAAACAAAAACGTTTTACATATTTTGATCTGAAATTTTTCTTTTTTCTTTTATTTTTGTTTGTTTCTTTGTTTGTTTGAATAAAAACGCTTTTTGAATATAAAATCAACGGAATAATATGCAAATAGCATCTAACAACTAATACATAATTCATATTTATATTCATATTAAATGTTAAACAATCCATGATTTGTTTTATGAGAAAAATCTGCTTCCTTCTCTGTGTTTTTTTTTTTTTTTTTTTCATGTAAAAGGTGTTGAATTGTAAATTTTAATGGAATTTTGTTGATATTTTTGTATGCTTTTATCATCCTTATCATTGTTATTATTTTAAGAAAAAAAAAAAAAAAAATTATCACACAAATAGATAAATAGATAAAGAAATTGTTTCAGTAGCAACAGCACGTCATTTAATTTAAGTAATATTTACCTCAAACTATATAATTCTTGCAATAAACATATATAAACGTCATGTATTACAAATACTGAATAATATATTTTTTAATAATAAAGGTATTTTGAAAGTAACTTTACCTTTCCTTTTGTACATAAAATATTATTGATATAAATTCTATATACACACACACATATTTTTGATGTATAGTATATAAGGTCCTGAACTAAGTAAAAAAAAAATAAAAACCATCATAATGTCGAATTCATCTTTATTTGATGTTATTATATGTGAAGTTGATCTAATCAATTGAAAAATTTTGATGTATGGCACACACAGCAGTTGTCTGGTTGTTTATCTACGTTCGTATTTTCTTTTCTTTTCTTTTCTTTTCTTCTTGTGTTTTCCATTTGTTGGTGGTTTGAGGGAATAAAACCGTTGAATATATACCATGTAACGCAACCAAAGAAAAAAAAAAAAAAATGAAAATAAAATAAAATTACACACACTGTTTGTCTGCTCTGTTGTTTATTATATATAATAGCCCAAGGGTAATTCAGTTGGAAGAAAAATATAATTTATCAATGTCATATAAGTATGGTTGCTTTTGTTTTACGTATCTATTACGCTTATTTTTATTTTTTTTTTTATTTTTTTATTTCAAAGTTATAAATGGTTTATATACATATATATATATATATATATATATTTACTTTTACTTTTCTCGTTGTATTTTTATATTTTTAATAACAACAACAAGAACCAAATAAAAAAAAAATACAAGAGAAAAGCCCATGTTGTAAAGAAAGTAAAGTATCTTGTATCATTAGTATTAAGATGGTTCACTTGTAATATAATTATGTGTTGTAATTAATAAACAAACAGTGAGAGAAAGAGAGAAATTCTTAATATATATTTAAGGATTAATCCATACATCCTGACACTATATGATCTCTTTGAAATCTCTATACGATTATTAAAAAAGTGATGCGAAAAAAACATTTTTTTTTTTAAAGGATTCACAAAACTTAGACCAATTGTTTTCTAGTTTATTTTGATTTACTAAATTCGTTGTCTATCTTTTTTTGGTTCTCCTTTGACCATCCTTTTACTTTTTATATACCAAATGTGTGTGTGTTTTTTTTCCTTTTCTTTTTGCATGGAAAATGTAGTTTTTCTTTTTTAAAAAATAAAATAATAAAAAAGTATTATGAGTTGTATACGTGACAAAATTTCACAAAATAAATATTTACATTCTTTTATGAATACTAACGACTAGAAATTTATTTTATTTTATTTATTTATTTATTTTTTTTATTTTTTTTTATTAGTTTTGTTAAAGCTAAAGGAAGAAAGTTTTCTGGTAAATTAAAAAAAAAAAAAAAAAAAAAAAAAAAATGGAAAAATATTGAAAAGAGAAATTAATAAAAATAGAAAAATGTTTTTTTTTTTTTTTTATCTTAAAAGCACGACAAATATAACAAAATTCCTATGAGATTAAAATGTACTCAAGAAATTGAAGTTTTTTCCTTCCTTTTATTTATTTTTTTTTTCTTTTTTCTTTTATTTATTTATTGTGTTTAAATTTGTCATTCAAAGGACGAATTAAATTTGCGTTACATTTGCCACTATTTACTAAAGTAACAAAAAAAAAACAACAACAAATAAAATGAGGGATTCTTAAGGGAAAAAACATTTTTCATTCCTTTTTTTATTACAAAAAAAAAATAAAATAATTAAGTTTGTCCTAGTTCAAAGTAATCATCTTTTAAACAGGAATCAAGAATATAGATTAAAATCCAATATGCACTTTATCATAGTCTGTATGTATATTTGTTTTAAGTTTTTTTTTTTTCTTGTAACTATACAAACTAATCCACTATGAATTTATGTTAGAAAAGTTTTATGTTAATATTGATAATGTATTAAAGCATAGTTCAAACAGACTCTGTACAATTCTCTATTATTAAAATTTCTTTTTGTAAGAAACAGTTGGAAAAAAATTGACTATCGATTTTCCTAATAAAGGAAAAACACAAAAAAAAGGATTATTAAGATCCTTTTTATTAATATTGGAAAAAAGAATTCATTCATTGTTGAAAATTATTATTTTCCTTCTTTTTTTTTGTTACCAATCATAACAGTTTGAAATTAAAGTAAAAAAAATAAATGGAAATTGTGATTAAAAACGGTTTCGATTGTAAAACAACACAAAGTTGAAATTAAATTAATTTTGTGATTAAGTTTATTAAACTAAATGGTTTGGGTTGATTAAATGAATGTTTTCGTTTTTTCTTAATTAAAACCGTTTAAGTTTAACAACGATTTTATATATTTTAAGTGTTGTTATAACCAATTAGGTGAATTTGAAGATTGTTGAAAAAGGTATTTTTCGGTCAACCAATATGATTTTAATGTCACTTAAAATAGTGAACTTTAATTAGATCCTTTAACTATATTTTACGTCATTGTTAGAATGTGTCTTTTAATTACACTTATATGTAATTATATTCTCCTATCTAATTATAATAATATTTAAAGTTCCGTAGTTTAACAAAGATTTACTTTAATTTTTTTTAATTATAATCAAGTAATTATCATTATTCTTATTATGATTAGTTAAATAAAATAAACTAAAATGTTAGAGAGAAAATAGTTATTATTATATACCATTTATATATTTAGATATATACAAATTATATATTTATTTACATTTATGACAGAATAAAAATGAGTAACGTGGTAAAGGAATTTTTTTTTTTTTTTTTACTAAAAATGTCATATGATTTTGACATTGACAAATGATGTCTTTTTCTAATTTTTTTTTATTCTTTCTATTCCACCGAAATGCTTAAAATAACATATTTGGAATATTAAAATAAATAATTTTAAAATAAAACTAAAGACGGATGGTGGGTGGTAAGCGAGAATATTTTGTCTCTACTACAAAATCATACAAAATAGTTAATAAAGCTGACTTAACACGGTATGTATGTGTGTGTCTGTATCTAGTTTAAGATGACAAAAGCTTTATGTATTTAATGTAATCAAAAAAAAAAAAAAAATTATCAACGCACAATAAAACTAACAAAAATTCACGTAAAAAAATAAATAAATAGGATCAGTGTGATAACTGATAAACAGTGAAAATGTATTTTTATCATAAAAATTTATATGATCTCTGTGTGTTGGCGAAAAGAAATGATAACAAAAAAAACGTAAGAAAGGAGAAAAAAATATATATTTGACTACGTCAAACATTTGTAAATATAATATGCAAACATAAGATTTATGTTTACTTGACTAAGTTACATATAACATAGATATGTATATAAATGTGTATGTACTGTACTATGTACTGTGTACTGTGTACTGTACTGTACTTATGTATGCCATTCAATGTACATATTTTTATGTTTTGTGTGCACAAAAATATATAAATATACGAATAATATATTTTTCATTTTCGCTGATACATTTTCTATATAGATGTTTACTCACATGTAAATTCGTCATCAACCTACAAAAGTAACAAAAAAAAAATATGTAAAAAAAATTCTTGTAAAGTTTCAGTCATATTTCATACCTTGTTGACATTATTATTTTAGAAATGTATAATATCCATTTGCCTCGTTTCCAGATGTTGAAATTCGTTGTTTTTTTTTTTTTGTTTTTTTTTTGCTTTCTTTAACTTTTGTGTCATTTTTGTGCTTTTTTTTTGTTATTAATATCCGTGAAGCAGTTCATTTTTTTTTTATGGAAATTCGCCTTTTTTTTTTTCGTTTTGTTCTTAAATTAAATATTTAATCAATTATATTTATGTATATACGGTAAATATATAGGAAAGAATCATATTAATTATGTTTTGTAAAATAGAAAATAAAAATCGATTAAAAGTGGAAAAAAAACGAAAAAGAAAAAGTAAAAAGAAAGCGAAATGATGTATAAACATTTTATGAAATTTAATTTAATTAATTGTTGAATTGTAAACAAAATAAATAATATTTTTTTTTATATATATATATAACGTCAATAACACTTTTTATAGCGTATCGTTAATACTGGAACCACTGAATATATATATATATATATAATAAAGAACATTTATGTCTCTCCGGAGACACTTTTTGTTCATCTATATGGTGAAAAATTTATTATTGTTACGATTATATTTGTCTTTATTAACAATTTAAACTTGATCTTCTATGAAATTTATCTTTCTTTATATTAAAATTAAAATTAAAATTAAGAATAAAAAAAAAAAAAAAAACAAACCGAAGCATAATTATGCTGCTCTGTACATTAACATTTTAATGTTTCATTTAAATAAATAAATTAATAACAAAAAAATATATATATAATTAAAGTAATAATCCTTGTGCCTTGAGTTTTAAACGTAAATAAAAAGAATAGAAAGAAATGTAATAAAAAAAAAAATTAAATTAAATTTTATTTATAAATAGTTAACGAAAGTGTTAATCACATCATGTCATTCTATTCGTAATAATAATAATAATAATAATAATAATAATAATATTTACAGAAAATGATGTAGAGAAATAAATAAAATGAGCTTTATTAACGTTTACACATGTCATAAAAATGATTGATATGATATTTTATACCTTTTTTGATATAACATATTGAATGTATAAAAGGGTGAATCAAAATATGAGAAATGAGTAACAGAAAAATCGAAAGTTCACAACGGAAATCTAATATTAAAAAAAAAAAAAATCATTGAGTCAATTTTTTTTTTCACCTGTTCTTTAAATAAATAAAAAAAAAAAAAAGAAGAAATTGAAATTATTATCATAAGCTTTTTCCCCCTATATTTCTTGTTTTGCTGAAAAAATTCATTAAACTGAATTATGTTACGCATCAAAAAAAAATTACATTTTTTTCTTTTGCTTGTTAATAATTCCTTTAAAAACATAATTTCACACATAATTAGAAAGGAGCTTATATAATGCGTTATTATTATTATTATTATAATTATTATTATTTTTATTATATCATCATTGAAAAGGAGCATTAAACTTTATTGTCAATAACCTAAAGAAAATCATAAACTTAATGAAAGAGCTTTTATATTACAAAAATAAACTCCATTAAAATAAGAAATTTTTTTTTTTTTTTTTAAACAATTTAGCTGAGTTATCTTACACTTAATATCCTGTTTTGTAAGGTTTGTTTTTTTTTTGTTCCTTTTTATTTAAAACGAAAGCACAACGTGTAATTAAATATTGTTTAAGTTCATTTAAATAAATCATAAATGATTGATTTTGTCACATTTTAACCTGATTAAAATTTTTTTTATATTTTTTCATTTAATCTTTAAACACTTTAATAAAGTTTTTACGTAAAGGTATCCGCAAAAGACCAATAATACAAATAAATATAATTCGTGCAATTATATGATAACAAATTTTTTTATATACAAATTAATGCTTTGTTTCAAAAGCACAGTGCTTATCTCTACTATTGAATAGAATATGATTTGTAATTAAAGTAAAAACCTACAATTATGTTATTTCTATTGATGTCTCCAAACTTAGAAAAATAATAATAAAAAAATATTTAATAAGACAGATAAGAGCAACAAATAATAAAAACTTTTATTTAAAGTTACAATAATAAAGCTTTTACACCTTTCATGCATTTTTTTTTAACAATTCTTAATTAGCAGGTAGAATTTTACTCTTTTTTTAACTGTTTAAAATGTTTCTAATGCGCAGACATTTCTCCTTAATTTTTATAACTCCGAAAAACACTCAGAACATTTGTGATGGTGGGTGGTTGTTTTTTTTTTTTTTTTTTAGGATAATACCACTGGATAAATTAATTTCCTATACGTTTATTTAGTTTAGTTTAATATTGGCTGAAAGGCGGTCGTTTTGTATGTTGTTTCCGTAATAACATTTCTATTTTTTTTTTTTTTTTTTATCACAAAACGTTAAATTTTAATAAAAGAGAAAGACGACTATGAAATATATGAGAAGGGGGTGATAAAATAACGATTTTTAATTCATTTATAAACAATTAATTGATCCGTTAAATAAATGACAAAAAAAAATAAAAATTATTTAATACTTTGGAACGTATTTTATGTTAAATAATAAATAATTAAACATTTTTTTTGTATTTTTTATAACATGTTTTGCTTTTAGTTTTTTATTTTTGAAAAATGAAATTAAAAATTTAGCTTAAAATAATAATAAACAAGAAACAAGACTTGTCAATATGTTGAATAATTTTTGTGTATTTTCTATTTAGTATTTATTTGTATTTGTTAATTATTCTACAAAAAAAAAAAAAAAAAAAAAAAAACTAAAAGTGATGGATTATAGCAATTTTGTAAAAACGTGCAACGGATCGAATTTAAATGAGCTTTCGTATACACAACGTAAGTCTATGTTGTTGCGTGTGGTGAAATAATTTCTACATTATTGAATAATAAAAATGTCAACGTACTTATATAGTCTGTTGAATAATTTGTCACCGATGATTATGTTTGCTGATAAATTTACTGATATTTTGCGTTTAAAACAAAAAACAACAAAATATGAAATAACGAAGCTTAAAACAGCGTTTAAATAAAAAAAAAATATTTTTTTTTTTGACAACATTTGATGGAGACATAAAATAAGAAAGAAAAAAAAAGAATTTTTTTTTATATCACCTCACATGTCATAGGTATTCGAGTAGGATAAAACTGAAATAAAAAGCGAAATGTTCCTCACTTAAAATAAAAAATAATTCGGTATCCTTATCAAAACATAACGAAGATAAAAAAGAGTTAAGCATCTCACTCAAGGAATGTTAAGTAAGAACACCATATGGTTTCTGAGAAAGACGACGGGATCGTAGATAAGGCATGAATATTAGATGTGTCTGTGGAAACGTTTCGCTATAGTATAGTTGGGTAGTTGCTGGTGAGAAGCAGACTCTGACTCTGACTCTATTCAACGACGAAACTACGAATTACATATTCGATGTACAATTTCTGAATACTTTCGTTTGAATCGGTTGGTATCGCAGATGGAAATTGATCCTTTTCTACAATTTTTTAAGAATTTTTCCAGCGAGTACTTATGCTCCTCCTCGCCTTGCTGCAACAAACATCAAAATGTATTATATAGTGTTATGATCTGTATTAAAAAAATAAGAAAAAAAAATACAAAACACGTAACAGACGTAAAAATTCGCTGGTTAACTAGTAACAACATGGCATAGCGCAATGCCGATGTAAAACTGAAATCGTTTTTCGTAGTGCACAGTGCTAAAAAAAAAATTACGAGCGATGCTTTAAAACGAGGAGGCTGGCGTTGGTGGCAGTGGCGGTGGAGCAGATGTTATAAGTTTTTATGGTGCAAATCATTCCATACATGATAGAAATTTTTATTCGTTTTCATTATTTTATTTATGCAAAAATACATTTAAATTCTTTTGACGTACAAAACGATGCGCCACCATCCACACACATATGTACAATACAGAATTTTGTACACGATATAATTACAATAAAATTTTTAACGGAAATATATTTATGTGTTTAGCCTTAAAGGAATTATTGAAAAAGAATTTCTTTATTGGCGTTAATACTTGGATGGCATCCTTTTCAAATAAAGCACAATGAGTGTAGAAAAAATAAATAAAAATTCAAGGAATATCATTCCGCATTTAATGAATCTGGAGTGGGTTCTCAACTCATCGTTTAACAAAAAAAAAAAAAACCATTGTGGAGGATCATTGATATAAAATAGTTGAATACGAATGAATTATATAAGGAAATAAGAAAATAGAAAAATTCCTTATTATTCTCTGTTTGTTAAGTAGAATTTAAACTTCGTTATAATTTATTACAATTCAAGTGTTTCATCGTTTTCTATATTATTGAATATTTTCCATTTTAACTCTTTCTTTAATCGAAATTACTTTCATTACCGAAAACACGTTTATTTTCTATTGGCAAACATAATAATGGCATAATAATGTATTGTGCGCTCTTCCAATGTAAACGCACAACATAATAGCAGTGAAACATTAATGATAATAAAAATGGGGAAACAAAGCAAAAAAAAAAAAATTAAAAAAATATATAAAACAATCTTATTAAAATTATAATAATTAAGACATGACAACAAATTATATAATGTTTGTGATGATAACTAGCATTAAAAAAGGGATGATAATGATAACGAAACAGAACGAAGCAGAAAGGATAGAATAAAAAAAGCATAAATATAAATTAATGTTTTTTTTTTTTTTTTTTTTTTTTTTCCATTTATCTTCTTTTTACAATGAGCTTTTGTGCGTTTCTCCTCTCCAGGTTTTTCGTTCCTCTATGTAAAGGAAAACAGAAAAAATTATTAAAAAATAATGTTTGCTCATTGTTGAATTCATTGTTTTAAAAAAAAAGAGTAAAAATCACGAGATCTTCATATCTCGTTTCCTTCTTTCGCTTCTTTATTTTATTTTTGTTTATTTTTTTCGGTTGATGTTTTGTGTTTTTGCTGCTGTGTGATTTTAATTTCAATTAAGCCTATATTGCTTAAATTTCTTTTGTATAACAAAACCTCATACATACATACACACACACACAAGACATACGCCCCCTATGTTTATATAAATTTTTATTTTTTGTTCTCTATTTATTTCCAAAGCTTTTTCTTATTTCATTTAATAAAAGTCATTGTTTCCTCGTGCTTTTATATTATTATTATTATTTTCAATGTAAATTCATTGTCAGTTATATTCCTGTAGCTCGGTTGTAGATGAAACAATGGAATTATATTCATTTATCTGTTTAAATTATTATTATTATTATTATTTTGTTCGCTGTTGTTGTTATACTAATAAACGTGATAATAAGATCATAATACTTTAATTAATTTTTTTTTTCTTCTCTTTTTCTGTTTTGTTTTTAATCAATGGATCAATGTATAATGTAATGATTATGCTTACATTTATTAATAATTAATTAAAATTCTTTATTTTAATTACAACTGATTTTAAGATTTTTTTTTATTAATTACTTGTTGGTTCTCTACTGTGGCAAATTCGTTTCGTTTATGATTTTGATTTTAATTCTGATTCGTTTTGTATTGAAAAATTAAAAAAAAAATTTATTCTATGTTTCTTTCTACGTTTTTAAGCAAAAATATAAAACTAAAAACTAAATAAGAAATGTAATGGGGAAGGAAAAAAAACTATATTATGACTAACCCTATTTTCTCAATCGAAACAGATTCACTTTGAATTGAAATTTTAAATATTCAACTAAGAAAAAAAAAAAAAAAAGAAAAAACGAAGATAAAGGATAGGAAAAAGAAAAAATAAATAAATATACATATATAAGAAAAATATGTTTGTAAAATTAGTTCAGAGTACTGAACAACTTTTGCATTAAACATGAGATATAGAAAACTTCTACCATATACCACGGATATCCTTTTCCTTGGAGTATTTGTAAAATGTCGCGGAGGCGATACATACTTTTCTAAAATAAGGATTATTTTTCTAAAATACACACCCACACACACATATATGTTCCACATACGCTATAATACACACATACAGAGTTTAAGAAAAATAAATTGAATTGAAAATTGAATACTTTACTTTGCATTTTATTTTGTTAGCTTTTGTCGGTTTTATTCTGGTAGGCACGAATATCACCTATTTGTAACTATTTACATTTCAATTGTGTATACAACAAAAAAGAACCAAAAAAAAGGCAAGATTTGTTGTATTGAATAAATTTAGTGAGTGAGAGATAAACGATAAGATCTACAATCTATTTTATATTTGTTTTATGCGTTATTTTTTTACATCCTTCCATTTCTTTCTTTAAATTAAACTTTCGTAAATACAATCATATTATGTAATCATTTTATTTCAATTTCATTTATAACTAAGAAGAAATAATTAATTAAAATCTTCTTCTATTAAGGCATACAGGATTATTTACTATTAATTATGTTTAATTGTACAATTAAAAAACTTCATTAATTATGTTATTTTCCTGTAGACTTTTCTGATGACATTCACCAAAAAAAAAAAAAAAAAAAAATTATAAAAACGAGAAGAATAAAATTATATAAATGTTTTTTTTTTTTTTTTTTTTTTGGTAATAAATTAGTTAGCTATAGTGGAATATTATTGCTTAGGAATTTTTTGCTTGTTTTTTTTTTTTTTTTGCATGATTACAACAAGAAGTAGATGAAAGAAAGTAAGAAATCTAAAAAAAAAAAACTATCAATGTGGTTTTTAGTTTGTAAACGAAAAATGAACGTTTTGAGCTTACCATATGTGTAATAAATTATTAAACGGGTTATTTACCCGTTGTATATAGATATTTTGAATAATTAATGACAGGGCGTTATATCCAATTTATAACAACACACACAAAGTTATATTAAATCAAAATTATATAATTTTACTCAACCAAAAAACAATTTAATACAAAATGTGTCTAGAAATTAATCAAAAAATATTTTTATTTTTATTAATTACAATTGAAATAACGATAAAATGCACACACACACACAACAAAAAAACAATATACGTCAAACAAAATATAATTAAAAATGTTTTATTCATGAATAATGGATGCATTTCTTGAGGATTTTTCGTTTTCTTTTCCTTTTCTCTGTAGTTTCTCCTTACAGTATTATTATTATTATTTACATTTTACCGGGTGGGTATGTAAATGTTAAAATGGAAATTCAACATCCTCCATTAACATGTTATGCAGCACAAACGTACACAAACACTTTGTTAATAATGTTTCTATGGAAGCTGTTAAAAGAGCAACGTATGTTTTGGGTTTGAACGGCATTAACACCGTGAACAATATCTCCTGAGTATCATATTCGTAACGATAACTTTTGCATAAACTTTCCTGAAACAAAAAATAAAATTTACATCACTTACACATAACATTATACAGTTATTGCGGGAATGAGACTATAGACACCCATTTACTCAGCAAAAACTTTGATCTTTGGCTGAATTTCTGATATGAAAATAAATAAAAATTCTATTCCATAATTAATCTTAAGTATGTTTATAATCCTGATATCATTACATGTTAAAACTCCTACACAGAAAAAAGTGCGATACGAATTGTAAAATTAAATTCGGTTTACGTTTTGTGGATTACAAAATTCTAATTCATTAGTAATGTGACACAAATTCATTCATAAATTGGTTGTGTATTTGCCTTCTTGGAATTTTCCACTTTACCTCTAATTGATTTATTCTTTATTTAATTTGATACACAGAATGAATGAAATTTCTATTTTCACTCTACACAAAATAGAAAGAAAAAAACTTTAACGAAAGTAAATAAACACACGAAACAAAATTGTTTTTGTCGCAATATGTTATTTCCGTAATTGTCGTAATTCATAGTTTCCAGGTGCAACAATATTCTGCACAAACAAAAAAAAAAAAGAAAAAAGCGGATTTATATTTCGCTTATCGTTTATTATAATAATAAAAAAAAATTCTTTTTCACCATTTGCACGTTATTTGTATGAAATAATAACTGATGACGACTTTCGTTATAAAAATAAAAAAAAAAAAAAAAATTTATTTATGACAAGCGGTCGCATTCATTAGAATTAAATTTGAAAATTGAATAAAATTAATACCCGGAAACGGTGTATTAAAACTATTTCCGTTAGCTAATCAAATGTAATTTCATGTAAAAAGGAAAAGATTTTGTAAAAAAGCCAATTTATCAATTTAATGTGTTTAACGGATAAGAATGGAAATGATGCTTTGAGTGACCTTATATAGAAGCAAATTTGTTAAAAAGAAATCGGTTTGGCCCGTGATATCGTCTTGTCCGTCACATAATCACAATCACCCTATCAGAAATGGATTTAGCTTCGTTTTTTTTTTTTTTTTTTTTTTAACGATATAACAACAAAGGAAATGACATGCCCTTAACAATAAATTGTTCTGAATTTTTTTTTTTTGTCAAGAAGTTTGTTAAGCATTATGCAAATATTAATAATAAAAAAAAAAAGAAGCAAAAAAACCAAAATATATTTATTGCCCATCGTTGTTTTTTTTTTTCTGTTTTCTTTTTCTTTTTTCTCTCTACTTCACTTCTCTACTTCTTGCCACTTGTTATGGGAAACTCACATTGTGTGTGAAAATTTTATAGAATATAAATGTCCTAATTTATATACAATATCATAAAAATTCTTTTCAACTTAATAAAAATAAAAATAAATATAAACGAAAGCATATAAAAATCCGGCAACAAAATTTTCGTTTATTTATTTATTCGCTTTTATTCGCTTCTTTTATTCGGTTTACACAATTTTCTGCGTTTTGTTATCAAAAAAAAAAAAAATATAAAAAATATAAAAAACCGTTAAGAAACAAGTTAGCCGTCAAATGCTTTTTTTTTTTTTTTTTTTGATTTATATTAAAATTTTCTTTATGCCGCCACAAAATTTATTCAATCAAACCCCCAACAGTCTCATTTTTTTATGTTTTTTTAGCGTAAAAACAAACTGCGTATCAATAGCTTGATGTATTTTCCATTTAATTTGCTTTTTAGACTTTTTAATCTTTCTGTTTAAGGTGGGTGAACTATTATTCACTTTCTAACACACATAACTACCCACCCACAAAACGTACAGTAGTTATCACATTTATTTAGGCATAAGGTAGCTAAAATTCAATTACTTATCTAAATCACATTCACGGCTGAAACATGATTACTTTCCTAAATGAGCACACAAGTAAAGTAAGTAGAAAAAAAAAAAGAAAGTAAAATAAAAAACTTCATCAAAATATTGATTAGATTAAATAGAATAAAAAAAGAAAAAAAAAACCTCAAAAGTTTCAATCAGATAAAGTAAAACGAAACATTAGCTTAAATCACATTGATGTTAGAATATTTCCCGTAGAAAAAAAAAAAAAAAATACCAATTTTCAGCATAAACATAAATTTAAATCGATTTTACTTTTAAAGCAAATTTTTTCTTTTCTTTTCTTTTCTTTTCTTTTATTTTTTGGTACAACTAAAAGAAAATAACATTAAAAATTATTATGTAAACTATTAAATCCTGTACATAAATCCGTATTATTTATAAATAATAAATTAATGGAAATTTGGTTTCCTTATTGTAACGATGTTGAAAAATACATAAAAAAAAAATTCTTTTTTGGTTTCAGTAGCAGGAAATGCCTGCGTTGAAACTTTTATTTTTGAGACAGAAGAAAAAGAACAAAAAAAACAAAAAAAAAAAAAAAATAACAATCCTTTAAAAAGGAGTTTATTTTTATTAAGTCATTAAACAAGTTTAAGTAGAGTATCGAGCAGTAGGCCTAAATTTTTTATTCGTTTTTTCTGTTGTACTTTCCACAAATCTATGTGGACTAGCACTGATTCTAGCCAGTGTGCAGAGCTTTTTCTTGCTGTTTCAAGTGTTGTTAATATTTCATAAGTTTGTATGCTTTTAAATTATTCAAAAAGTTTACTTTATTGTGTATATAATACAACCAGGAATCTATATAAAAATCAAATTAAATACGTGTAAAATTCTACTTTTTGTACCCCCCATTTGCCATTAAAGCATTTTTAGTTGGTTTTATTTTTTTATTATTTTTTTTTTTTTCCTGTTCTTGGTCTTTTTAATTTTTAATCTTGCATTAAAGGATTCGAAAACAATAAGAATTTTACACATAGAACAATATCCAACAGTATGCAAATATTCATCATTGCAAAAGGATATAAATATATATCCTTCGTTTGCATCTATTTCTTGTATGTTATTACATTTGCATGAATGCAATTGTCTTGATATTTCAGTTGGTTTTTGCATGTTTATTAAATTTCAATGTTGATGTTGTTACTTGTAGCAAATGTTTCTAAAGCAGCGAATACAAAAAGTGATAAAATTTAATTTATATTCTTTTGATAAAATTGTTTTCTTTTTTTCGTTTTTTTGAATATGAAATTCATGTTGATAAATAAATGATAAAGAAAACGAAAAGAATTTACTTTTCTTTTTAATTTAAATATTAAGATGGGCATAAATATAAATCAACCTACATCAATTATATAAGATAATTACATTTTACGTTTTCTACATTAATTCTCTTCTAAAAATAAAGATAAATTTTCTGTTTTCTTCATTCTGCATGGAAAAAAAAGAAGAAACTTTATCATTTTCTGGTGGTAAATAAAGTGAAAGGACTAAAATATAGTAATAATAATAATAATAATAATAAAATAGTTCATCTATTAAAAATTTAAAACCAGACAACCAGATGTTTACTAATTGGCTAAATGGTTAAATTAAAATTTCAATTGATTGAAAATTGACTAGAAAAGATGCACTCTGACTACCCCAGAATAAATATTGTTTATTACTGATTTAAACAGAGTTATCTGGGTAAAACATTAATTGTTTATAAGAATAAGGAAAAAATGAATTAAAAGTTTTAAAGTGCAATCAACAGTTTTTTTTTTTTTTTTTTTTTTTGAAACGTGATAAAGAAATTTTCTCCATTTCAATCACAGTTTAAGGTGGTAAATTTTCAAACACGTTTTTACGATTATTATTATTATTACACACACACATACAAAAAACGTTATTAAAGCTTTTAACTGTGTTAATTAAATAATATTGAAAAATTATATATAGATAAACAGCGACCAATGCTTGCTTACATTTTGTTTAAATTGATGTGATAATAAAATTATCATCTTTCTGTTATAAATTTAATATTGCACTTAGTGTTCTTGTTGAATAATTAAAGTAACGAAAAAAAAAAAAGGAATAACTTTGACAATTTCATAATGGAAAGGCAAAAAACGTTTGTTATGTCTCTCTTATAATGTGTTAATTTAGAAACACAAAGTAGCAAAAGAAAAGAACAAAAAAAAAAAAAAACGCTAAAAGTTAAATTAAAAAAAAAATAAAAATAAATAAATAAAAATTAACAGAGAAAAAGCAACGATGATGTTATGTCAGAAAAGTTGTCGCCTTTTGTTAACAAAAAAAAAAAAAGATAACAGAAAAGATAACAAAAAAAAAAAAAAAAAAAAACTGAACGAACGAACGAACGTAATTAATTTAATACAATTTTTTTCTGTTTTAAATGATATAAAAATTAAATTAAAATTATAATTGATTTTTCTATTTTTTTTTTCCTCTCTCTCTCTCAAAACAACAAAAAAATTCATTAGATTTTTTACTTTGCGTTTTGTGCTTATTTTGTGCGCTCCATGATTATTCTGATTGAACAAACTTTGTTAGCAGCTTGATTATTATTTTTTTATTTTTTTTTTTGTTATTAAACATTTTATGCTTTTGTATAAAAGCACAAAAGAAAGTCTAAATAATATGAAAATTTTATTAAAAAAAACTGAGAGAGGAAAGGAATTTTTTTTTTATTTTCGTTATTAATTTATTTTTGTAAATTAATTAAAAAGTTTTCTCTTTTTTTTAATGGAAATTTAATAATATTTTAGCTACTTTTAGTGAATGAATTTTTCTAGAAGGTATTTTCAATTATTACACATCATAATAATTATGGAAATTAAGAGCTTTTATGTAAGAAACAAAATAAACAAAAACAATCATGAAAGGTTCGTAGAAATGGAGAATTTATCTAGCAATAGAAAAAAATTATTATTTTTTATGATAAATTCTAATTAAAAACATTTAATGAGTACAGAAAATTATTATTTATTTGTTGAGAAAAATGTTTCAATTTTATTATTGTTTTTGTACACTCGGTGTAATATTACAAAAAAAAAAAAAGAACTTTATTATGCATAGACACAGCAGTTGCATTATTGAGTGTTCAGTTTTTATCTAAGCCATTATAGAACAGACGAACCAACAATGAAAAATCTCTAAAACTTCTATAAACCAAAACAGAAATTGAAACACCATTTGCATATATTATGTAAAATCTATTTTCTTTGTTTTTTTTTTTTGTTTATACAATCTGTGTCGATTCAGGACTTTTTCATTCTTTCGTTGCTCCTAATGCACGTAAAACACAATAAGTTTTCCCATGCACCAAAAAAAAAATATGTGGAAAAATCTCATTAATTTAATAAGAAAAATTATTTTACTCAGTGTATGAAAAATTCAATGTATTTGGCTTAAGTTTGACGCACTTACCGATTTAATATTGAAATAAAAACTTTTTCAAAACAATTATTTCCACTTGTTTTTATGGTTGGCAAGCATCTAAAACTTGAAATAAAAAAAAAAAAAAAAAAAACTTTTATTCGATATAATTTTTCCTGTTTCCCCATTTTTTTTTTAATTTATAAAAAACATTTAAAAAAAAAAAATTATTTTTTATGCTCAATAAATTAAAAAACTTGTTGTTTTAAGCAGAAAAAAAAAAACAAAACATATGAAAAAGGGTGTTGTGAACAGGGTGAAAATAATTTCTGTTTTTTTTTTTTTAATAAATAACATTTACAATGCATTAAAATTTATCAATTGTTATTCACAATGTTTATGTATATTTATGTGTTTGTATGTTTTAAACATAAACGTAACATAACAATTCAAACATTTAACAAAAAAAAAAAAAAAATCTTTGTTTACTGAACATGTTTAATAAAATATTATCGTTAACGTTAACATAATACGATATAATATCAATAGAAAGTTAAAAAGTAGCAGCAGCAGCAGCACCAGACAACGACGTAATCATCTTCAATTTTCTTTTCATTTTCTTCTTTATTTATATATTTTTATTTTTATTTAATACGTTTATTCTTAACAATACTTTGCCTCTTCAACTTAATAACAATTGAATAAATTGATACAAAATAAATGTTTATAAGAGGTTTCCATCTCCTGTTAAGTTATTGTTTTAACTTTTTTCCATCCATCCATCCATCCATCGTTTTTTATTCCTTTTGTTAGACGAGTTTTTTTTTTTCCCAATATTTTCTTTCTAATTCCTTCTTCATTTTCCAATTTTTTTTTTTTTTGATGTTGTTGTTATATTTAATATGCATTACAAAAGTATTTTTTTTTTTTTTTGTAAAAAGAAAGTTTAAAAAAAGAAAATTATTTATTTTCCTGATTATATGAGGAACTAATCTATGAAATCATTATTTATATTTTTTTTTTTTATTTATAATAATAGCAACAACAGAACAAAACTGTAACGGCTAAGTTGTGCTTCTTTAAAGAACTTTTAACGTTAAAAAAAAAAAACATAACTGAATGTCATCTTCATTTTTATTTGATAGAATTGATATGTGAAGTTGATCTAATCAATTGAATATACAATTTTTCTTTTCTTTTTTTTTTATGTATTTATGGTTTCACAGTACATCTGTACAGTCATTTTATTTCTTTATTTTTATCTTTATCTTTTGCCTAGTAAAAGAATAAGGATATATAAATAAACAACAACAAAAAAAAAATAAATAAATAAAAATATTACACTCATTTTGTCTACTCTGTTGATTATTATTATTATTATTATAGCCCAAGGGTAATTCATTTAAAAGTAAAATATAATTTATCAACGTCATATATGTGTATGAGCGGTTTTCTTTTTTCTTTTTTTTTTGTTCTATCTTATATCATATATCTATTACATTTCTTACAATTATAAATTGTTTTATATTATTATAACCATTTAATATTTTTACAACAGTGGGTTTTTCGATGCTGCTGTTATTTTCGTTTACATTTCATTTACTTCTTTTTTTTTTTTTCTTTTTTCTTGACTCTTGATAAACATAATAATAAAATATTTAAACATAATATGTAATTCTAATTACTTTATAAATATGTATAGAAAATATATAAATAAATAAAATATTTAACAATTAAATGATTGGGTAAAAATAAAATCAATATTCAATTTTCTAAATGAAAATTGATTATTATGTAATGAAATGTTAATAAAATATTTATTTTAATTATAAATTCGAAAATATGATAAACAAATAAATAAAATCAAAATATCAAAATAAATAAATATAAAAAAGCATCAGTAATTGTATGTTAAATATAGAAAAAAGCACAGGACAACACAAGTTTCAGTTTTCTAATTATTTTGATTACTTTGCCTACGACGTTGTTTCCTTTTGTTAGAAATAAAAAAAAACCCCAAAAGCTTTCTTGTGATAAATGAAGCTTTTTTTTTCATTAATTATCAAATATTCAATCAGGATTTTATTATTCAGGGTAACCACGTTGACAGTATTTATTATTTTTCGCCTATAAATCAATTTCTGATTAAAACTAAAGTTTCAATAATATTTTGTATATCAATTATGGGGGTTGTGGGCTCCTTATAAACTATAAATTCCAAAAAAAAAAGAAAAAAATTAACCTTTATTATAATAATAAAAATAAACAGAGAATTTAATTTAGTCACAGAAAATTTATTCTGCTCTTGGACACAAAATACATGACCATATAAACAAGACAATTTATGATTATTTCTACCTTTTGGTTGCTTTTAATTAATTTAGCAGTTATAGTTTTTTGGTTAACCGTCGACCTCTTAACTAACTTTATGTAAATGTTTATTTAACTATAGTAAAAAAAAAACAACAAAAAATCTTGCACTTAACTTGACTAATATTTGAAATGCAAATACAAGAAAATTAACCTGATAACAAGTGGGAATACCTTTAGGGAAATTAAGAGATTTTTTTTTGATTTTTTTTTTCTTTTCTTTTTTAAACCAAATAGATAAATTAACTTTATATTAGAATAAATATTGATTAGTTTATGCTAAGTAAGTTAGAAAAATAAAATAAAATAAAATAAAATGAATATTAAACATTTGTAAATTGACAACGACAAATTGCGTGTTCAATCTATGATTACATTAGACGAATATAAATTGAAAGTTGCCTAACAAAATAAATTTCTATTTGGTTTTTCCAACCAGTTAGAATGAAAATTTATATTAAAAATTCACAAAACGAATATTTTTAATAGCATTATAAATATTTTAATTTTAATCCTTTATTCTTTCTTTTTTTTTTTTGGTTGTTGTATGTTTTAATGTATCTAAACATTATGTGACATAATTACATTTTAATCACTCACGTACCATAAAATGTTTGGGTCTCATCAACAAATGACAACAGTTAAACAGTTTTTTTTTTTTTTTTTTTTCGTTATTATTGTTACTGCCGCTGTTGTTTTTTTATTTTTGTAATTCTTATTTAACACACGAATAATGAGAAAATGGATACGTGTTATTAAAAATTAACTCATTAATTACGAATTATAAATCGATAAACAATATAAAAGAAAATAAAAATTCTATGTGATGCTGTAAGTTTTGTGCGCTTTTAGATAAATTGGAATTTCTTTTATTTTCTCTTTTTTTTTTTTCTTCCATTCTTATTGTAAAAACAAACAGCATTTGTAATGCTTTAAATGTAAGACCCTTCAAGAATGTTTTTTTTTTTTTTTTTTTTATTTGTGTAATAACTTTGGAACGAGATACAAAGTTTAAAAAAAAAATTTCGATATTATATTGTCAAACTATAAATAACAATAATAATTTAACAAAATGTTTTCGCTCGTATTTTGTGCTGTGCTTAAGTTACCGTCATGGTCATTGCTTCTTTATTTTTTCTGCATCAATAGAATACTAGATAATGTAACTGGATATTATTATTAATATTATTCACATGTTTGACCTATAATACACATTCATAAAAAAAAAAAAAAAACTACAGATTTTACATCAAGTAAGTACACTTACTTATCTTATAAACGAAAACAAGTCAAATCGAATATACTCAACTCATTTTTCATCGTGTCCTTCCATCACAACCAGCTTATTTATTTTTCCAACTTTATTTCTATCGTTTAAATAAAATATTAAACAGAGTTTTAGTTACAGACATAGATTATTCCGTCCTATTTTTTTTTTGTAGCATATTTGTAAATATGATCAAAGCTCTATTGTTTTTAAAAACTGAAAACTTCTCAATTCTTCTTTTAATCCCAGGTATTTTATTTATGACATCTCTGCAAATAAATACATATACAAATACATAATCATTTATTCTTTTTTAATCACATTAAATAATTAAAATAGAATTTTTAAGTTTGTTTGTATTAAATTTTTTTTTTTTTTTTTGTGTGGATTTGCTGTAGGATTTTTGTTTACTCCTCATATGCTGAATTTGCAATTCTTATATGAAAATGTAAGAGTTTTGTTGACATAATTATATTAAAAAAAATTTTTTTTTTTTAATATCCTTTTTTGCTCTAATTCCGTCAGTTAATCTATTTGTTTTTTTTTTTACTACAGATTCCAACCACACCGTTTTACCGTCATGAATTTAATTAACATTTTCAATTATCTTCGATATAAATAAATCACATTAATTATACAAAACAGAGAGAATAAAAAAAAAAATCATTATCGATTAGCATTAAAGGATAGTAAACAATTGTTTTTCTTTTTTTTTTTTTTATCTAATTTAATTTAATTAATTGCACAATTAAATTGTAAACAAAACAAATATAACGTCAATACAACATTTTATAGCGTATCGTTAACTCGTTAACCAGTAAAAAAAAAAAATTCGATATAAAATGTATATTCGTTTGGCGAATGTTTATGTGTCTCAAGAGATATTAGATTCAGTGACTATTTATATAGATAAAAATGTTTGTTGTAATGATTCTTATCTAATGAGGTGATCTTCAAGATCGAAGGTGGATTTTTATTATTTTATTTATATATATAAATGTGTGTTAGCCAGTTGTTTACACAAACAAGTTTTTGGTAGCAAAATTTCCATATTTTACATCAACCCCCCCGAAAGCACATATTTACTTAGTTTTACAAAAAAAGAAAGCTTGATTAAACTTAATTTATTATTGTTTAAGAAAGTATAAAAAGATATTAACATAGAGAATACTTTATCTTACTTATAAGATCTATTTAATTATTACTGATTATGACATTATTTCTGTTGTTGGTATGATAGCAATACAAAAAAAAAAGTACAAAGTACATTCTGCGCAGATATTCTCCTCAAATTATAACTCCGAAATGAACATGAAAAATATCCCTCCGATGGGTAAAAATTTTCTTAAAGGAGAAATTTTTTTCAAATCTCGCCGTTTCGTTTAAACAAAAAGTAAAAAAAAAAAATAAATTCTTTCCTACGTTAGTTAGTTTAGAATTTTTATGGAATTCTGTACAAAATATAAGAGCGTGATTATACATAAAGTTGGATTAACATTTCAGAAAGAATACAAAATAAACTTTGGGTTAATGTGATGACTAAAACGATATAAATAATAATCAAAAAAAAAAAAAAAAAAACAAACACGAAATAACCGAGAAGATTTTAATAAACTTTTAAAACATAAAACTGAATGCGCACAGTATCAATGTGAAAAGAAATAAAAAAAAAAAAAAAATTTAACGAGTTTTCTAATAACAATAATAATAATAATAATAATACGTCTAAGAAAATACATTTTTTTTTTTTAATAACTTTATTATTAGTAAGACGAAGTTTGAAATCTATAAAACTAAATAAATATTATTATTGGGAAAACTGAAAAATAAAATAAAAAACCGACTGTTAACCTCGTTTTCTAGAATATTTGGTTTTTAAGATATTTTTCTATGTAGATTTCTAGTATTTGTTGAGTGATTAATAATGAACAAATCATGACATGAATGTCAATGAGCTGATTTTAGGCGTATACTACGTAATAATGATTTAATTCGTACATAGTCTGTTAAATAATTTGTCACCAATGGATTATATTTGCTGGAAAAATAACGAAGATTAAAACAGCGTTTAAATAAAAAAAAAAAAATTTTTGACAACATTTGATGGAGACATAAAATAAGGAAGAAAAAAAAAAGATTTTTTTTTTTATATCACCTCACATGTCATAGGTATTCGAATAGGATAAAACTGAAATAAAAAGCGAAATGTTCCTCACTTAAAATAAAAAATAATTCGGTATCCTTATCAAAACATAACGAAGATAAAAAAGAGTTAAGCATCTCACTCAAGGAATGTTAAGTAAGAACACCATATGGTTTCTGAGAAAGACGACGGGATCGTAGATAAGGCATGAATATTAGATGTGCCTGTGGAAACGTTTCGCTATAGTATAGTTGGGTAGTTGCTGGTGAGAAGCAGACTCTGACTCTGACTCTATTCAACGACGAAACTACGAATTACATATTCGATGTACAATTTCTGAATGCTTTCGTTTGAATCGGTTGGTATCGCAGATGGAAATTGATCCTTTTCTACAATTTTTTAAGAATCTAACCAGCGAGTACTTATGCTCCTCCTCGCCTTGCTGCAACAAACATCAAAATGTATTATATAGTGTTATGATCTGTATTAAAAAAATAAGAAAAAAAATACAAAACACGTAACAGACGTAAAAATTCGCTGGTTAACTAGTAACAACATGGCATAGCGCAATGCCGATGTAAAACTGAAATCGTTTTTCGTAGTGCACAGTGCTAAAAAAAAAAATTACGAGCGATGCTTTAAAACGAGGAGGCTGGCGTTGGTGGCAGTGGCAGTGGCGGTGGAGCAGATGTTATAAGTTTTTATGGTGCAAATCATTCCATACATGATAGAAATTTTTATTCGTTTTCATTATTTTATTTATGCAAAAATACATTTAAATTCTTTTGACGTACAAAACGATGCGCCACCATCAACACACAGATGTTTGATATATATTTCTCAACATTTTTCTTTCTTTTTTTTCATCCATCTCGCCATATTTTACTTTATGCTATAATTTTGTACACGACACATAATATTAAATATTTAATGATCGACACCACCTTTCGAAAGTTAATTTCTTCTTAGTTATTTAACACAATAAATCTCACCAAACGTTTTATTAATTTCACAAACCAAAGATGTTGCGAAAAAAAAATGTTTGCCAGTGTTTCCCACCCGAATCGTATAAATATATTAAATAAAAGTTTTTTTTTTCTGCAAATTATTCTATTCTGCTAGATAAAAGAAGTGAAAAACTCAATATTTTTCATGAATGAAAATAAAATCGTTCCATTGTTGACATGGTTGACGGTAATTTTCCTTTAAAAGCATCTTTTTAAATTGAATGAAAGACTAAGACCGACCGGAGAGGATGTTGCAGAAGAAAAAGACGTCTAAAAATCGATTTAAAATTGGTCAAATAGAAATCGGTTTGAATTGTTATCTAATAAACCATTGTGTGGTAAATATATTGGTAAATTAAATGGGACAAAATTAAACAGTGAAATAGTCAGAAGTTTTCTATTTTATTTCTCTTCCGTTTTCTAAACACAATTCAACTTCTTTTTTCTTTATTTCTTTATTTATTTGCTATTCTTGTAACAAATCACGATTATTAATTAAAGTAATTACGGATGAAGTTAATAAAGCTACTAGGTAAACACACATCTTAAATGAAATTATTTGATTAAATAAAGCAGACGATTGAAAATTGATTTATTTGTTAACAGGTTGTAGAAATTAATGTTCTCTATATAATCCGGATGGGGCTCAACAAAAACAGATTATGACTATTTCCAATTCTAAAGTAAGAATACAAATCTTATCGTAAGCCGTAAACGATATCTTAAAGAAGACGAAGAAAAAGAATAAATAAATACAGAAAGAACGATAAGCAGTGATATTAATTCGTGTATTGTATTGTTTGTAGATAAATCTCCATGGAATCCCTTAGCAAAATTGCTAATTTTTTTCTTCATAACTCTCACAATGATAATAAATATTTTTTCAGTCCCTTTTTTCCTACCAAAAATAAAATTACTACTAAACTGTTCAATTGAATTAAATAACAAAAAAAAAAAAATAAATATTTTTTTGATAACTACCTGTTAAAACGTCATTAAAACACTTTTTCTTTTTTCATGTCTATTTTAATTAAAATATCCACTTAAGGGTAATGCTTTCAAATAATTTAACTTCAACAGCATTATAAACACTTAATGACATAGAAAAAAAAAAAATTTAATTAATCAATAACGCATACATTGCATAATTTTTTATGCAATTGATATCAGCTTAACACAATAAAACTTTTTGTTTTTTAAAGTGCATACTGAATAAAAAATAATTAAATTAAATTCAATTCAATAAAACTATTATTTGGTTTATGGTTGTTGTAAAAACAAAAAAAAAAAAAAAAAAAAATTAAATTAAATAATGCTAAAAAGCACTAATAAATTTTAATAAAAAACCAAAATCCTTTCTTTTTTTTTCGCTAAATTTTTATTTATATGCTATATGCTCACGTCTCCCCCATGTATTTCGCTCTAGCTCTACCCACAAAATTTCTCTCATTGCTCGCACATTAAAAAACATAAAAAATTTATTGCATTTCTCTGAATAAATTTTTTAAATAAAAAAAAATGTAAACAGCATGTGACAAAATGATATTTGCATTAAATATAAAACTGAAAACACCACAAAAAAAAAAAAAAAAACGAAAAATTTTTCTTATACGTTTTTTTTTTTTTATCTCTTGATATTCAGCAAACATTGCATAAAACGCAAAACCAGAGAATAGAAAAAAGGAAAAAGTTTAACGTAAAAGACATAAAAATTGAATTTAAAACAAAAAACGAATTTTTTTTTTTTGCATAATCAATAAAGAAAGAAAGAAAAAAAAATGTATTTCGTCGTTGTTATTTCTATTCGTTTTAAGTGTTATCCAAACTTTTATCCTGTTTATTATTTTGAATAATAATTTGTCAACGATATGATTAATTAATTTATTTTATAGGAATTTTCTTTTTTAACTTTCTTACTTAACTTTCTTTCGAAAGATATTTATAGAGACAGAGAGAGAGAAAGTAAATAGAAATTCTATTTTTTTTCAAAAATATATTTAAATAAAATTCATAACATAAATTGATTTTGCTGACAAAAATTAAATATATATATTTTTTTTTTTTTGGATGGATGGCTGGCTGGTTGGTTGGTTATATAACAACAAAAGCAAATGACAAGCCCTTTTTACCATCTATACAATAAATTGTATTCTGGTATTTTATTTTGTCATAAAAATTTATTGAGTATTATGTAAATTTTTTTTTTTTTTTTTATTTTTATTCTGAAATTTATTTATTCTCTATCAATTGCTTGTCATATTAAAATATTTAAATTTTCGTCGTCTTCTTCTTCTGCTTTTTTTTTTTGTTAAGCAAAGAAAAATATCCACAGACACAAGAAAAATATTGCAAACTAAGGAATATCTACAGTGTTATTGAAGGGTAGGTACAATAATACTACAATATGTTTTATTATATTTATACGTAGAACATGGTTAAGAACATAAAATAGATATTAAATGTCTGTGGACTAATTATAAGATTATGTAGGTGTATGTTTGTGAGAACTATTAAGATAATTTTTTTAGTTTTTTTACTAAATGTCTAATGCACTAATAATATATTTTTAATCGAATATTATATGTTCGCTTATCAATGCCTTAGTTATTTATTTACTATATATATTTATGCATAAGGGTAAATACCGTAGTTCCTTACTAAATCTACATAATGATGTTGTAAGAATGTAGATTAGACATTTTTTCAATTACTTATCTAAATTACTTTTTACTCTTCTTTTTTTTTGATTCAATCATAACAAGATTATTATGATTTTCTTTAACATATTCTTTAACGTATTATTATCTTGCCAATTTTTAATATATATATATATATATATATATATATATATATATATATATATAAATAAAAAAGAAGCAAACTTTGTTTTAATCTATCTCAAGAAATTCGTCGTCTTCTATTTCTTAACTTAATTTTTGTAAATAATAATGCAGCAAAACAAATACATATTACGTTAAGTATAACGATGAAAATTTCATTAAACATAATTTAAATATAATAATCGTATTTTTTTTTATTTTTTTTTGTTGGAGAGAAAAATATATTCCATTAAAATAAAAATAAAAAAATTTTTTTTTCCCCATTACTTTGCAAATTTTTGTTGTTCCTTTTCTTTTTTCTTTTTCCTTTTTTTTTTTTTTTATTATTATAAAATATGCAATGAAAATTTTCTCTTTTCTTTATATTTTGTGTGTGTGTGTGTTAAAACAAACATTACGATACAATATTTATAAAGCACGGGGCAAAACGAAAAATTCATTAAAAACAGAAAGTAATGGCGAAACAGAAAAAACAGAAAAAAAAACGCGCACGGTGCGAGAAAAAAGAAAAAAAAAACGATCCTTCAAGTGAGTGCGAATGTTTATTAAGTTATTAAACAAGTTTAAGTAGTATAAACTGAGTGACTATGGACCATGCCTATGGTTTATTTAAATTTGTTATATATTTTCCACAAATTCAGCAAAGGACTAGTGAACAGTGATTCTTGCGAGAGAGAAAAAAAAACTCAAAACCGTTGTTAATATTATATAAAGTTGTTTGCTTATAAAGCTTAAATGGTAGAAAAGAAAAAGAAAAAAGTTATTTTATTCACAAAGTTTATAAAAGAAAGAAGAAAATTCTAATATTAAAACACAAAAAAAAAAAATAATAATAATAAATAAGTGTGGTGGTATGGGTTCTGGTTAAAATGTGTTAATAATTATGATTTGCTTCGTTTTCTTTTCATTTTCTTTCTTCATTTTCACAACTTTTTTGTTATTTGTTTTTTTATTTATTACATTTTTCTAAGGATAAGGGCAACAAGTTAATTTCACTGATTGTTTGATATTTAAATAATAGAAAGCAAAAATAGAAAAACAAAAAAAAACAAAAAAAATTCAAAATATTATTCATGTAGTCACACAATAAATGCAAAATTTAATTGGTATAAAAAATCGTAAAAAAAAAGCTCGTACATGATATGAGATAGTAACGTAAAAAGCTTTATTTATTTTATTTTTTTTTTCTTTGTACAAATTTATAATAAAAAAGGTAGAAAACTGCATGCAAACGTTAACATATGTTTTTCCTTTTTATGATTACACATAAAATATTTTTATGTGTTCAATAACTTGTTGAAGCTTAATAAAAATTGTGGTCATTGATTATTCTTTTCGTTTTTTTTTTCTTTTTCACTGTTTTTTACGTTAAATTAAGTTTTGTTTAGTTTATTGATCCACAGAAAAACAATCCACATGCAGATAGAACCCAGCAGAACTAAATAAATATTGTCGGGTTGTAAAGTGTTTTTTTTTTTTTTTTTTTTTGTTTTTGTTTCCCCTTTAAAATTTTGTAAAGCTTTATATCCTTTAATTAAGGAAATTGAATAATTTCTTTAACAAAAAAACATTCACATTGTAATTAGGTGGAATTAAAATGTTCTTACGTTATTCAGCGTACAGTTTAATTTTTATGTGTGTTAAATAAGAGATGAGAAAAAAAAATAATTTACATTTTTTCGTTGTACAATTCAATTTCGTTAAATAAATAATAATTATAATTTTTTTATATGCAGAGAAAATTATGTAATTAAAAGTTGCAACAGCAAGCAACAGTAGCAGCAAATGTAAGCAACAATACAAAAAAAAAAAAAGCTGCAAGTTAATAATTATTAATGTTCTTTCACATAATTCTACTCAGTTTTTATTTCTTTGTCGCCTATATACCAATTTATGTTTGCTACCATAAAACTTTATAACTCTTCTACTAGTTTCTTCTCCTCTATTTTTTTTTTTTTTTTTCGTTTTTTTTTTTAATATAATTAGTTTTTCTTTTATTTATATTTATTACCCAACCATCCTAAATAATAAAAAATACAAAATACAAAAAAAAAAAAAGGAAGAGAAAAGCAAATATAAAGTTGTTTGTTTGTTTCTTCCTCATTTTTTTTTTTTTATCTCAACAGTTGCACAGATGGTCAACAGTTGCAAATAGTAAATTGGTTTTAAGTTACTCTGTCGTTGTATAATAATAATAATAATAATAATAAAACAAAAAGTAAGTAGGGAAAAAAAAAGTTTACTAAAACGTAGTAACTTTTAACCAGTATCATAGTGTATTCAGTATTTGATACGGAAAGGATATCACACGCCAGGAGAGTGTATATCAGATAAAAAGTTACAGCACTGCTTTCAACACTCATTTTACAATTACTTTGTGCACAGTTAATATTTATTACAAAGAAAAATTCTTTCATTTAAGTAAATTATTTAATAAAAAATAATAAAGTTGTCACAGTTGTCATCTAAAATAAAATTTGATATCGTTTTCCTCTATCCAATTATATATAAGAAAAAAATAAAATTAATTTACCAATTATCTGGATTACCTGTACCAATCTATTGGAATAAAAATTCAATTTTTTTTTACAAAATAACTTGTATAAATAATCGTTATGCTTTAATTGGATCATCATTTACTCATTATCACTTAACCACAATCACCACATGTTATATGGTATTGTCTATTAGAGTTAGGGTCATAATGCGACACGGTGCACAGTTCGTTGCAATTTAATGGACCAATAAAATTTGATTTATTCTTTGTATATTTATTGTAACTAAATTAAGCTTTTATGTATTCATACATAACTCAAGTGTATTGATAATGGAAAATTTATTATACAACTGGGAATATTCATGATTTCATTCTGATTTACTTCACTCGATTTTGTTATTTGTTTAGCGTAGAATAAAAAAAAAAAAAAAAACCACCTCTCGTCATGATTATGATAAAAATTGATGTATTTTCCTTGTACACATTTTATATTTTTTGTAATTAAATTATAATTTATGGTCGTGAATCAGTGCACAGAAAAACGCTTAAGGCATAAAGGTAGGTAAGGCATGAAAAAGGTTTTTCGAATTTTTCGTTAAAACTACAAAAGACGAGACAAACTTAGAGTTTAACAAGATTTGTAAAAAAAAAAATAAAAACACTTTGTCAAAAACAGAAACTTTTTTTTCTTTTAATATTTAATAATAATTACAAAAAACTATAAAGTTAATAATTTTTTATTTTCTTTCGTCGCTTTATCAAAACTTTCGCTTTGTGAAAAAAAAATAGAAAAAAAGTTTTTAATTTAAGTTAAATTTTGTAAAAGCAGCAACCGATATGATTCATGAAATAACATTGAAATACTTTTAAATAAAAAAAATGTTCTAATCTTAATTTATCACGACACTTATTTAGTCAAAAATGCGAAAGAAAAAAAAAAAAAGAAAAAAAAAAAATAAATAAATACGTACAAGTGTCCACTTAAAGTTTGAAACAAACTTTTAAACATATCGTTCGTTCGTTCGTTAGTTATGGTAAGTTTACTTTGTACAAACATTTTCTGTAATAAATACAGAGAGGCAAAAAAAAAAAAACCTCAAAAGCGTTAGTTTAATATGCGTAAAAATAATTTTTTTTTTCTATTTTTCACCGTTTGATATATTTGAGCTTTTATATATATATATATTTTTTTTTTAATGAAGATTTCTTCTTAATGCTTTTTCTGTATTGAATAAATGAATAAAAAAAATAAAAATTAAATTTAAGTACATGGGGCGGGTTTATTATAATCAAAAACATTATCTCTCTTCATAGAATAGAAATTCTCATGTGTAAAGTGTGTTGTGTCGTCTGTACGATTTTCTTATAAAATTTGTTTTGTATAAAGAGATGCAAATGATTAATATTTATATCTATTTACCTGATGTATTTATTGATTTTATTTTATTGAATTCATTCATTCATTTATTTATTTATTTATTAATTTTAATGAAAGTTCATGATGGTAAGTACTCTAGACAAGTCATTGACATAAAGTAATGATGAACATAAATTCATAACGACACTATTGAAACATATTTTTTTTCTTTCATACTCTTTCTCTCTTTTTTTTTCCTTTTTAAAAAATTATTATTTTCTTTATTTATGTTTATTCAATCAAATTTATTTTAATAATCCATAAATAAAAATAACGATTGTGATTTATTATTCTTATTAATAAGAAAAAGAAAAAGAAAAAGAAGCAGCAGAAGACGAAGAAAAATAATAATAATAATTATTATTATTATTATTGTGACATTAAAAATCTCCTTGAAATTTTAATTATAACTCTGTTATGTATCCAAATATAAATGGGTTAGTACAAGAAAAAGAAAAACAAGAAAAAGATTAATCGTATAAAATTGTAATATAATTTCCTTAAGGCTATCAAATAACCCTTAGGTTATCGGTCATTTTCAAATTATTATGGCACACATGTTTCTAACTTAAATTATCGTGGATCATATGGTCAAACTGTACATAACAACATACATATACAGGATAATAGCGAACAGATTTTGTTGTTAGAAAATACAACTCAAAGAAACAATAAAAGATTTATTTAATTTAACTGGATTAAGTAAAATTAATTATGCAGATTTATTTATTTATTTAAAGAAAACAACAAGAAAATCATGTTATGACTTTTTCATTAAGTTTGTGAAGTTTTTTTTTTTTTTTAAACTATAAATATATATATAAAAAAAGACATATAATTAATCATACGGAGAGTACTTATTGTAATAGAAATAGGATGAAGAAATTCACTTACATTTCGTATACTGAATAAACAATAAAGTTGAAATTATTAATCAGATAAATCAAATAAAACAGCTAAATGTCTTAAAATAAATATACTTGATGGATGTAGACAATAAATCTTGAAAAAAAAAAAAAAACTTTATTTCTTATTTAAATATTAGAGAAATTGGGGCTTTTTCTTTCTCTCTCCTTTTATTATTAGAAAGTATTTTTTCTGTTTTCCTTATTTAATTGACAATATTGGCTGAATTGTTTTTTTTTTTGTGAACCCTATTGATTGATTTAATTCTTCCAAGAATATTTGAAAAATGATTAATTATTTATTATTTATTGGTTAAATTTTATGTGGACCTTTATACTAATTTTGGTTACAGCGAGGTTTGCAATGTTTGCGACACACACAGAAAAAAAAAAAAACAAAAAAGATCAAAGCTATTAAAGGTAGTAATTCCGTGTTAGCCAGACAAACCGAAATCTAATTATTTCTATATTTCAGGGATGTTTTTAATTATAACAAATATAAATGTATGCTTTTTGTATCAAAAAAAAAAAAAAAACAAGACCTAATGAAATTTATATAAAATTATTTGGTGACCGTCATAAAAGTTCACATAACAAACATTTCTCGGTGTTATTTAATCAAATTAAGTAAATTATATTTCACATCTTTACCTTTCTTTTTGTATATTTTTTTGTATTTTTCTACAAAGTACATATTAATTTTATTAACTATTTATATATCCTGTCCAAAAAGTGCACCAAACACTGTATATTGTGTTAAATATTTTATATTTTTATAGCACGAATATTAAAAAAAAAAAAAAAAAAATTCATTTTTGAGAGACAAACAAAACACAGTGACAACAAATGTAATTCAAAATGCAACGAAGAAAAAGGTTAAATAAAAATAATAATAATAATAGTGGAGAGTGTAGACAATAAAAAAATCGTTGAGGAATTATATATTAAACAGAAGTAAAAAAGGTATAAAGAATTCGTCTGCTGCAGTTTTATTTGCTGCAAAAAAAAAAAAAATGAATCAACATGAGATCTGTACAATGAAAATTCTAAGAGAAACACAAAAAAAAAAATAAATTATGTTTAATCAATACAAAAATTATTCTTACATGTAAAATGTTAACATTCGACTTTCATTACATATATATATATATATATATATATATGCATGCTAAATAATTTATTCATTTTGGATAGAAACATGCATTGATTTTATCCCTCGATTGTTGTGTTTTTTTTTTTTCCCTTTTTTCCTTTTTTCTTTGTTTTTCATCGTTTTTGATTATTCAACGTTTAAGTATATATTTTGTGTGTTTTGCATCACAAAGTGGATAGTGTTTTATTTTACATTAAAATCTTGCTTATATTATACATGTTAAACAAAGTATTATCGTATAGAATAATGTGATGTTTGTAACATATCATCGAGTTGATTACAACCAACATATATATCTATATATATATATATATCTAAACACATAAAATGTAGTTCATGGAAAGTACATGACATCCATAAAAATCAAATGATGTGGATTATTTTCTAATATATTATTTTAACTCACCGCCAACCATAACAGAGAGAAACATAACACATTTACATATTTTAACGTAATACGTCTTACTTTCGTGTATTAATATTGTTTTACATAAAAAAGCATAAATTTAGCATAACAATAAACAGAAAAGCAGTCATTTAATAAATATTTATCATTTTCATAAGTTATTGACACATGGAGATTGTAAATTAATTATAAAGCTTTTGCTTATAAACCTCATTTTTTAAAAGACAGAAAAAATCGGAAGAAAAAGACGATAAAAAAAAAAAGAAAAAAAAAAAAATTTTTCTTTAAATTTGCAAAGTTTTAAGTTTTTTTTTTTTTTTTGTTGAAAAAAGAAAAAAAAGTTTAACTTTTGGTAAACTTTTATTGGGACTAACATGGCAACACAACAACTGTTGCTTTACAAACGTTACAATTGAAATAAATATCTCCAACAACTACAAAATGGATAAAAAAGGAAAGAATCAAATCGAATGTTGAAGACAAAAAAAAAAAGAAAAACTTTTCGTTATTTTCCCTTATTTCTGTTAACTATTTTTTTTGTTTTTTTTTATCTTATTTAACTTATCCCAACACCCAGCTATAATAAACAATCAACTTAAAAAAGGGGAATAGAAAATGTGACTTTAAAGCTTTATTGTTATTTATTTATAAAACACTGAACACGACCAGTGATTTCTTTTATTTCCTTTCTTCCTTTCTATAAAGAAAATAAATTTCAAATTCGTTTTGCATATAGCAAACGTTTAATGCTTTAATAATTAACGAAAAAAAAAAAATAAATAATTTTTTATCCCACAATAAACAAATTTTGACAGGGTGTTTATTTCCCCATCATTTTCGTTCAAATTTTATGTATAGCTGCTATTTACAAATTAAATTAATTAATAATAAATATTTAACATTTTAATTATAATCATTTATGGATTTTTATTGATTGTTAATATTTTTATTTTATTTTTTTATTATTGATTTCGTTCGCAATTTTATATGACTATGAATAGTGAATATTCTACGTGGTTCATGGTTCTATTATGTATGCAATGGGTTATACATTGGTTTATTGAATGAACGTTAAATGTTTCTATTTACACAGTAGTTGATATATAATTAAAAAAGAAAAAAAGAAAGTAAAACAAATTATTTTTTTCCATTTAAAAAAGAAAATTATATTGTGACAGACTGCTAGTGAAATTTTGTGTAATAAAAATTTATATATTCATATGTGAAAAAAAAAAAAAAATTGTAATTCAGTTAAAGTGGAAACCAAATAGAAGTGTAATTAAAATATTATTTATGATTGTGACAAACATATGATATATATATATATATATTTATTTATTTTTCATTTTATAATTAAATGAAAGATTTTAATTAAATTGCCAAAAATACAAAAAATTGTGTGGATGTTTTTTTTTTTTTATTATTTCCATGAATTAACAACAGGAGAAAATAAATCATAAGTGATTTTATTCTTACCCCATTTATTCATTATTATTTAATCACTGTAAATTTACCAGTACTGTACTGTGTGTGTGTGTTTGCTTACATTATAAACGCAATTATATTGTGTGTTTAGCATATTAATAATAAAGTAAGGGGTAAACATTTTTGATATGTTGATATGACTTTATGTTTAATATTATTATTATTATTATTATTATTGTTGATGCTGTTGTTGTTGTTGTTTTGTTAATGAACACCATTTAAGAAAGGCAGCTCATTGTTTTCTGGTTTTACTAATATCGTAAAATGATTTAATTTTCTGATTTTATGATTTTATTGGCATATGATGTGGGTTTTTTGTGTTTTGTGTTTTTTTTTTTGATTAATATCATTGACTACACGGTTGTATTTTAATAGCAAGTTATAGAAATTTAATACATAGCATTGGTATACAAAATATTAAAGGTATCCAATGGCAATGGTAATAATAAAAATAATAATAAAAAAAATTAAATTTTGTGAGAGAAGTAGAAGTAGAAGAAGCAAAAAAAAAGATTGATTGAAATGAAAAGGGTATTTACGTATGGTATGTACGTTCGTTCGTACGTATACATCGAAATCTATTTCACATTAGATTAGCAGCGAGAGCATAATACATGTGCTTAAAGCAAGTATTCCTTCACGAGGTTCTAATACTATTCATTGATATGCCATTCAAATAATTTTTTATTTTTTTTACACAAAATCATCTAATATACAGATATGTTGCTTCTACTTTTTGCTTTTGCTTTATCTTTATTATAAGATGGAAAATTGATTGACATTTATAGAAAAGATCATTTTTCCGATTGAATAAATATATTATTCCTCTTGTCTAAATCTATATCAATTCCTAAATATATTCATATAATAGAAAATTTATCTTTTTTTTTTTTTTATTTAAAACAATTATTAAGGCCAAAAAAGTGATTTTCACTGAACACAAATTTTCTAGTGGTGATAACTTGAGAAATAAATTTTTTTTTTATCGAAAAACTCCAAGAACCATTTGCAAAGTTTCAGGTCGATTTGAATTAATTGAATTTTCACGACGAAAAATGCAATTTTTGGTCAAACAAATTTTTCATTCAGCTGAAACTGGGTAAGAAGTTTCGTATCAGGACCACAAATATCCTGTATAAATATTTTTGCTCTAAGAAGATTTTAATCAGAAGTTATAAACAATTAATTTTCCGTATTTTGTTAGAAAATATTAAATCTAAAATTAATTTTTATTTATTTTTGTTGTTGTATATCAAGTATTAAGTTTTCAAGTAATTTAATAAAAAAAAAATAATAATAATAAAACGTTCAGTCTGTTTGTGGTTTTATAATAATATAAAAGCTTTTTAAGTGGTTATTACTTGCGAATAATAAATATAAATTTATGTAGTTTCCTCCACCGTATTCTACACTAAAAATAATTGATTATTATCTAAAATTTTATCAAGTTATTGTCAACAAGTAAATTTTGCAAATTAATTTTTCCCCAAATTTCATACCTTGAATACATTTAAATAAAACTTTAACGTTTTACCTGAAACTTTAATTAAAAATATATATTTTATTATGTAATATTGAATATGTGAAAATGATGTTTTAAGTAAATATACATATGTAAAATGTATGTATAGACAGGAGCAGTAGCAGCAGCAGTAGCAGAGACAACAGATTATAAAGGCTTTTAAGCGATAAACAATATCAAAACAAACATCTTAATATATATGTTAGAAAATTTTCGTGTATATTTTTCACTCAACTCATCTCTGTAAAATATTTTATTACAACTTTTCTACTTCCTTTTAACTTAAATAATCAGATTTACCTTTCATTTTGACAATTCGTTTTCTGTATCTTATTATCTACATACGTTTATTATATATGAATGGGTGAGAATGAGTGAATTTATATTTTGTAAAATGGATTTTTACTTCTTTTTTTTTCAAGTATTTTAAGCAATGAATAAAAGGATAAAGGAAGAAAATCTGCACAGCTAGAAACCTTAAATATGATGATGGTCCCAGGAGATTGAAAAGCACTCAGCCGCTTTGATGTGTTCATGTCTCTCTTCATACTTTTACTGTTAATAAAATTTATTATAAGCACATTACACTGTGCAATATTTAAGACTGTCGCCAATATATCCTATAAATCAATTGAATAATTTTTTATAACGAAAGACAAAAAAATGTAACTATAGAGGGATCAAATTGGATTTTTAACGGTTTTTGTCTTTTAACGCACACAACACAGTCAACAATCCGTGTATCCTTAAATAAAAAATAATGTGAATCCTTAAAAATAGTTAAGATTGTTTAAATAAGTGTTTAAGGAAAGAAAAAACAAAAAAAAAAAAATTCTGATTATAAATTTAAGACACGTTTGTGTTTCATTTTGGTCCCAATTGAGATTGGCGATATTTTTTTTTTTTTCTACTTGCCTTTGTTTCTTCTTGCCGCTTCCTTTTCTTTTTCTTTTTATTGAGATTGTATTTTGGGATTACCACAAAGATTGACATTACTAAAATATAAACATTATGTGATTGAACCGTTGCTATTTGGATATAACGGAAAACTCCCTTACGGTTAACAATAGACAGTCAACAAATTTATATCAAGTCAGTTTGATCATTTCGACAAATTATTGCAAAGGGAAATAAATGTTTTTTTTCTTTTTTTTTGCCATGGCTGTTTTATTGCATCAAGCGAGAATTTTTTTTTAATCGAATTTTAAATAAATATTGTAAAGTTTCTTTTTTTAACACCTTTTATGCTTTATGTTTTATGTTTTTCTTATAAATTGATTAAATATCTGATAAAATAAATAATAAATCATTTAACTTTTTTGTCATTTCTCTTATAGGAAATTTTTCATTGCATTTTGTTTGCACTTTGGTCTAAATTTAAATAAAAAAGAAAAAAACACAAATGTGACAGGATAAGATACTTTTCGTATACATAAATCATAATTTTTTTTTTTGAAGTTTGAAATAGGTAAGAAAAGTTTCAACATAAACATAACATACGGCACAGTATGGTGGATTTTTTATTTATTTTTTGTTTTTTCTTAATCAATAAAATTGCAAACTGAAAATTTTGAATCAGTTTTTTGTGTTTTTGTAGATGAATATTTACTATTAGAATCTGAATGATGGAAGTGACCTAATAAACATTAAAATTTGAAGGAAAAAATACATTATTATGCTTAGCATGAACTTATGGACATTAAATGTTCGTTTAAAATAACATCAAGCCAACGACATGGACGACGATGACTATTTATTGACTTCGCTTGCAGAATGTTTGCAGAATGTCAAAGCCCAAAGGTAATTTAGTAAAAAAAATAAAAGAGATAATTTATCAATGTCACATTACCATGATGTTTCATATTTATTTACTGATTACACAACACAAGTCAACAGTGAAATAATTTTCTTTTTTTTTTTAATTTCGTTCTTAGTTTTTATTACAATTTTATTCCGTGTACCAAATCTTTACCGCATTCGCACACACACATAAGTATTTAGAAGACAACAATATTTTTTTTTTTTTTTATATTATTCTCAATTGTATTCTTGTTAGTTATCCTTGATTTACTCATTTCTATACAAACATAACATAACATAACATCTAAAAGGTATAATAATAAAAACGTGACAAAGTTTAACAAGAAAAATCTACTTGTTTGCTGTGGTAAACTTGTGTGAATACTAACGACAAAATTTCATAGTTTTTTTTTTTTTTTCTTTTTATGCATATAATACACCTCCTTATATACAGCAATTTTCTTTATTGATACCAATAAAAAATAAAAATCTACATTAATTGGGATAAAACATGAAAACACTTTGTTTTGTTGCGTTAAACCAGTAATTAAACGGTTTTGATTTGAATTTGTATTATTTTTTTTTTCATTTCTTTTCTCTCTCATCTTGATTTTTATTACATTATGTTTTATATTCGATTATAATTTATTGCGAAAATTAAATTATTTTTCCCTGACAGTAATAAATAAAAAAAAAAAAAAAAACCTGAGGTTTATTTCTTAGAAATTCAATTTAAATGAACTTAAAAAACATATATTTGCGCTCGTTTCTAATGTCACTTATTTTTACGTTTTCGTTTTTCGTTTTCTTTTCTGTTTATAATAAATAACAAAAAAAAAAAAAAACACAGAAAGAAAAGAAACGAAAGTTCCTCTTCAGAAATAATAATAATAATAATAATGCGGAATACATTTTCCCAATAAAAGAAAATGTGAAAATAACACAAGAAAAAACAGCGAACAAATTTAATGTCCCAACAGATCAAATTGTAGTCAAACAATTTAAAAAAAAAAAACGCCCTTTTTGTCATTTACATTATAATAATAATAATAATAATAATAATAATAATAATAATAATTTTCCTTGTCACTTTAAAAAAAAAATTTATTTATTTATAACTTTAAATCAAATGGGAATTATTATAAAAATCTTCTAGCGGTTGGTTCTTCTGTTAATTTAAATTAATAATAAATAATAAATAAAAAAAAAAACAAAAATGTATTTGATTTAAATTTTTATGCAAGCAAAGGTCTTAGCCTTTTTTTTTTTTCCCCGAATTTTTTGAATATAGATTTATTTAATTCATAACAAACATACCCTATAAATATAATAATATTTCTAAAATTAAATGAAAGCTACAATTGTATTATTAATTATTTTAGTATTCTTGTTGATAGTTTTAATTAAAATACATTTTTTTTTTTCTATCTTTATTTATTTTAACCTGAAGCTCATACATATTTATAATATTAATAAAGTCTTTGTGCTTAACCAAAAAAAAAAAAAAAAAAAAATAGAATTATAACCAGGTATAGCTTTGATTGTTAAGTAAAAAAAAATCTTTTTTTTTTTCTGTTTCAAAACCTCATTTCTATGTGCAAACAGTGAAATAAAAAAAAAAAAAATGTATTTTAAATATTTTCTATGGTCAATGTGAAAGCACTGTGAGACTTTTTTTTTTTTTTTTTTTAATTAACCTTTATAAGCTTAAATTAATTTTATTGTTAAAGTTTTTTGTTTTTCTTTTTTGTGTGAACGATCAAAACCAACCGAAAATCTAGATACAATTTAATTTTCAAACATTTTCACAACAAAGTGTACAGACAAATAATAATAAAAATAAAAAAAAATTAATTTAATTCATAAATAGAAAAAAGAGAGAAGAAACAAAGAAAAAAAATAAATAAAATAAACCCGAAACTGTTCAACTATATATTCTATAAAGAGAAAACGTTTGGAAAACGTGAAAACATTTTTATTTTTGGTAAAATGTCACACGACAACGACATTGACAAATGATATTATTCCATCTAGCTTAAAAAATGTTTTTTTTTTTTTTTTTTTTTATTATTATTTCTCTCTGTTCTTATTTACTTGTTTTTCTTTTTTGTTTCCTCGTTATTTGAATATACATTTAGAATAATAAGATATGAAAAAAAATTTGACAAAAACCATTGCTAAAAAGAAGCAGAGAATGTAGACGATGTAGATGAAGAATAAAACATGAAAAAATCATTATCTTGTGATGAATAAATGTAGGAAAAATTTCTGGCGTGAAAAACTGTATGAAAAACATATTATCCTCCCCCCCAGAACAGATAGTTTTTCTATGAATTTTTTTATTCTTTAAATCTACTTTCCGCTCTGCTGTTAATTAAGGAATTATCTTTCGAATAATTTCGTGACATAATTACATTTTAATCACAAATATGCTATGAAAATTAAATGAAAAATTTATTATTTATGTGGGCACAACAAACATGACAAACACGACAAACATTAAGGATCGATTTTAAAGGCATCAAAATTAGCATATCTATTAAGAGTAATAAAAGCAAACGAATCAATGAAAACATTTTGTCAAACAATAAGTAATTTACTTTTCTAAATATAGAAATATTTTTCTAATATTTACCTCATTATTTTTTTTTTTTTTTACTGTGTAATATGTTTTTACCAGGACAAAGAGAAGCGAAACTTTTTTTTTTTTTTTTTAATAAACTTTTTATTAAACTTACAAAGCTTTTTGACGTTTTTTTTTTTTTCTTTTCTACCTATAGATTAAAGTTTAGCCAAAGTTATTAAACTTTTTTTGTTTCCATCCCCCTTGTTATTTCTATTATTAAAGCTTTCTATAAAGTTTATTTATTTATTTCTAAAATATAATAAATAACGCAAATAATTAATTAAATTAATAGAAAAAAAGACGAAAAAAAAAAATATATATAATTATCGTACCCGCATTTATAATTAAATTAAAAAAAGAAATTTTTTTCTATAATTGTGTTTATAGGCAAATACAGTAATGAAAAGCAGCAATAATAATAATAATAATAATCCTTTAATCTTTCAATTCAAGGGGTTTTTAAAATTTTTAATTTTGAATTTTTTTTGTTAATTTTAAGCAACAAAAGGATTTATGTTAGTAATTAAATCCTTTTTTTTTATTTTCTAGCTGCTGTTGCTCTCTTTTACTGTTTACAAAAAAAAAAAAAAAAAAAAATTGTATTCCGATTTCAGTTGGTTGTTTCTATACAATATTTAGCTATTATGCTATTTATGCTATTATGATCAAATAATAATAATTTATGTAACAGAAACAAATATGTTTTTTGTTTTTTTGATGAGAAAATAAATAGAAAAATAGTAGCACTAGCAACAGCAATAATATTAATAAAAAAAAAAAAGAAACTGTGAAAGAAGTGGAAATAAGGAATAACAATGTCAGTGGATAGAAAATAGAAGCAGTAAAAGTGGTAATGGTGAACAAAAGAAGTGAAAAAAAAAAAGTTTCTTAATGTTAAAATAGCTCCAAATGTGTTTTTATAATAAAATGAACATAAAATATAGAAAAATATGTATATATTACCACGTCAAACATTTGTAAATATATACGCTAAAGATTTATGTTTGTTTGACTAAGTTACATTTTAACGGTGTGTATATATACATATGTAAGACATGGCTCTATGTACAATTTTCTTTCTTTTCGTACTTTTTGTATTCTTGTACCACCTAAAAATATAATCATTTTTTTTTTTTTGTTTGTCATTTTCTGTATTTTCATTTTTTCATTTCAGTTTTCGCTGATACATTTTCTATATAGATGTTTACTCACATGTAAATTCGTCACCAATCTGTACCAAAAAGTATATACAAAAAAAAAAAAAAAAAAAAAAAAAAATTCTTCTAAAGTTTCAGTCATATTTCATACCTTGTTGACATTATTATTTTAGAAATGTATAATATCCATTTGCCATCTCGTTTCCAGATGTTGAAAAAAAAAAAAACAAAAATTTATTTTTATTTCTTCGAAGCTTTTTTTTTTCATTTCTGTTCTTGTTGTTCGGGCTCTGCTTTGCTTTATTGTTTTTATCATCATCCATGGAAATTTATGTAAAATTATTCAATTTGATATTTATTTTTTATATATATATATATATATATATATATAAAATTGATAAGTAAAAACTCTATCGATTATAGGAAATAATAAAAGGATAGAGGATAAATTGTTTTTTTATTATTATTTTTTTTTTTTTTTATTTTATTTTGATTGAATTTAATTAAATTAATTGCTAATAATTAATAAAATTATTATAGAAAATGAATAATAACATTTTTATTTTTTTATAGCATATCGTTAAGTTTTAAGTAGATACGATCTATCCATTTTGATTGAGTTTAATATTTGTCTATGTTTTATTCAGACATCATCATAATTACCGATATATATTATTCATTATCATATTGTGTTAAATACTTAATTGATTATTTACCTTTTTTTTTTGGTTTTATAAAACTTTCTTAATACACATCATCAACGTCAATGTTAAACAATTATGCAGAGGTTAGTTAACTCTTAAATGCCTTTAACATGATTAATATGTAACATATTCTTAGGAATAGTGTTGATATTGTATAAGAAAACCACAATTAAATTACCAATGTGTAATAATATAGGAATAACACACACACACTTTATCTTAAACTACTTTAAATAATTTACATTTTCTTCTCTAAACACACGTTAAATATAATTAAACTTACAGCATTTATGATACGCACGATATAACCGTTTCATTTATAATTTCTTTAAAAAAAAAATAAAAATATTTCACACATAATTAGAAAACTGGTATAATGTGTTATTATTATTATTATTATTATTATTATTATTATTATCATTGAAGGGGACATTAAACTTTATTGATAATAACCTGACAAACCGTAAACATAATGAAAGCTCATAAAACAAATTCTCGCATATACAGAGAAACATTGAAAATGCTAATGTTACATTATGTAAATTGTATAGAAGAAAGTTTAACACAATTTTATGAAATCATCATCACGCTTTAGAATATTTTCGGTTTTCCTTTTCTTTATTTTTATTTATTAAAATTATTATTTTTTATATTTTATCTGCTGCTGCTGCTGTTTCTCATTTCATTTATATATGTTTTAAAAATAATTTTATATGCTTTTTTTTTTTTTTTACTATATATCGCATTACATAAGAACTTTCTTCATTATTTACTTAAAAGATTCCTTCATTATCAGAAGCCGCAAATATTTATTTCTTGAATATTAATTAATTAATTTTGTTTAAACTATAAAACTACATTTTATACATGGCAAACAAAAAAAAAAAAAAAACTTTTACATGTTTACACATCAAAAATGAACAAAACAAAAATAAATTTTTTACCTAAAAAAAATAATTAAAATGGTTTTGTTGTTTTTCTTTCTATTTTGTTATCTGCAGAGAGTTTATATTCTTTTTTTTTTTCGTTTTCACTAAAAACCAATTGCATGGCATAATAATAATATTATGATAACGCAATAATTTTATTTATAAATTGTCTTTTGTCCTAAACAGGGCTTATCTATCTTACGGTTTTTACTGTACATGATGTACAATTACAAGGAATAGTCTCTTTGTTGTCTTTTGTGATTTTTCAACAAATAATTTTTTTTTTTACAATTGTATGAAACCAGAATGTATCCCAACATAATGTTGTGTTATAAAAATTGGATTTTTCCTCTGTTTTTGACAAAAAAAAAATTATTTGAAGATAAAAATCGTTTAGTTTACTTATGGTTTTTTTTTTGTTGTATCCTATTTACCACTTGGTTTAAGGTAAAATTTATTAAACACAATTGTCTTTAGCATTACACAGAAATATAATACACAAAAGAAAAAAAAAAAAAAACCCCCCCATAATTACTATTGTATGGCATTAACAGTCACCATGTGAAGATGTATAAATGGCATAAGAAAGTCAAAGAACTACTCAAGAAAAATAATTTCTTTATTTTTTTACAATAACAATTGTTGAATATTAATCAATCTGACAAAAGTATTTTAAATTAAATATTGTTGCGAGAAAACAAATAAATTTTCTAGGTCAATTATTATGAAAATTAAAGACAGCGAAAAAAAAAGCTTCGTAATTGCGCAGACATTTTCCCCAAAAACCGATGAAAATTACTCCGAAAATATTTTATCTGGAGAAATAAAAGGGGAAAATAATAATACACTGTATGTGGCCACCTCCCTACTCGTACAAAAAATGCGAATGGAGAATTTATATTGATAGGGAGCTTTTGTTACCTCTTTGCAAGAATAAAATGTTATAGATTAGTTAGTTCGGTTTTTCATTGGATTCTGTATAGACGTAAATTTGTGATTTTTATAACGTTGTTACGCGTGTTTTTATCATTAAATTAATTTTGTGAATAATTCTCTTATGACTTTAAATTTTCCGATATAACCAAATAATTAAAATGTTTCGAAACAACAAAATAAATAAAAACGGGAAATAAAAATACAAAGCATAGAGGAATTATGATGAATAGAAATGGAAAATTGTTAAAATAAATATAAAAAAAAAAAAAAACTGATAAAGTGTTATTTAGTGATAGTGATAGAGGAAAAAATTCGTTTTTAAAATATGCAAGAGAAAGAGGAAATATAAATGGAATACAATAAATTGTCTCTATATATTTTAAATAAAAAAATTAAATAATATAAAAGAGTTTTTAAGGATTATTTATTTTGTGCATTGATTTGTTGTTTGTTGTGATTCCATTTGATTTATTAATAATCGATAGATTATTGCAATTGTGTATTTGTGTGTGTGTGTGTGTGTGTGTGTGGAGTGTGAAGTGTTTTTGCTGCAAGGAAAAAAAACCAATGAGGAAACAAACAACAAAATGAATAAAAATTATTAATAAAAGAAGAAGAAGAAGAAATTTAATTAAATGATAATTAAAAATCGAAAATTATGTAATGTTTTTTTTTTTTTTTTTTATTGGTAATAATTTAGAAAAACTTCGTTATTTATTTTTATTTTAAAAATGAGTTAATAAAAAAAGTTTTTTATTTTATTTAATTTTCTTTTTTTGTTCCGTTGTTGTTGTTTTTTTTTTTTTTTTTTTTATATAGGAAAATTAGAGAAATTTAGTCAAACAGTTCACTTGTAATCTTGTAATAAATAAATAAAATAATTTAAAAATGATATTAGTAAAATCAATAAAAATAATTTTAAGGACAATCAATCGACTATCGTATCGTATAACACATAAAAAAATATTATTTTTAATATATATGGCTACATTGGTAACGCATGGTAAGTTTTTAATCTATTTTTATTTATTTATTTAAGTCTTTATTTAAATTTTAATATTTTTAAGTTAATAAACATTTTTCGGTTTGGTTTTGTTTTTCATTTAAAAAATAAATAAAAAACACAGTAAACAAAAATATTAACAAAATACGTCAATAAAAATTGTATATAGCGGATTAAAAATGTATACTTTGATAATTATTGTTGTAACAAAACAAAACAAAACAAAACAAAACAAAAAAGCTCTCATTGTGATTGTTATCAATCATTTGTGTGTGTGGGAAAGGGATTTAAGTGTTTTATCGCGTAATGTTCAGTGACTATTGTATAAACATTATGAATATCTGATTTATTGATTTTTTTTCCGTTATCCTCTTCTGATTACATTTATTGAAATGATAACCAGACGTTTCGTAACTATAAGCAACCGATTAAAATTGCATTTTAAATGTATTTATTGAGGAAACGAACAGCATCAGTAGCAGCAGCGAATAAATATCATATTTTACCTATAATGCCATAGGTAGAAGACAAAAAAAAAAAAAACTACTTTACTTAAAACGGTATCCTTATCAAAACATAACGTAGATAAAAAAAAAAAAAAAAAAAAGCAGAAAAGCAAAAAGGAGTTAAGCATCTCACTCAAGGAATGTTAAGTAAGAACACCATATGGTTTCTGAGAAAAGAACCAAAAACGACGGGATAGATGGAGGCATGAATATTAGATGCGCCAGTGAAGATATATATATATATATATTTTTTACCATCTATTTGCTATGAGCCATCGTATCAATGGTGCAAAGTCGTAGCGAACATAATAAAAAAAAAATACAAATTTCTTTTTTTCGGTTTTTCAAAAAAAGAAGAAAAAAAAATACATATTCGATGTACAATTTTCTAATACTTAAGTTTTTCTATCACAGATGGAAATTGATCCTTTTTTCACCACTTCTTTATACATTTTTTACAGTCAGTTCTGCAAACGAAACATCAAAATGTATAATATAGTGTTATGATCTGTATATAAAAAAAACGAAACACGTAGCAGACGTAAAAATTCGCTGGTTAACTAGCAACAAAACGCCATTGCGCCATAGCGATGCTAAAGAAGGCAACAACCAACAAAAAAAAAAAAAATCGTTTTTCATACAACATAATGTTTAAAAAACATATTTAAAAAAGTAAAAAAAAAAAATAAAATAAAATTCAGATCTCCTATGAAGCAGATGTTATAAATTTTTACGGTGCAAATCATTCCAGACACGATGGAAATTCTTTTTTTCTTTCTTTTTTTTATTCGTTTTTCTACCCTTATTTATGCAAAAGCACATTTAAATTCTTGTGACGTGTGTAAAGGCGATTACTATTCAATATAAATATTTGGTTTCTACTTTCTTATTCTTCTTCCACAATTTTTTCTTTCTTTCTTTTTTTAAAATCATTTTTATATTTTTTTTTTTTGTAATTTATATTCGGATGCTGGATAATAAATTTTTTTGCTTTTTTGATGATCAAACATACTTTCGATTTTAATTTATGTATTTCGGTGAATTAAAGGGAAAAGTTGAAACAAATGTAATCTCCGTATGCGTTACGATTCCACTTGGCCTGTCTTCAGTTGTTATTTTGTTGGGATCACTTTAATCTTTTTTATTTATTTTGTATTGATGGCGTGCTCAAGACACGTCATTCATTGTCTTACATGAGCATATATACATTAATCAATGTTTAAACATTTTCATTTTCTTTTCTACTTTCTGTTCTTTTCTTTTTTTTTTTTTTTTTGTACAACATTAATCGTTTATAAGCGCGCAACAAGTTATTGAACGTACAAGAGGAGCCAACAACAATGAATTTTCCTTTTAATAAAAACATTTTTTTTTTATTTTCCTCTTCAACTTCTTTTTCTTCTTCGTCGTTCTATCGATGATTAATGTTCACACTTTTATTATAAGAAAATACTAAAATTAAAATGTATATCTTCTATAGTTCGGTACCTTTAATGGTTTATTAATATATTCGAATAAAAATCTATGACTTATGTGTGACAAACATATTTAATAAACTTAAGACACTTGAAATTCAATTTAAAAACAAAAAAAATTCCCATGAAATGTTTTATTCAAGACAGAAAGAAAACTTTGGTGAAAAACAAAGTTCTCATTATTCCTGTTATGTTAATTCACTTTACTAAGCTTGACACAAAAATACTTTTAAAACTAAAACTACACAAAAAAAAAAAAAAATAATAATAAAAAGAAAAGATTTGTTGTATCAATTGCATGAGATAAAAACATAAAAATTCGATTAGTAAACAATTAAATAATAAAACAAAAATAATTTTAATTAATACAAAAATTTTATCAATAAAATTTCTGCAGACTTTAGTTTTTGATTATAAAAAAAAAAAAAAAAAACGGAAAACTGGAAACGGAAGCATTTAGTTTTGATTTTTTAAAAAATAAAGTTTTTCATTTAAAATTGAATTATGTACTCAACAAAAGGAGAATAATAGCCAAGTGGGATACACAAACATTAAATCGATTTTATTTTAAATTGTCATATAATAAAAATTTTCGGGATAAAATTAAATTTGATTCACAAAAATAGCGAAACACTGAGTCATTCATGGTTGCATGATCATAATTTTCTCTATTTATTTATAAATAGATTTATTATTACTAATTTATTTAATCACGTTGCATAAATCCTATTATCTATTGATTATAATAATCAGAATAATCAGAAGAAGGCGAATTATTATCATTAGAAAAAAAAAAATTTGTGAAAAATTTTTCATAATCATTCAATTACGACATGATAATAAATAGATTTTCTTAAATAATATTAATTGATAAAGATAATAGAAGTAATTTTTTTTTTTAAATAATGTTTACTCATTTTAAATATCCATTGTTTTAAATTAAAATCTATTAATCTCATTTCATGCTTACACTTCTTTGTTAACTATACGGAAATTATTATTATTATTTTTTTTTACTGATTTTAATTTCAATTAAGCCTATATTGCTCAATTTTGCTTTTTGTATAACTTATACACCCTATCCCCCCCTATATAATATATCATTCCCTTGTAATTTAATGTGTCTGATTTTCTATGTTTCCACAATTTCTCAGAATCTTCTTCTTCGTCTTTCACATTTATTTCATTAAATAAATGTCATTGTACTGCAAGCTTTTATATTATTATTACTTTCAATGTTCATTCATTGTTATAAATGTTTTTTTTTTTTTTTTTTGTGTGCTTATTTTGTTATAATCATGCCATAATATATATATTCTGTTATAAATTTATTAACTTTCCTTTGTACACAACATATAGTTGTAATTTCAAACGAGATTTTTGAAATTAACTTTGACGTCTTTCTCTCACACACACACACTTTCTGTGTACCTTATTTTCTTCTTTTCTTTTTTTTTTTTAATTAAAAACATAATTAAATATTTATATTATTATAATTATAGTTATAATTAATAATAAAAAAAAAAAACGTAATCAATTCATTTATTAATGATTATTAAATTAAATTAAATAGATTTACTTGACTAATGTTCGTTCTAAATATTTATTACAATCCATTTACCTGAATATTTTTCTTTTAAATTCACCACAATTTGGTTAATGAGAAATTTCACCCTAATTTATTTTATTTTTTTTTTTGTTTTTGATTTTACTTTATGACTCACAAAAAAAAAAAAAAAAAAAACATTATTTATTTATAAAATATTTTATTTCTGTATTACGATTCCTTCATCATCCTTTAAAAAATAACCAGACATCGAAATTTGTCTAAAAAACAATTTGTCGAAAAAAAAAAAAAAAAAAAACTATTTACGAATTGATATTAGAAAAATCTATACTAGAAATTCAATGATAAATATTTAATAATATATTTGCTCGAGTTTTTTTTTTTTTTTTTTTTATTCCACTTAAAGTTTGAAATTATTTAAAGTTTTTTTTTTTTTGTTGTACCCGAGTTGGAAAACCAACGAGACTAGAGACAAAAATATAGAAAATTATGTTAATGTTTTGAGAAATATTTACTACACGAAAGCAGTAAGCACTATTGAAGAATAAATCTTAGTGAAATTAAATTTTTTTTTTTTTTCATCAGCAGTAGCAAGCAGCATAAAAGAAATGAGAGAGAATTTTTTGTTGTTGTTGTTGTTGTTTAATACCTCTGCAATTCTAAAAACACAGAGAAATTCTTTTTAAAATCGATATTTAAGCATATTCTATTCTAGAAAAATAAATAATAAAAAAAAAAAAAGAACAGAACAGAAAATAGGAAACAGTTTGGAAGTAAGTTCGTGGTAGAAAACAACAAGTTTTTGCATTAAACATGAGATATAAACTTTTCTCATGTATACCACGGATATCCTTTTCCTTGGAGTACGTCAAAATGCCGCGGAGGCAAATTTCTTTCTTTTTTTCAACATAAAAAAAAAAAAAACTGTATGTCGCTCATACATGTACATGATAAAGAGGAGGAGGAAAAAAAGAAAAAAAATATATATATAAATTGAATTGGAAATTGAATACTTTACTTTGCGTTTTTTTTTTTTTTTTTCTTATATAAATTTTTATTTGCTACCGAGTTTTGCTGGTAGGCACGAATTTCACCTATTTGTAACTATTTCCATTTCAATTGTATTCACCAAAAAAAATAAGAGAAAAAATGTTCAAAAATAAGACTTTGAATTGAATAAAATTTCTATGTGTATAGAGATTATCAATAGATAAAGTGTTTTATCCTTATCTCGTTTCTGAAGTAAAAATTCTTTTTTTTTTTTTTTAATACAATTATATTTAAATTAAATTTTTATATATATTTATTTATTTATTTTTTGATTATATTTTTCTACATAATTACGATTGTTTACTTTAAAAAAAAAAATAATAATAATAATAAATAAATAAATAAAAACGATATAGTTATGCTGGATGAGCCACGTTTTGCCCAACCTATACCAAATGTAACAGTAGCTGTGGGTCGTGATGCTAATTTACCGTGTGTTGTTGAACATCTGGGAACATATAAAGTATGTATATAATATTTCATATATTAAAATATAATGCATTAATTTATCATTACACACACACATATATATATATAACAGATAAATAAAAGAATTAAAATTTTTTTTTTTTTTTAAACAACGAACGAACGGTACGGTACATAAAAAAATATATATATGCAAAATAAAGTAAAAATTATCAGTAAATCCAACAATAATGAAATGGACAATATGATATCTATCATTGAAAATGAATGCATATACATATGTGGGGGATAGAGATTATAATTTATTTCGAGTTATCCAGTTGTTATGTCAAACAGACAAATATAAATAACATAATAATAAAAATGTATTTAACTGAAATAATAAATTATATCACAAAAAAAAAAAAAAGGAACTACATATGTACTACCAGGGGTAACCATACGTTACAAATATATTTTATAGGAGTTAAACTTTCATATAGTGCTTTTTGTTGTAATAAAGCACACACACACACACACACACACACACACACACACACACACACACACACACACACACACACACACACACACACACACACAAAGTTCCTTTAGTTACCATATAAAGTAATAAATTATTAAACGGGTTATTTACCCGTTGTATATGGATATTTTGAATAATTAATGCCGAGGGCGTTATATCCAATTTAAAAAAAAAACACCACACACAAAGTTATATTAAATCAAAATGATATAATTTTGCCCACCAAGGATGAAGACGTAAAAGAAAAAAAATAACGTGTAAACAAATAAATACCAATTCGTCTTCAATTAATCAATGCATCAGTCCTATTCTGGAATTCCTTTATTCTTATTATTTGATTTCCGTGTTTATTCAACAGACACTTTCAAATCTTTGTTAACATGGGACATTATCTGGAATGGAAATTTCTACAGCTAATGATAATAATAAAGATTGGATTTTTATTTTATTTTATTTTTTTTTTTTTTATTAAACTAAAATTACATTTTGCTAAATGCACTTTGTCAAAGACACAACAACAAAAAAAACAATATACGTCAAACAAAATATAATTAAAAATGTTTTATTCATGAATAATGGATGCATTTCTTGAGGATTTTTCGTTTTCTTTTCCATTTCTTTGTAGTTTCTCCTTACAGTATTATTATTATTATTTACATTTTACCGGGTGGGTATGTAAATGTTAAAATGGAAATTCAACCTCCTCCATTAACATGTTATGCAGCACAAACGTACACAAACACTTTGTTAATAATGTTTCTATGGAAGCTGTTAAAAGAGCAACGTATGTAACACCGTGAACAATATCTCCTGAGTATCATATTCGTAACGATAACTTTTGCATAAACTTTCCAGAAAAAAAAAATAAAATTTACATCACTTACACATAACATTATTCTGAGTTGTTCGGGGGTTGAGTCTGCAAAACTTCCATAGTAGAAACTTTGATCGTATGTTTATCTTTAAAGAAAAAAAAAAAAAAACGAAAGAATTTAATTATGTCATGTTGTGCGCTGCTTTTATTTAATTCAAAGGGAAAAATTCAATTTCTCAATTTTAAACTTTCCAAGACTTTTTAGGTTAATTTCATTTAAATTAGTTTCAAATATTATTTTAATTAAAAATTCATTAACAGGTTGCATGGATTCACATAGACAGACAAATGATATTAACTATACATCGCCATGTGATATCTAGAATACCTAGATACAGCATCACCTATGATAATTCGAATACTTGGTTGTTGCATGTTAGTCAAGCTCAACAGGACGACCGAGGTTATTATATGTGCCAAGTAAATACAAATCCAATGATAAGCCAAGTAGGATATCTTCAAGTTGTTGGTAAGATAGTAAAGTATAATTTGATTAATTTTAATATGTAAATACGGACGGTAATCCAAAAGCTTTCGACAAATTCCCTGCTGCCTCTATTTATATGTTAATTAACTTTCATTTTCTCTTGTGTTTCAGTTCCACCGAATATATTAGATATAGAAAGTACACCATCCTCGGTAGCTGTCCGTGAAAATCAAAGTATTAATATGACATGTCGGGCTGACGGTTTTCCCAATCCAAAAATAATTTGGCGGCGTGAGGACGGTCAAAGCATCACAATCGAACGAAAGAAGAAAGGTAAAATGTTATTTAGTTTTTCCTACTCCTACTTTATACAAATTTTGTTTGCTTAAAATTAATTAAATTTATAAACAAAAAAAAAAAAAAATAAAAAATTATTTTTCTATAAATTAGTTGCTGTATACGATGGTGAAGTTTTACAATTAACAAAAGTCAGTCGTAATGAAATGGGGGCATATTTGTGCATAGCAACAAACGCTGTACCACCATCTGTTTCAAAAAGAATAATTTTAGATGTTGAATGTAAGCATATATACGTGGTATGGTATATTTACCACCCATATAATAACAAATTTAAACAAAATTAATATATTTCAATTATATTTGACTTGGTTTTAATTTTAATTACATTTTATTTAGTTTCGCCAATGATATGGGTACCGAATCAGTTAGTCGGTGCACCATCTGGTACTGATGTTACTATTGATTGTCACACCGAAGCGCATCCAAAGTAACAAACAAAAAAATAAACCAATTGATTTTTATATTTAAAAAATTCTTTTTCTTTTTCTTTTTTCTAATTCCATTTCCTTTGCCATCCATGTAGGGCAATTATTTATTGGGTATACAACTCGGTTATGGTTCTACCAAGTAAAAAATATATTATTGATTATACAGATAACTCATTCAGGTACTAATTTTATATTTTCGTTTGTTTTTATTCTATTTTTATTTTTGGGCAATTCGATTACAGAAAAATAAAATCAATACTGATCAAATTGCCTCAAATGTAGTTTTGATCATCATTTTTTTATTCGATTCGATTTTTATGTGGTAATATATTGTTGCGTTTTGTTTCTTCCATTATTTTATTTATTTATTATTTATTCCGGGGTTTATATTCTGTATTTTTTGGTTAAATTTAATTTACAGAGCACATATGAAACTCACAATAAAAAATCTACAACACGGTGATTTTGGTAACTACAGATGTATATCGAAAAATTCATTGGGAGAAACAGAAGGATCAATTCGCGTTTATGGTTGGTAACATTTTAAAACTTTAATCAAATTTCAATTGTAAATCCAATATAATCGAGATTAGATCATTTAAATACATTTTTTTTTTTTTATTAGCATACTGATTTATTTATTTTTTTATGTTACAGAGATTCCATTGCCACCGTCACCCTCGAAGCCAATCACGCATTCACCTGTGGAACCTAAAGAAGGTAAACAGTGTAGCAAAAAAAAAAAAAAAAAAATATATATTTACCACATCAGCAATATAAATATCATAGGAGAAACATTTCTATTTATTTTTTTTTTTACAACTTTCTAGTTCATTAACTTTCCAACAGCAAACAATACCTTAGAATTTTTTTTTTTTTATTATGTTTCACCACCCCCACACACATGTTGAAACAGCAAACACAACAAACTGACAAATACACAATTATCATATAACTTTATCCAGTCAACTGGATGAATTGAATCCATTTAACAAGACCAGAATTTTTCTGTAGCAATAAATTTTCTTATGTATTTAACACGATATTAATTTAAAGGATCTTTCTCTTTCATTGTGTGTATTTTCTTTTCTTTTTATTTATGTTCGGCATGTTTAGTATCACGAAACGAATCAATACGGATAATTCAACCGGAAGTAGTATTCCCAATGCGGTCAGATCCCAGTCACGGATCAACAAATGGACCAATTGAACGAAAAGGTACATTAGCGATTGGACAAAGTATTTTCTACACTGATTTTCCACCAAATGAATATGGACATTCCGATTCTGGTAATTTTATTCTAACCAATTCATTCATTCAATTGTTAATACAAATGATATAAATCCATCAATATTTATTCAATCCCAATTCTCCGCTCTGTTTTTCTTTTAGGTTTATCAAAAAATCAACATAATAAAAAAGTTACAATTTTTTTTGCCACTATACTGGTTAGATTCTCCTTGTTAAATTAATTAATTAATTAATTATAGACATATATATATATATAGATATAATATTATTATTATTATTTCGTACATATCAATGAATTTTTATTTTATTTTGTGTATAAATTATATTTTTATCATTTTTAACCATCATAAATTATAATTTAATTAATATAATACAAACATATCCCTTCCGTTTAGTGACTAAAAAAAATAAAATAAACCAAGGAAAATAATGCCAAGATGATAAACATCCAGATTGACTAGACATTTCAATCTGAAATTACTTTGTATCAAAGCAAAAAAAAACACTCAAGAACGTACCCCTCTAACACTCACACACACACACCATTATTAATGTGATTTTTCTTTAAATAAAAAAATTAAAATTAAAATAAAAAAAAAAATTAATTAATTAATTAATTAATTAATTAAAAATCGTATCATGCACTTTAAAAATAAAAAAATTAAAATTAAACTAAAATCTAATTTAATTAATTAATTAAAAAATAATAATAATAATAATTCTATTATCTAAAAATAACTAATTAAAATAGTTAATTAATTAATTTAAAAAAAAAATTAATATTAAAATTAAAATCATGTGAATTAATGTAAATAAAAAAATTAAATTAAATTAAATTAAATTAAAAAAAAAAAATTAACTAATAAAAAAGTAAAAAATTAAATTAAATTAAAAAATATTTAGAAATAATTAAAAATGCACATAAAAAAAAACATTAATTATCGGAATTAACATTACTTACGTTTTCTCATTATTTTTTTTTTTTTTATTTACAACCCTTAAAGCTTTTTTGTTCACTTTAATTGATTTCATTTTTTTTTTTATCGTTTTTGATTGAAGAGACAGACAGAGAGTATAAATAAAAATGATATGTTGGTTGTTTGTTTATTATTATTATTATTATAAATTTATTTCTATTAATTATGTAAAATTGTATTAAAAAAAAAAAAGATTAAAAAAAGATAAAAAAAAAAACGACAGATGCGAAATAATAAATGGTGCTTTTTAAATAAAATTAAATTGCATTATTATTTTAACAGAAAATTGTTTTTTCATTTTTAAAAGTTTAATACAAAAAAAAAACCATTCTGTGTTATCTACAGAAACTGTTCAACGTATACTGCGTTATGTTTTTTTATTATAATTAATTAAGATTTTGTCTTGTTATTGAGCGAGAGAAATGTAAGAAAATCATTTTTTTATTTCACCTGATATCAAGATCGTTTATTTATTTATTTTTTTTTTATTTGTTTAAATAGCATTAAAAATCCTTCATTTCGAAGTGAGGAAAGATGATGATGGTGTTGTTGATGATTATTATTATATGATAAAAGGTGTGTGTTTCTCTGTGTTTATCGTTTTAAATAAATCTCATAACTAAGAATTGTATTAAGAGATATAAACAACGAAATGATGTTGCATATAAAAATCTCTGTTTACTTACTTGCCGTACACCTAACACTGCTGCTGCTTAGCTTATTGTTTTTTTCATCTTCTTTCATTAGATTTTCCTCCGTTTTTTTTTTTTTTTTGTGTTTTTGTGTGTAGCTTAATACATCATTTCTTCCTGATCTTTTATTATTTTATACAGAGATTAAACGTTAAATATTATAAATGAAGGTAGAAAACATTCACATTATGTTGTTTTACTTTACTTTTCCTTCATTCACTTTTATTTTTATTATGATGAATGACAGTTATCAGTTAATTAGATTAAAGCAGAATTTCATCTCGTATTTTTCTAATTAAAATACTGTACGGTCATTTACTTAATTAATACCAATTATTCTATTCGGGAATAAGAAATTAATATTTTAATTAAATATTTTAAATACAGAAACTATAACGGTAAGTATGGAACAAAAATTCTGCAGAAAATATTCCCATCTATCCACTTCTAAATAATATTTATTTTATTATTTTGCAAAAATCACCCTCGTTTACCTTCACACATTTTTGTTATGCAAAAAGAATTTTACCCATTGGTATTGATTGAAGTTAAATAAAAAACAAAAATTTATTCATAAATTTGCTTTAAATAGCAGAAATAAAAGATCAGAGTGAAAATAACAAACCCTCGAACACTTGGTCTTGATTTATCTATGACATTTGAATTCTATTTAAATTTATATCTTTCTAACTAGTTTGTCTAGGTTATAAAATCATTTCCAGAAGGCTAACCGCAACAATGTGAGTTTTGCAATAGTTTGGATAGTTTGAATTGGGTGGGACAATAATGGCATCTCTCCACTCGACCATTCAGTTCACGTTTAGTTGCAAAAAAAAAAAAAAAAAAACAAAACGAACTGACTCAGCATATAACTTTATTATCCAAGTCATCCTTTTGCTACTTTAACCCGTTCAAAACTCATTCCTACATATTCCTACTATTGCGATAAAAAAAAGAGAAATCAACTTAGTGGCAAACTAATAGCATTGTATTTCCTATAACAAATATTATTTTTTATAACGAAATTCACTTAACTTTTTTAATTAACAATAATTTCCTTTCTTTTATTTTTTCGCATAAAAACAAAAAAAAAAAATAACGAAAAATTCTTTAAACTGAAAAAAAAAAAAAATAATAAAGAAAAACTTTCGTAAAATTAGTTTGATAATAAAAATTTTCTTTTTTCTTTTGGTAGCAATTAATTTGCAATTTTCTTTAAAGGAAAAGTCAGAAATTACTTATTTAAGTTTTAATTACATTAAATCTACACTATTTTAAAAGCATTAGGTTAATAGATTTCAATGTAAATAGTTTGGTTTTTAGCCTTCTGCAAATGCTTTAAAAAAAAAAAAACACACACACACACACCGAAAATTGTGAATAAACTTTTCGCTACACATTTTTTAAGGAATAATTAAGAATTTTTTGTTTGTTTTTTAATTAATTTTGCAGATTTTATTGGAAAGTTTTAACCGAATTTAACATAAAACAATGTAATCTATGTGAAAATATTTAATTAGATTCAATTTTAAAAGGAAATGTAAAAAAAAAATCAATAAGGAATTTCACAAAAACTGTGGAAAGTGGTGGAGTGTTTTCACCATTTGTATTTTGTCTTAACAAAGAATAAATTAATTAATGTGGAAATGGAGAAATATTATCCATGTGTAATACATAGAATAACCAGGCAAAGGATCATAATAATAATAATAATAATAATATTATTCTACAATTGGTTTTATTTCCGAAAGTTCTGTAGTCTTATGGGGTTGTTTGTTATCAATTTAAAGGTAGAAAATCTACGGTCTCTAAATACATGCAGAAATAACACCTTTTACAACGTATAAACGAATAAAAGCGTACCACCGAGTACAGAGTTAAAGCTTTATACAAAAAAAAAAAAAATATTTTTATTCTTCATCTTAACATTCAAGTGTTTTTCCTTTATTGATGCTTTTTTTTTTTGTTGCTTCTATCTCTTTAAGCGTTTCCGTTTTATGTTAATAAAAATGTTTTATTTTTTGTGGTTGGAAAACTTTTTTTTTTTTTTTTTATTGTAATAAAGTTATAACAAGCTTTAACCGTTGGTATTTTATATATTTTTTTTTTTTTCTTTTGTCAACACAATGTGCTTAATTTATTGCACGCATTAAAATATTATGTAAACGCGTTTTTCGACTGTGGCCACAATATGCATGCCAATGACCTGGTTTTTATAAATAAAAAACAACCACAAAATTTACGCTTACAATAAAAAACAAAACCGCACTAAACAAGCAAAAATATTTACATTTTCACTATGGCAAAAATAAAATAGACGACCCTATAGAGAATTTTCTATTTTTCGATAAACACATATCACATTAATTAGATACAAATAAATCGTTTTACATTTATTATTCACAATGATTAAGCAAGGAGGTTAAATTAGATTTAAATAAAAAAAAAAAATAAACAAACAAACAAAAAAAAAACCGAGTTGGTTTTATGGAAAATTAATTATTATTCGCCTGCAATAACAACTTTATTAAAATTTATATAGAAAATAGCGTTCATTAAATTAAAATGACACATTTATCTGTAGTTTTTATTTGATTTTTCTCTACTACGCTGCACATTATACAGAAAATAAATCACAGTAATGCTGGAATAAATTATTAAATATTATTTGCAAAAAGCATAAAATGTTCTAGTTGGTAGCAGAAGTGTTTAAAGGATGGTTAAAGTATAATCTGTTACAGGCATTCTAAAATTGGGATCAACAGGATTTTAAATTATTGAAAAGAATTTCATAATTCGGATTCATGCAGTTTTGATCGTCTACGCGAAAAATTATATTTTCCATGTTGACGCGTTTTTTTTTTTTTTTTTTTTTTGTGAATGATACCAAGATGATGATGATGATCGTGATAAGGGTGGTAATGTATTTTCGTATTTATATTAAATGAAAACATTATGAGTGTGGAGTGTGTCTACACTTATAAATCTTAATTCATTCAACATTTGTAATATAATTCGCCTTCATCTACATCTACAACTACTTTTGCTTTATCATCTCATTATTAAACTACGACTTTATTATAAGAAAGAAAGTTTTGATTAAAAAATTATTTTATCTTGTTTAATTGCAACAAACTCTAATTAATTTTTGTGTTTTATATTCGTTACTTTATAAAGTTTTTTTTTTTATTTTTAAAACAGAAATCATTGAATCAGTTTTAATTGAAATTTATTTTGTTATTTTCTAAAAACAAAACCAAAAAAAAATTGCATTTAAAGCGTTTTCATATTTTAATTTTGATTAAAGTTATTGATGCTGTTGCACCTGCCGCTGTTGTTGTTGTTGTTGTTTTTTTTTTAAATAAAATGTTCCTACCAGACGAACCGTTAAAAAATATAAGACTTCAACACCGCTTAATATGCTGGCACCCATAAATAAACCCATAATGCCACCAATCGAAACTGTTTAAATACATCAGAATATTTTTTTTTTCTATTTATTGATTTATCTGATATTTAAATTTACCGACAATATCCAGAGGTTCTCTAACCGCCTGTCTACGATAACGTTGTGTAGGCACCGATTGTAATGATATTGCAATCGATCGATTTGTCTCACCAGATACAATACTAAATGGCAGGTATTATTACAATTATAATTTATCTTTGATTTAATTTATTTATTTATAAAAGTGATTTACCTAGACGTATAGCCAATCAATTTAAGTTCATTTTCTGTGCATGACGGCAAACAATGACAAACCAAACCATTATTACGCCATGGTTGCATAATTGTTGTTTGCGGATGTAGTAAATCCTTTTGATCAAGACAAAAAAGTCCACTATAATTACAGGAAGGACTCTGATCGTATTCTATCATTAAAATAAAAAAATTTAATTGTTTAAAAGAAAAAATTAAATTTAATTTAATCCATCTGATTAATACCATTGTAAATCATGTTGTAATGTGAACAATTGCATGCCTTAACCTGTGCTTCTTTTAAACATTCCGTAACACATGTTGTATAGCTATAATATTTATATTTACTATCATTATTTTCATCAGGAAATACACATTTTCTCATTTTTGGATCAATATCTCTTACACCGTAGTCATTAATTGTATTCTGTAATGACATTTGAATGCTACCTTCAAATCCTGGCGGTATACTCATAAATTGTAGTGAAGTCAATAATAAATGAGGTACATCCTCTTCATTGATAATATATAACTGAAGATAAAATTTTATAATACGTATCGATTAGTTTTAGAGGATTTTCGTATTAATATTTTATATAAACTTACCGCAATTGCCTTTGTTACATCAATTGTTAAAAGGCCATTTCCTTGATGCACACCAACAATCATATTCAGCCAATGTTTTGAGTTTCTAATTGTAATCGATATTCACTTATTATTTATAACGATTTTTATGATTTTTATTATTATTATTATTAATACTTATTCGTTGTTTGTATAGAATTCAAGAGAAAGCATTCCCCTAATGTTGTTTGTATTGGCAAGAAGTAATTACAGCAATCAAATACTTTACCATTCCACTTACATGTCTCAAATAATGCTGAACAATTTGTTCGCACCTAGATATTTCGTTTACACGTTTAATTTATGATAAAAATTATTTATTTTTTTTTTTTGGTTTTACTTCTCTAGCAAAATTACTGTAACCAGTGTCTGGACATTTGATACAACTTTCACAGTCAGAATATGGTGCACAGTACGACGTAATTGATCCAAAGTTATATAAATTATGAAATATAACACGCAACATAAAATCTTCAACATCATAATTATACTCCACATCCGGATTTGGTTTTAATCTTACGGTTTAAAACGTGAAAATTTATTATTAAAATATTAAAAACAAAGTATTGCCTTACTAACTGATTAACTATGTTTTCCAAATTCATATAATATTCCTTTGTATATCCCATTTCACATATAGCGACTGATGGAAATGTTGTTGTTTCCATTGGACGTACACTTTCCACAACCATACTAATTGAATTCGTATCAAATGAATGCAAAGTGTTTCTTATTAAAATATAAGACCCGGTCCACGAGAGTATTATACATATCTGCCAGAATATACGTTCTGTATAATGATACCTGTGGAAGAAAATAATTTTTTTTTTTTTTTTAAATTAATTATTCAATGAATATAATTATTTTCCAAAAACAACTTTGTATCAGCGATGTATCTAAAACCAGACAAAGAACTATATAAACAGTAATCCTTAAGAACTTCACCGAAACGGCTTAAATATTCCATTTTTGCACACCTACAATCCGCTTAAACTAACTATTTTATACGAAATTTCTTTTTTTTTTTTATTCTCTCTCTCGTTTTTTAAATATTCTAAAGCCACGTAATATAGATCAATAATTGTTTCATGCATTTTTAGTAAATACAATTTTTTTTTTTTTTTTCACATTAAATATTAAAGAGAAATTTTCATTATGTATTTTCTAGTAAATAACACGCAAATGATAGCATAGAAAAATCTTTTTATAATTGATAAATAGAATATTGCATACACACTACTGACTCATTAAATAAAAAATAAAAAAAAGAAAATTTTAAATTTATTTAATGGATTATGAAAATTTTTCTGAAAAATCAATTTCAAATAAAACAAAAAAAAAAAAACATTTTTAAAATATAGAACACGCAGCAAACAACACAAATACACAAATATTCACAAACATATTACTATAAAAAAAATAAAGAAAAACTATGTGTCTAAATAATTAATTAATAAAAAGCAGGGAAGGTGTATGATATAATTACATAAAAAAAAAAAATTAAATTAAATTAAATAGAAAAATGTTTATTTTATAATTTATATTCATTTTTTTTTTTTTTTTTAAACATAATTATATACATTTAAATAAATAATTTTTTATTCCCGTTTTTTTTTTTCTAGTTGAAATAAGGTCAATCAGGTATAGGTAAAACATTAATGTTACAAAAACTTTAAAAACATTTATGCTTTCTATATAAAAAAAATCGTCTGTATTTAATATTTACAAACAACCCTGTGGATAGGCACAAATAACCGATTAAATAAAAATTAAAAAAATTATTTTCATTATTCAAGCTAAACTAAACAGCTGAGTGTCGTCCGAGTACATATTTATGTTAAGTAAAAATTTATTTAAAAATTAAACAATAGGAGACAGAACAGTAATCCAGTAATAAACTTGTGGGAAATATTTACTATTTATCCAACTGTGCTTTAGAAAAATAAAATAATAATAATAATTTTTTGTTATTTATCGCTTTTATAGTGCTTTTTACAAACAAAAATTAGTGCTTGCTAGTATAACGTGTGTGTGTGTGTGTGTGCTCTACTCAGTTTTAAAGTTGCGTCTTTAATTTTAGTTTAATTTAGATGTTTGATTGCAACAAGTCAATCTGTTTTCACTTTAATTAAATTCATTTAATTTGTGTATCCTGATAATAATACGGCAATACCGATATGGAAACATTCAATATAAATGGTTTGGTTAAATAAATTTTTTGTGCCTAGCTAATGATTTTTTTTTTTTTTGATTATTTTCAATCATTTATTTAGATAACATTGATTCATTTTATAATGGATCTACGATTTTTATAACAGGCGGTACAGGTTTTTTGGGTAAAGTTATCATTGAAAAATTATTAAGAATATTCAATGTAGAAAAAGTTTATCTTTTAATCCGTATCAAAGATAACAAAAGTATTGAGGATCGATTGAAAGCAATATTAAATGAACCAGTAAGTTAAAAAAAAAAAAAAAAAACTATTCAATTAAGTGTATAGAGTTTTAAGTTTAAGTTTAAGTAAAAAAAAAAAGGATAAATCAATAAAGTAGAGAAACTAAAGTTAAAAGAATTCAATTTTCTGTTATGCATAGATATTTGATAAATTGCGTGATGAATCACCGGAAAGTTTTAAAAAAGTTATACCCATTAAAGCAGACTTTGATACTATCGATCTAGGTATATCAAATGAGAATAAGTTGATTCTATCAAAAAATGTTGAGGTGAGTGGATATTATCTATAAATTTATGAACGATATAGTTGATTGTTTATTGAAGATATAGTGTGATAAAAAGTTTAATGTCTCGCTATCTACAATCACAAAAACTTTTCATCTTTTCTTCTTTACCTTTGTAACAGATTGTTTTTAATATAGTTGCGTCTGTTAAATTTAACGAGAAATTACGAGATGCTTTCGAAATAAATGTGCTGGGTACAAAAAAAATAATTGACTTAGTTATGGATATGGAGCATTTAAAAGTTTGTTGCAATAATAACCAATTATTTATTTTTTATACAATTTAATTGAATTTATTAATGTATTTCCAGTCGTTTATACATATTTCAACGTTATACTCGAATTGCAATCGAAAATTTATTGCAGAGAAAGTGTACGAGCAAGATATTGGCTATGAAAAAATAATACAAGTAGAAGAAGAAAACATTTTTTTTTTTTTTTTGCTGCATTTATAAAATTTAATTTTAATGTTTATGCAGATTTTTTTTTTTTTTTTTTCTATCGATATGTAGATGGCAAGAATATTGAATGATAATGATTTGAATAAAATGCAACATTGTCTGGTTGATGAATTTCCAAATACTTATACAATGACGAAAAAATGTGCAGAGAATTTAGTTAACCATAAAGCTCATTTGTTGCCAGCTGGTATTTTCCGTCCACCAATTGGTAAATAAATTGTTTTTTTTTGTTTTTGAAGTGATTTGAATTTTATTTAAATTTATTATTAAAAAAAAAAAAAACAAAAAGTACTATCAACGTACAAGGAACCATTACCTGGATGGACAGATAATCTTTATGGGCCAGCAGGTTTATGTGCATGGACTGCACGAGGTTTTATTCATTGTATTTATGGTAATGCAAAGATAAAGGCAAACCTGGTCCCAGCTGATTATTGTGCTAATGCAATTTTAGCGGTGGCCTGGGATATTTCGAACAGGTTCACATTATCAAAATAAATATTTATCCTACCGTTCTACATTAGATTTATTTATTATTTTAATTCAGGTACAAGCAACGTATAGTGTATCACAAAGAAATGCCAGTTTACAATTATATTTACGATTCGAATAATCTAACGTGGGGTAAATATATGAAGTTGGCACGACAGGGGCAAACGGAATCATTAGAAAACTCTATATGGTATTTATGATTTTATAATTAATTATTCAGGAATTTACTACAAGTCATAGAATACTTTTAGGTATTATTCTTATCTTATTATACCATGGAAAACGTATTATTATCTAGCTGAATCTGTTTGCCATACCTTACCTGGATACATTTTTGATTTTATTGCATTATTAACCGGGCAAAAACGAATGTTTGTACCATGCATTAAAATTATTCCAAAGAAAATCAAAAATAATTATTATTACATCCGTTTTGTAGATACTCGAAGGCCTATAGTAAAATGGGTCGCGTTATAATGATGATGTCCTATTTTGGTCTACGTGAATGGCAATTTCAAAATGATAATATACAACAATTGTCATCATTATTATATAATAGCGATAAGAGGGACACACTACAGTTTGATATGAATACAATAGATTGGAATGAATATTTTTTAAATTATATTTCAGGCATTAAAAAGTTCTTCTACAAAGAACGGGAGAATGAGAAAATTTTACAAAAAAATAAACGTCATTACCGACGGTTTGTATTTAATTTTTCTTTTCTTTTCTTTATTATTATTATTATCATTTTTTGTACATCAAAATACATATTTAATTAATTTTATTATAATTTCCCCTTCATCTTCATCTTTTCTGGTTTAACAAAATATTTAATTTACTATTATTATTTTTTTTTTTTAGATTATATATTTTACATTTATTATTGAAAGCATCAATTGCATTTTTATTATGCACATCAACATATAAACTAATTGGAAAATTTTTATATAAAATATTATTTAAGATAACAATGTAAATGTATATATGTAGGATTATTACCATATCAGTTGCAACAAATATGAATTATAATTATTTATAAATTAGTCAGATTAGAGTTTAGAAACTAAAATAAAATAAAATAAAATAAAATAAAAAAGTTCATTCAGTCAATTTTTGTATATGAATTACAAATCAATTGCATCATTATTGTGTTTATTTTCTTGTGTTTGATTAATACAGCAACCACTACCGTGTCCACTCATAGTACCACTACCACTTCCACTTCCACTACCTGCTGATAAATATAAATCCGTTTCGATTTCATTAAATTTGTGCATTGACTTTTTAGTCGGACTGGATCGTGACGGTGAACGTTTTTTCTTCAGCGACACCAGATGGTACATACCATTATTGTAATTTAAATCATAATTATAGCAGGACTCCTTCTGTTCGCAACAACATTTATGCTTTTTATTTATCATTTGTCCGGTATCAATCGGTTGATATAAAACCTTACGATTTGTTCTTGGTGATATATTGACCTGTCGGTATAGCACTTTTGGCAAACAGCCACAATTTTTTTTTTTATTCCAATTAGACGCACTTGTTGAATTCGGTGTATTTTTGTTTGTCCATGATATTCTTGTTACATGATAATTATTTGCTAATTGATCACTTGCAGATGTTCTATTGCTATCAGCACGTACAACATCATCATTTAGATTATTTAAATCGTTTATTTGTGTATTACGTGTCGATGAAGTCGTGTAGTTTGAGCGTATTGAGCTGACGCGTGTGTGAATTGACATCGTTTTCTCGCCGAAATCGACTCTTTTGTCGAACCCCAACCGATGCAAAGGAAACCGTTTATGAAATTCACGTTTAAATTTTTCCTGAAAAACACAGAAAAACAGTGGAAACTTTTGTTAATCCATATTAATCAATGTTTGAAAATTAAAAATTTACATTATAAATTCCATAAATAAACGGATTATAACAACTGTTACTCATCGCTAGCCAATCGGAGAAGAACCAAATTATATTTACATAACGATAACTGCAAACAATTATAATAATTATTATTATTATTATTAATATAATGATAATACCAATGTACAACATAAATCATTATACGATTAACTTACTGATTGATTGACGGCCATGTGACATGCAGGATATTATACGTTTGCAATGGTAGCCAACATATACCAAATAGAATAACAACAATCACCAACATTTTTATAACCTGAAATATTAATAATAAAATATAATTAAATTAAATTCATCATTAATTAATAAAAATTTCATTGTTTCGTTAACTCTTTTCTTATTTTTTAATAAATTTATATCACGTGTATCTTGTGCATTGCCTGGCGTTTTTGAACCCCACAAACGTACAGCCATTTGTATATAAACAAAACTAATAATACAAAATGGTATCACATACTGAAAATAAAATTAATTTTAGTTTTTTTTTTCATTTTTATTATAAATAAATATTTGATAATTATAATGAATTTGTTTAACCTGGATAAATACAAGTAGATAACGATAAATCTCCATTTCAATCGGATTCAAATTAATTATTTGGCAAAATGGTCGAAAACTTATCTTACGTATGCCATCCTCTGCAAAATTATATGGAAATTATATTGCTTTAAGCCATAATATATAAACAAAGAATAATACTAACGTAAAATTATTTCTGGTATTCTATCCACCTGTAATGCAATCCAAATTGGTACAGCAAATATTATAGATATCAACCAAATTAAACTGAGAATTATTTTTAATGTTTTTTTCGATGGACGTGCTCTAATAAATAAATAAAAAGTCACCCAACCCACATACATTACAACATTACGACTAAAACCCAGTGTTAAAAAATACTAAAATTTTAATAAAAACAAAAAAAGAAGTAGAAATTTTTTTCGAAATGAAGTTATTTTGCTTCGGCAAAAGGGTGATGGTGGTTTTGTGAATAATGAAAGGTGAAGCAGCAGCAGCAGCAGCAGATACACGAAACACATTTAATGGTTGGAAACTTAATGACCATTGCCGTATTGCAAGCAAAATAATAATAATAATAATAATAATATTAAGAATAATAAAATTGTTGCTTATATAAAATTACAATCAATTCGTGTTAATTTACACAAATCTAATTTACTTCGAAATTCTATATATATATTTTTTTTTTCTGTTTTCATCTTCAATTTATTTATTTATTCGTGTTTCAAAGTGCTTTTACGTTCACTATGCAGAGAGATGACAATTTTATTTATTTATTTTTTTTTTTTTTTGTTTTTGTATAAAAATTTATTGATAATGACTTTAAAGGAAAATATGTAAATTTGTTTTTTTTTTCATTTTGGTCCTTCTGTTACAAAAAAGATGTAGTTCAATGTTTCTATAATTAAATTTTAAAAATACATTAAAAATGACTTGCTGTATATATATATATGTGTATAAGGAAAGTTTTATCAAGAGCCGTATCACAGATAATTTCATTACCACTTCAATTTACATCATCATCTTGATACCATTTTACTTTATACACATAAAGTACATTTATTTGATATTCTATGCACAGAGAAACGACCCAAAATGTATAGTCACTACGTTTGCCCTATTGTACGATAAATTTTCCATTATCAATATGCTCAGAGTTTTCTCTATGCATATATATATACATATATATATTTAACAGCTTAATTTAGTTACAACAAAAGGGAATAAATCAAATTTTATTGGTTCATTAAATGCAACGAACCGTGCACCAAGCCGCATCATCAACCTAACAATAACAAACCATGCCACTTTTATGGCATTTAGTTGAATGCGGTATAGTGATAATGAATGAATGATGATGTGATTATAAAATAAATTTCTGTTTATTTGTAAATGAATATTGTTCGATTGATTGGTACATTGTGATAAAAATAGATTAAAAATTTTCTTTTTTTTATAATTTAAATTAAATATTATATTTGCTAGGTTTTTGTGTATACTTACTTTAGTGGATTTATAATAGCACGATGACGATCGATAGCAATCGCTGTTAATGTTAGCACAGATACATTAACTGTTAGAATTTGTACAAATGGACAAAATGGACACATAAACTCTGGTAAATGCCATCTTTGTAATAATGCCGCTTGAAACTATTAATGACCATATAATTATAATTAAAATTCGATTTTATAACAAAAATGACTAAAACGCATATTTGTTTTGTTTTTTTTTTTTTTTTTTATTAATTAATTCACCTGAAATGGTATTGCAAACATTCCGATAATGACATCAGCTAATGCTAGATTTGCAATAAATAAATTGGTAACGGTTTGCATTTGTCGGGCCGTACCAACAATCCATATAACAAGAGAATTACCAACTATTGCAATTATACTAATGCTACCATAGAATATTGATAGCAGAACAATTATACCAATTGGTACATCGTACAATAATTCTAATCATTTTAATGACATGAGTAAAAAAAAAAAAAAAAAAAAAATTAATTTTTTATTATTTGTTAATAAAAAGTGTTTCGCTTACCATCAGCTTCATACACTTGAAAACCAAAAAAATCAATAGATCCATTCAGGATTTGTTCATACACCGTATCATTTATAATTATATTATCCATTGCTTAGCTAAGATTAAAACAATGTTATTAATGTTTATATTTAATTAATTAAAATTTATTATTATTAAATATGTAAATAAATTAATAATTTTTTTTTTTTTCTATTTTTTTTATTTTTTTATTCTATAAGAAGAAATAATATTTGCATATATAATGTTTCACATAGTAATTAATAATTTTTTACTTTTAATTAAAAGAAAAAAAAAAGAAGAAAATAATAAACCGCAAATATAATTAATAAAAAATTGTGATAACGGAAGTAAATATTATTTTTATATATATATTATTTACACTAATGATATATGACAAACAGTTGCTCTCCTACACAATATTTATTGTTTACATAATTCTTAAACAGACAAAAATATCCCTGAATAAAAAGCACACAGAAAAAAAAAAAAAAACTGGAAGAATCTGGTAAAGAAAGAAAGAAAGAAATAAAAAAAAAGAAGCAGATTATGCAAATATCTCCTTTATTTTAAAACACCCTTAACCCATAACTCCTCCGCATTTAATACATTTAAAGAAAACACACGAAGAGAAACAAAACAAAACAAAAAATTCCTTCTGTTATTGAAATAAAAAAAAAAAAAATAATAATTTTTAAAATATTCTCAACCAAATAGCAAATAATTTGCATATCAAATTTCGTATAATATACGACAAAATTTATGTTTTTTTTATGACTTTTTATGCTTTATTTATTTATTTCCATAGTTTTTTTTTTTTTTCTAACACTTTCTTATAACGGTTAACGTTTAAGTGAATAAATTGGTTTCTATGTTTCTGCTGTTTTCATACAGATTTAGTTCTTCTAGTTTCGCTCTATATGAAAAATGCATAGTTTTTCGCTATAAATTTGTTTGCTCGTTCGTTGGCTTTTTGATATTTATTTTGTCTGCAACAAATGTTAGAAAATTATTTCCATCTATTACATTTCCATTAAAAGCTCACTAAAAGTATTGAAATGATTTTTTTTTTGTTTTCTTTTCATTTCGTTTTAATTTTTACAAAAATTTGCATAAAAATTATAAATATTCAACAGTGACTATTATTAATAAATTTTTAAATCTCCGTCTGATGTTAATTTTTTTTTTTTCTTTTTTTTCTCTTGAAGGGTTTATTGACAGAATAAATTAATTGTTTTTTGTTGAAATATAAAACGACAAACTGATAAAACTTATTATGATTTGCATATCGTAAATAGTCTTGAACTAGTAAAAAAAAAAAAAATCCTCGTAATATGTTTCATCTATTTAAATCGGTTCAAGTAAAATAAATAAATAGAAAACGTGCAACAAGTTAAATTAAATAAATAATTAAAAAAAAAAAACAAAAAAAATAATAAGCAAACGATCAATCAAACTAAATATTTAATTAATTATAATAAAATTAAAAAAGAATTAATTAATTCAAGTTTTCTGTATTTTATTTAACATAATGTTTGCCCAATAAAAATAATTAATTAATAATGCAATAGTAATTAGGTAAATAAACAAAAATACGACCGAATAATAATTGAAAATCAATAAAAAAACAAAAAAAAAAATTCAATGATTAATTAGAAAAGTTTTATCCGAAAATAAATTGTTTTTTTTTTTTTTTTTTTTTTTTTTTTTTTTTTTTTTTTTTTCTTTTCTGTTACCCAGTGAATAAATAATGTTTGAAGCAGAAAAAAAGAAAAGAAAACAAATAATAATTAATTAAAGAAAATATGTAATTATCTTCGAAAAAAATAAATAAATAAACTAAGCTAATCAGCTAATAAAATTTGTAAATATTTAATGAGAATCACAAGGTTTTTTTTTTTCTTTTTTCTTTTTTAAACTAAACTAAAGTAAAGTTAAGTAAATTAAAATTTTATTTATTAACTGCAATTCGCGTAACATAATTAATACAAATAACAATAAGTTTGAATTATTTTATTTACCTTATTTCCAAAGTCAATGTTTAATGTTTTAATTAAATTTTAATTTTTGTAATAATTTACTTACATATAATGCACATTTAATAAAAACAAAGTAAAAAAGGCAAAAAAAATAATAAAAAAAAGAAAACAAAGTAGAATAAAACGATCAGGTAGAGCAAATTCAGTAATTGAAAATGCATGATCTACAAACATCATCTACAAACAAAAACTAAACGTGAAAATTTTTATAATTTTCTTTTTCCTTTCATTTAAATAAATAAAAGAAAACAAAAAACGTTTTTTCTTAATTCTCGGTGTAAATCAGTGTACAAAAAAAAAAAGCAAAACATGTGTTACCAAATTTCCTTTAGAAAAGAAAAATCTTTTTCGCGTATTTTTTTCGGGGGCATTTTCTTTCACTGTTTTTGTTAATATATTTAATTAACTTCTTTTAATTTTTTATTATTTTTTTTTTTTCGTGTATAACATAAACATGTAAATGAAGAAATAATTTTTTATTTAAAACAACAAATCATTGTGTGCCAACAATAAATATTGGTGGGCCAAAAAAAACAATAAAAAAAAAAACGGTGTGTGTGTGTTGTAAAAAAAAAATTCTTTTTTATAATTAAAAATACAGGCAAAAATATAAAAAAAAAATTAAATGTATTAATGCCATTAAATTATTTATTATATTTTATTGCCGTTTGGTTAACAAATAAATAATAAAAAAAAAAAAAAAATTATTTACACACAAACTAATTATTTAACAACCACAAACCATTTAAATTTTTAATTTAAAAACAATATTATATATATATTTATAATTAATTAATTAATTAATGAATTAAAGTTAAAAAAAAAATATGTTTTAAACTAATTACATTTGAAAAATAGCGAGTAGAATGTGCTCCGCTTCAGCTATATATTCCAGACAGCATTTATGTTTATACCAAACTTATGTTGTTTAAATTAAAGAAAAAAAGAATAATAATAATAATAATAATAATTATTATACATATATTTAATTAGTTTTAAATGTAAAAAAAAAAAAAAACAAAATTAATTCAATCATCAGAAGCACAGAAAAATTAAAAACACAAAGAAGAAAAAATCACTTTGCTTTACTTCACTAGCGAAAAAAATAAATAAATACCACACAAATCATTAAATTATGTTTTTTCTTTTTTTCGTTGTTTATTTATAAATAATTTTTTTTTTTTTTTTTATCTAAAATAACATTTCACTTTTAATCCGTTACGAACATTATTGAATTCTGTTTATCTACCACCCAAATTAAAACTTTTTTTTTTTTTTTTCGACAAAACGTATGGTTTATTCCACTTAGTATTTTGCTACTGTACTAGAAGACAGACTAACTGACACTGCTTGTGTTCAGATTTGCGTTTTTAATTGAGCGTTAAACGAAGAAGAAAAAAAAAATAGAAAAATAAACGCAATAATAATAATAATAATAATATAAACAAATACACAGTTGAAAATCTATGGAAAAATGAATATTATATAAATTTACAGAAGGCCAGAAAAAGCCGTAACACTTCCGACGCGCAAAAAAAAAAGAAGAAAAATTCTATCTAATAGAAATTGTATAGCGAAAAATCCTATAACAGTACCATGGATGGTATTTAGTTATACAATTATAAACCAATTATTTATAATAAATTAAAAACTTTTCTATCTCACCACCCCCAAAGTATTTAATAACTAATGAAAGAGAAAAGAAGAAAAAAAATTTTTTTTTTCTTTTTCTCAATACAATAATAAAGTAAAAGTCCATGGAAGTCTTGAAAGAAACTTTTGACCATAGAAGAATAATAATAATAATAATAATAAGAATAGTCATAAAAAAAAAATTGTTGATGATAAGACAGCGGCGTTACATTAATAAGAATCCTTAGATGGTGAAAAAAAGAAAAAAAATCTTTATTTATATGAAAATGACTGTTGACTATTTCAGGATTATTAAATTGTAAATTCACCTGTTGAGTGTGAGGATATATTTTATTCTGTTTAAAAAGTATTATCGTAAAAAGGAAATACGTATTTAACAGGGAAAATAGCATAAGCATAAGCATAACTCAGCCACTGTATTATTACTTGGTATTTACACTTGAAAGCTATTAAATTGCACTTTTGGTGTTTTTTTTTTTTTTTTTTTTGGGTGTATTTGATGGGGGCGCCTCATAATTTTTCTTGTCTTCTTTATAACCTATAATACACTTACTTACATTGTAAATGCATATTAACTTACAGTCATAAACGTATGTGGTAAGTAAGTAAACACAATCACTTAATAGAAAACCATATGTACTGTCTAGGAAGAAAGAAAATAACATATGCTTCGCATGTACATATTATAACAACGCGATTATATCTTTATGTGTAGTCGTCGTCTTTATCTATATTTAACACAAATAATCTTTGTTTACGTTAATAAAAACAATATATAGCACCAGCCATAGGCGTTTAAATCCCTTCATTCAGTTTATTCTTCTTTCTTTTTTTTCATTGTTTTTCCCTGTATTTATTATTATAATCATAGTTGACATGCGGATTAAGATAAAAAATTATTAGAAAATTAATTAACTATGAAGAGATTTAATTAAGTCAATAATAATAATAATAATAATATAAAAATGTTTTTATCGGCAGTTGAAAGCACAGAGGAGTTTATTAAAAAAAAAAATTACAAAAAATTTATACAAAGAAAGTGGCAATAAAATTTTCATTTTTTTTTTTTTTTTTTTTTTTTTTTGCTGTTGTTATTATGTTTAATCAATTTTTCCTTTCATTTAATTACATTTTAAAGGTGTTAATAAATCATTTTGTAATTAAAGATAAACAAAAAAAAAAAAAATCTTTTTCCACTTTGGTTTTTTTTTTCTATTTTTTTTTCACTGCGTTAAGAATTCTTTTCATGTGAGAAAAATAAATTATTTTTACGTAATAGAAAATAAACATTAAATATAAATTTATTAAGTTATTTTTTAACATTAACAAAACAAAAAAAAAAAAATATATATATATATAGGTGGTAGCTGAAGAATAGAACGAAAAATCAAATCACGTAGAATTTTATTACCTAAATAATATAAAAATCGATTACTGTTAAAGCTGGTGATTTTATGATCATTCTCATCCCTTTTAATTATAATAATAATTCTTAACATTTCTCCGTTATTATTTCATTCTGTGTATACATATGGCATTTATAATTGCTCATTAAATTCAATTTCAATTGGCTGTTTGCCAAAACGTTGCCAAAATCTATGTATATAAATGTGTGTAAAAACCGTTAAAGTTTATTAAGAAAAAAAAAAAAAAAAACGTAAAACTACAAACAAACATAGAAATAAATTTATTCGAAATAAAAAACGAAGAAAATTTAATTCAGTAACCAACATACATAATTATGTCGTACTGTGTTAATCTGTAGAAAAATTCAAATAAAGAATATTAAAAAAATTAATAATAATAAAAATTACTAAGGTGTTACACAAACATTGCAATATCAAAAGAAATCTAATTATTAAAGTAAACAATTATTATGCTAATATTTACATAAAAAAAATTATATTTTTGTTACAATTACACATTATAAGTTATTTCTACGTACATTTATTATTTATTCGAAATGTTTATATACATTTTATATATAAATACATATATAAAAGAAATGTAGAGAGATGGTTTTTTTTTCTACTCTACTTTACTTTTGCTTTGTTTTAATTAAACCAAGACTACAAATAACTATTGAAAAATTAATATTTTCATATTCAGAATGCAAACATAACAAACGAAGCTTTTCTATAATGAAATTTTCAATTATTTTATTTCAAATATTAATATTAAAAATAAATCATTGATTTTTTTAAGGGATTCTTAATGAAAAAAATTGAACTTCTACAATTACACTGTTTAAACATTTAATTACAATTATTAAACAAATAGAGTCGCTATAATTGAATTATAATACAAAAACAATAGCAGCAGCAATCAGCAACAACAATAACAACAAATGCAATAGAATTTTATTATTTTATTTTTTTTAAACAAAAACATCACTTAGTATTACAACTGAGTACGAAAATAATTAAGTAACTGACTTAAAATTATTTAAAAGTAAATAAATAAGATGTGGGTAAAAGTAATTCTTAATAATAAAAAAAAAAAAAATATTTTTTTAATTGATTATTGATTAATTTATTGACACTCCTTTGGCAAATATAAGTAATTATTTATTTTACATGGCAACATTGGTATTTTTTTTTTTTTTTATCTTATTAATTATTTTTTAGTCAGTAAACATTGTTTGTTGGATTACCTGTAATGTATAAGAAACACAATTGATTTATTAATTATATTTATTACTGTACTGGAAGGTTAGTTTACTCGTTCACATGTTAATATAAACTAACAAACATAAAATTCAACAATAATTCATTCATTCATTAAATTAATTTAATTAATTAAATTTATTATTCTATTGTCTTTTAGACAATAATTAAAAATAATTAAAAGAAAAAAAAAAAAAAAAAAAACAACTCTTATTAAACAAGCCGCACATTAATTAAAAAATGCCATTTAGGCGTAATAGTTTTATACTATTGTGTATACATTCTGGCAATAAATAATAATATCATTGAAATATGCTTTATATATAAATTAATTATTATTCTAACCAAATATTACAACACAGTCATATTTAATTATTAATTATAAATAATTATTATAGTTTAAAGACAAGACAAAACATTTTACGACAAGAACAAGAACACAATAATTATAATAAATTTAAATAGATTTATTTTTTGTTAAACACTAAAAAAAAGAAAATGAAAAACAAAAACGATTTACAGGATATAATTCATTTTAATTAATAAATTAATTAATTAAATAAACTCTAAAAATCACATTATAATTATTTTAATTATGCTATAGCTATGTTAATTGGTTTTTATCTTTGATTTAGATTTTTTTTTTTTTTGGTATGTAATTTATTAATTGTAGCCTCTGTAACCTGTTTGAACGTTCGGTGTTAAATAATTTGTTTTTATTAAACCATTTGTGTTTGTACCACGATAATAACCGTAGCCTAAATTTCGATTCCCATCATAAATATTTGTATTATAGCCGTAATAACTTGAATGTCCACCATTACCTCCGAATCCACCGTAGCCACCATAACCAGAAACGCCACCACCGCCTAAAACATTTGATCCACCGCCTGGATAATAACCAGATCCTGTACCATAACTGGGTGGATAGTAACCACTTTGTGGATAACCACCGCCTGAAGGATAACCACCATTGCCAACACCACCCTGTGGATAATAACCACTTTGTGGGTAGTAACCACTCTGTGGATAATATCCACTCTGCGGGTAATAACCACCTTGATTTGGATAATACGGTCGACTAGGATAACTTTGAGGAGTTTTTCCAAACAGATAACTTAAATCAAGAACTAAAAACAAATAAAAGTTAATAAAATTGCAAAAAAAAAAAAAAAAAATGTAATTAAACTACAATTAAATTAGGTACAAGGAACTTTTCGTTAATTACTCATCATTTTGTGTAAAAGGGGAATTGCTTCTACTTTTTTTTATTTAAAAATTTTAATTAGAAAAAACAACTTCCCTTTTAACAAATGAACAACAATTAAGTTTTTAAGCTTTTTTCTCTCTTTTCTCTCTCTCTACATTAATTAATTATTTAAATTCAAAAACTTTTAAAAGTATTTTCTTATTTTATCGTACATCTTTGACTTGGTGCCTGTTTAAGGTCAGATGACGTCAGTTTTAAGTCATCCAAATCACAAAGAACATGCCCAATTAAAACCGAAATTATTATCTAAAATAGATAATGAAAAAATAATATTAATTATAGTGACACACATTTTAAAAATTAAAAACATTTTAAGAGACACTTTTTATCTTACATAGAGGAAATAAAATATTTTGGCCATAATTTCCCTTGTTATTTGCACAGAATAAACAGACCTGAAAAAATTTATGCACGATCTTCTCACTTTTCTTTTTTTTTTTTTAAGTTTAATTTAAAATAAATTTTTCACTTATTCCGCAGATGAACAAATAAAAAAAAACAAAAATTATTTTTACTTTCAAATTGAATTATTTGATTATTAATCAAAACAAATTTTTTTTTTTTTTTTTTAAGTATATTTCACATAAACCGTAGACAATCACCGGAACACAACAAAACAACGAATAACGTTACTTCTTTAAAATTCATGCAATTTATAGCAAAATTTTTATATAAAAATAAAAATAATTAATTATTATTGTTTAAATTTCGATTGTGTGCTTAAATTTTTACGTTTTTACGTTTTTTGATAGTGTTTGTTGTGAATGATTTAAAACAAAACCAAAAGGCAACAAATATTTGTTTAAACGTTTTTAGGGAGAGCAGTTTTTTTTTTTCATAATTTCTCGATGATTAACACAATATCAATAGCGAAAATAGAAAAGAAAAAAAAAAAAAAAAAAAGCACACACCACGGGGGAGTGTTATGTATGAGTAATAAATGTGTCAAGCCTTCGGGAATTTTTTATCAATATATTTTGCGACATATTTTTGGAAAATATATTTTCATGTGTACCATTGAATTTGTTTAAACATTTGTTGTCTTCTTCTTTTATTTAAAATTGTAACAAAATTATATAATTTAACAAATAATTGTGTAAACAAATCATAAATACGTACGTTGTATTTAGTTAATAGAATATAATTTTCTCATTGTTTTTATTTTTTTATTTTTTTTCATATTATTTTCTTGTTAAATAAATAATATAATAAACAAATAAGTATATTTCACACATCACATTAGATTTAATTGGTTATGCTTAAGGTTGTGGAACTTTATACAATTGTTATTACTAACGTTTTCGTTTCGTTTCGTTTTTATTATTATTCTTATTCCTATTGTCGCATAAAGTAAACGACGATGTGTTTAAAGAATACTTTTTTTTAATTTTTATTTTAAACATAAAGCCAATGCTTCTGAAATGAATTTTTTATAAAATATACTAAGGGAAGTCTATTTATATGTTCATTGCTTTTCACTGTAAAACTCATAATAGAAAAATCACTGGTCGATTGACTTAATATAAAAGAAAAATATTAAAATAAAATGATTTATGAAAATTGTTGTTTTTCTTATACAATTTGACATGTAAAGTTTTCCCATTGTCATATATTTCTATTGTGCAACATAGAATCAAGGTTGCGTTAATATTTAAATAAACCGTCACTATTTAACCACGGATTTTAAAATAATATGCTGAAAAAACAATTTGTAAATAAAAAAAACTTGCGATAACTTGAGAAAGAAAATGTTTTATCGAAAAACAGGACCTCAAAATATTTTTTTTTTAAGTTTTAACTCGATCGGTATTAATTGAATTTTCCCTGAAAAATAGAAGAAAAAAATCCTGATGCTTTATATCCATATTGGAACTTTAAACATGGTGTGCCTTTAGAAATGTTAATCAGAAATTATGACTAGTTGATTATCAAGTGCCATCATTGTTTATGCTTAACAAAGATTAGTAATAATAATTAATTATTACTGTTAAAAGTATACAAAAATAAAAAAAAAAAAAGAAACGAAACGAAACGTATTTGTTGACAAGGTTCGGATATATCAGCTAAACAAAGCCAAGCAATATCCGGCGTAGACTTTTTATTTATGTACTCAAGTACACGTCACATATCGCTTTGGAAACTAAAATAATCATATAAAGAGTGGAGAGAATTAATAATAAAAAAGCTTTAATCGTTTTTATTTATTTTTTAATTCATTTATTAATTTATTTATTTATTTATTTATTAATTAAAAAAAAAAATAAATTGAATACAAGAGGAGTTTTTATTTTCTCATCATATAAATTATTAATTTCATAAAAAAAAATTGCATATTTTGTGATATTAATCGAAGTTTATTTTTTCTTATACAAACTGAAAGACATTATTATTTTATTAGAATTATAACAAAAAATTAAATTAAAAGTTTAAAAGTTTATTTTAAAAAAACAGAAAAAAATTATTTCATAAATAATATAATAATAATTATGGATAATAAAAATAAAAATAATAATAATAATAAAAGAAATGAAAGTAAATTAAAATTAAATATAAATGTAAATGGCAAAGACTGAAAATTCGAATATCAATGTGTTTATTAAATAAATATAATTAATTTCGTTAAAAATAACAAAGCAGCAAATCAAATATAATAATATAAATCCTGAACTATTCCCACCACCATTTGAGCTTTCATTCTAAACTAATATTAACGAGAAAAACATAATGATAGTAAAATGTATGTCTCAAGGTTTTGCTTATTGAAATACAAAATAATTTAAGAATTTGGCAAGTAATATCGCAATCACAAGTTCAAGTGTAAGTCGATATGCTGCTCTGTTAAATATTTTGAGTCGTAAATTTTCAGTCTTTTTTTTTTTTTACAAATTTAAATTTTACGAAAATAATTTTAATTGTAATAAAATTGTTTTTTTTTTTTTTAATTTCTTTCTTTCTTTCTTCCTTTCTTTCTTTCTAAAAATATAAATAAATATTTGAGTATTATACCATCAGTTTTATTCAATTCAATGCATTTTTTTTTTGTTTTTTTTTTTTTTTTGTTTTCTTGTTTCATATAATTTATAGTTTTGAATCATATTGCAGAGAAATCATATTTTTTATTCAATTACTGATTCTTGCTCTTGATTCTGTACTTGATTCAATTTATGTTTACGGGCTCTGGTACGTCGATGTGGCGATTTAATCAGATTACCAGCAGCTGTAGGATCAATATTTGCCAAATTTAAAACTTGTTGGAAACTGTTTGTACCTTCTAAGGATCTGCCTTGTTGGGGATTGCATTGTGAACAAGGATATGGCACTTGTAAAGCATTTGGAAATGCTGGTTGTAGGTGTGAATTGCTTGTTCCATTATTGGCATCAGGACAATATGGGAAAAATACAACTGGAATTAGCCCAATTGCTGCGAATTGTGGATATTGTTGAGGGTAATTATTCTGTGCTGGATAATTATTTGGTGCTGCAAAATTATTTTGTGCTGGATAATTATTTTGTGCTGGATAATTATTTTGTGCTGGATAGGTATTTTGAGTTGGATATTGTGGTAAATATGTATTTGGGGAAAGATATGTGTTTTGTGTTGTTATTGGTGATGGTGGTGCCTGTGGATAATTTGTTGCGATCGGTTGTGGATATGGAATAGATATTGGGGTTGGTGTAGTTTGAGATGGTTTTGTTGCTGCAGCGGTGCCATTTTGTGGTTCAACCAAATAACAAGGGCAAGTGGAAGGAGAAGGAACATTTGGAAGTGCAAATGGGAATGGTATTATATAAAGTGGATATTTGGATATAGCAATATTGAAATTTGGATAGTAAGACTCTTGGTCTCCGGGTGGACGATTTGGTGGTTGCACACCAATTGCTCCTGTAGATCCAGGTACTGGATATGATGGATAATTGAATTGCTGCCATGGTTGTTGCCAAGGTATGTTTATACCGCCATATGTGGGATAGAAACCGGGCTGTCCTGGATATCCTGGGTATCCTGGTTGTCCTGGTTGACCTGGATGTCCTGGTTGACCTGGATATCCTGGTTGCCCTGGTTGACCAGGTTGACCAGGTTGACCAGGTTGACCAGGTTGTCCTGGTAGTCCTGGTTGTCCTGGTTGACCTGGATAGCCTGGATAGCCTGGGTAGCCTGGGTAGCCGGGGTATCCTGGTTGTCCAGGCTGACCTGGTCTTCCAGGTTGTCCTGGCTGACTAGGTTGACCGGTTGTAACATATGGTTTATCTGTATATGTAGGATATTGAGCAGTCGTTGTACCTATGGGTGTAATAGGCTTATTTGTGGGTTTTACCACAGTAGGAACTGGTGGTACTAAAGTTCCTTGTGGTTTTTGCGTGTAAATTGGTGTTGATGTTTCTGGTTGTTTTTCTGGATAGTAATGATTACCATAATTATAATTATTGTTATTGGAATAATAATTATTTTCTGAGTTATCATAACAATCAGTATTATAATAATCTGGATATGAACATGGCTCTTGATAATCTATGAAAGTGATGAATGTTATACAATTTGTATGTGAAATGGTTTTGTTAGTTTTATGATATGATATATGATGAAAATGTTTGCGTTGTATGATGATAATTACAAAAAATAATTAAAAATTTACCTGGTTTATTCACGCCTGGAGCGTGAGGACCTCCTGGGCCTGCTGGGCCTCCTGGACCTCCTAGACCTCCTGGACCTCCTGGACCTCCTGGACCTCCAGGTCCAGCAGGGCCAGATCCACCTACACCTCCAAATCCACCGACACCACCTTGTCCGCCTGAAGGACCAGTAGTGTGATGATAATCGCCACCAGGTACAGCGCCTGGTCCATTAGGTCCTGTGACATGAGTATATTGACCGGTATTTGATGGATGATACTGTCCGCTTGGTTCTGGTTTATATTGGCCTCCACCAGATTGTGATGGGGGTCTATAGATTTCAGGTTTTTGTTGAATTGTTGTGCCTGGTTTATATGATCCAAGTCCTGATCCAGTTCCTGCCCCAACTCCTGTTCCTATTCCAGGTTTAGAAGGTCCTTGACCGCCTCCAGAACTTTGAGGACCACCTGGGCCTTGTGGACCGCCGGGACCTTGTGGACCACCGGGACCTTGTGGACCACCGGGACCTTGTGGACCACCGGGACCTTGTGGACCACCGGGACCACTTGATCCTCCGCTACCACCTGCACCAAAACCTCCTTGCCCTCCAACTCCACCGAAACCTCCTTGTCCACCTTGTGGACCTGTGACATGACTGTAATCAGGTGCTCCAGGTCCATTTGGACCAGTGACATGTGTATATTGCCCGGTATTACTGGGATGATACTGGCCGGTTGGTTCTGGTTTATACTGACCGGAGCCTGTTTGTGGTTTATAGCCAGATTGTGGTTTATCAGGCTTGTATTGATTTGTAGTATCCGGTTTGTATCCTCCAGATATTTGACTTCCTGGCTTTTGAGGTGCAACTGAACCACCAGAGCCTCCTGAACCACCAAAACCAGTTCCTGTTCCTTGGCCAAATCCAGTACCTTGTCCAGTACCTAAACCTTGTCCACTGCCAGATCCTTGATCAGTGCCAGATCCATGTGAGCCACCAGCTCCTACTCCACCTGGGCCTTGTGGACCACCTGGGCCTTGTGGACCACCTGGGCCTTGTGGACCACCTGGGCCATGAGGACCACCTGGGCCATGAGAACCACCTGGGCCATGAGGACCACTTGGGCCATGAGATCCACTTGGGCCATGAGGACCACTTGGGCCTCCACTACCGCCTGACCCAAATCCACCTTGGCCTCCAGCTCCACCAAATCCGCCTTGTCCGCCTTGCGGACCAGTGACATGACTGTAATCTGGAGCACCGGCTCCATCAGGTCCAATAACATGAGTGTAATCAGGAGCATCGGGTCCGTCAGGACCAGTGACATGAGTGTATTGGCCGGTATTTGATGGATGGTATTGTCCACTAGGCTCTGGTTTATACTGACCACTTCCAGATTGTGGCTTATAGGTACCAGTTCCAGATTGTGGCTTATATGTACCAGTGCCAGTCTGTGGCTTATAGCTGCCACTGCCAGCGCTTGCGGAACTTTGTGATCCACCAGTTATTTGAGTTCCAGGTTTTTGAGAAACGGCTGTTCCAAATCCGACTTGACTTGTTGTAGAACCACTTCCTTGACCGATCGTAGCTCCACCTCCGAAACCTGTTGATCCTCCATGAGCAGGTGAACCTGGTTTTTGAGGTCCAACAGAACCACCTAAACCGCCTGATCCACCAAAACCAGTTCCTGTTCCTTGACCAGCACCTTGAGAACCTCCAGTGCCATGTGAGCCACCAGCTCCATGTGCACCTTGCCCTTGTGGGCCACCAGGTCCTTGAGGACCTCCTGGCCCTTGTGGACCTCCAGGACCTCCTGGCCCTTGTGGACCTCCAGGACCACCTGGACCCCCTGGACCTTGAGGACCACTTGGACCGCCAGGACCACCTAATCCTCCACTTCCACCTGAACCAAATCCACCTTGTCCTCCAACTCCTCCAGAACCTCCAAAACCTCCTTGTCCACCTTGGGCGCCAGTAACATGACTATAATCAGGAGCAACAGGTCCGTCAGGACCAGTGACATGAGTGTATTGGCCGGTATTTGATGGATGGTATTGTCCACTAGGCTCTGGTTTATACTGACCACTTCCAGATTGTGGCTTATAAGTACCAGTTCCAGATTGTGGCTTATATGTACCAGTGCCAGTCTGTGGCTTATAGCTGCCACTGCCAGCGCTTGCGGAACTTTGTGATCCTCCAGTTATTTGAGTTCCAGGTTTTTGAGAAACGGCTGTTCCAAATCCGACTTGACTTGTTGTAGAACCACTTCCTTGACCGATCGTAGCTCCACCTCCGAAACCTGTTGATCCTCCATGAGCAGGTGAACCTGGTTTTTGAGGTCCGACTGAACCACCGAAACCGCTTGATCCACCAAATCCAGTACCTGTTCCTTGACCAGCACCTTGAGAGCCTCCAGTTCCATGTGAGCCGCCCGCTCCATGTGCACCTTGCCCTTGTGGGCCACCAGGTCCTTGAGGACCTCCTGGCCCTTGTGGACCTCCAGGACCCCCAGGACCACCTGGACCTTGAGGACCACTTGGACCGCCAGGACCACCTAATCCTCCACTTCCACCTGAACCAAATCCACCTTGTCCTCCAACTCCTCCAGAACCTCCAAAACCTCCTTGTCCACCTTGTCCACCTTGCGCGCCAATAACATGACTGTAATCAGGAGCACCAGGTCCGTCAGGACCAGTGACATGAGTGTATTGTCCGGTATTTGATGGATGGTATTGTCCACTAGGCTCTGGTTTATATTGACCGCTGCCTGATTGTGGCTTATATGTAGCAGTGCCAGACTGTGGCTTATAGCTGCCACTGCCAGCGCTTGCGGAACTTTGTGATCCTCCAGTTATTTGAGTTCCAGGTTTTTGAGAAACGGCTGTTCCAAATCCGACTTGACTTGTTGTAGAACCACTTCCTTGACCAATCGTTGATCCACCTCCGAAGCCGGTTGATCCTCCATGAGCTGGTAAACCTGGTTTTTGAGGTCCAACAGAACCACCGAAACCGCTTGATCCACCAAATCCAGTACCTGTTCCTTGACCAGCACCTTGAGAGCCTCCAGTTCCATGTGAGCCGCCAGCTCCATGTCCACCTTGTCCTTGTGGGCCACCTGGTCCTTGTGGACCTCCTGGGCCTTGAGGACCTCCTGGGCCTTGAGGACCTCCTGGGCCTTGAGGACCTCCTGGGCCTTGAGGACCCCCTGGACCTTGTGGACCACTTGGACCTCCAGGACCACCAAATCCTCCACTTCCATCTGAACCAAATCCTCCTTGTCCTCCAACTCCTCCAGAACCTCCAAAACCTCCATGTCCACCTTGGGCGCCAGTGACATGATTATAATCAGGAGCACCAGGTCCGTTAGGCCCAGTGACATGAGTATATTGGCCGGTATTTGATGGATAATATTGACCGCTTCCAGATGCTGGTGGTGGTTTATAACTTCCACTACCTGTACCACTTGGCCTTTGTGGACTTGTACCCAATCCACCTTGTCCCGTTATTCCTCCTTAAATTACAATATTAATTTATTACTAGAATATGCCCAATATTGGTATTATAAATATTTACACACCTTGGCTGCCACCTACATTGATTGAACCACCAATACCAGTGGGTTTGCCTGTTTGGGGTTTGGTAGCAGATGCACTTATTCCAAATCCTGGTGAACTACCAGCAGTCGTTTGTCCTCCGAATCCTCCAGGAATAAAAGTTCCACCTTTTTTGCATATTGAATACATATGAAAAATGTTGAAACAAAAAATTACAATTCAAAAAGAGCAATAATAAACACCTCCTGCAGTTGCACTTCCAGCTAACCCAACTCCACTTCCTGAACCAGAACCTGGACCACCGGGAGCACCTGGACCACCGGGAGCACCTGGTGTACCTGGACCACCTGAGCCTCCAGGACCACCTGGTCCGCCAGAACTACCGGGACCACCGGGCCCTCCACTGCCAGGACCACCACTACCAGGTCCACCGGGACCACCGGGCCCTCCACTGCCAGGACCACCGGGACCACCACTGCCAGGACCACCGGGACCACCACTACCAGGTCCACCGGGACCACCACTACCAGGACCTCCAGGTTTTCCACCTGGCGTACCAGGTTTACCTCCTGGTGCTCCTGGTTTACCACCACCACCACCTCCACCACCACCACCTCCACCACCACCACCACCACCTCCACCACCATGGCCTCCTCCTGATCCACCAGAACCTCCTGGCCTGTATGCGCCATCTGGCCCAACTGGACCATTACCTCCGGCTACACCAGATCCACCAACATTATAATTACCCGCTCCATCTGGCTTATATTGACCACTAGATCCTATTGTACCTTGTGCAGAACCTTTTAAAATTGGCCTATTATTGTCATTCACATTAGTTGATCCACCAGATGGTATAGTCTTTTAACCAAAGAAAAAAGTCAAATCATATTATCGATGCACAATGCACAGAAAAATAAAATAAAACGAACTTGTGTAAAGCCGCCACCAGGTAACGGTTTAGCTGGAATATCCGGTCTTATGCCACCTTCAAACATACCACATCCCTTAGGAAGATATAACTCTGTCCATGGAACAGTTTGTCCCTTAGCTTTTGATTCCTCATCTAAATTCCTCCTACAATAATTAAAGAAAAAAAAATTATTTTCTCTCAATTCTACAATTTTAATTTTTTTTAAATTTACTTTGATGAAAAATCAACAACAAATATTTCAACTGGTTTATGTGGTTCAACAATTCTATAACCGTGTGTATCTGCAACATAATGTGTAACACGGAGTTTACCATTCGGATCAATGTATCCATAGCATCCATAAGTTACACCATCCGGTCCACGGGTTTCATGATGAAATTGTCCATTTGGTCCAACTTCATAACCGAAATTATAAGCACCTAATTTTCGATAAATAAATAATGGGAGTTAGATAGGTGAATATAAATAAAATATAAAAAGCAATAAATTTATTTAAATGTAAATTCGCTGACATGACATTTGCATATCAATATATAATATATAAACAACAAAACTACACATGTTCATTACCTTTTACGTGACTCATTAAATCGTTACAAAAAAAAAAAAAATTTATAATTTGTGCAAGGCAGCACATTACCGTTTTTTTTTTTTTTTTTTAATAAATACAACAAAAAAAAAAAAAAAGCATAAAAGATCAATTTAATTATAATTCTCAATCAATTATATATTGATTAATTATTAATAATAATAATTAATTAATTAATTAAATTTATGTTTGTATTTGTTGTTTATTTGTTTATTGCCTTTTTTTCTTTATTTTCTGTTATAGTTTTACAATAAGAAAAGCTTCTGTGTGTAGTGATATAGAGAGAGAGATATTGAAAGCTCCTATTAAAATTTAATTAAAACTGTTTTTTTTTTTTTTTATATAATTTATAACAACAGAAGAGTAGGTAAAGTAAAGTAAATAATTTTGATTAATTTAATTAAATTATTTTTAAATTTGTTTGACATTAAAAAAAAAAAAATAAAAAAAAGTGAGATTATTTTGTTGATTTTTTTTTTTCTAAATTAAATTTTAAACCTTCAAACGAAATCCAACGAAATTTTTTATTATTATTATTTTTCATTGATAAAACAATTATAATTTTCAATTTTTTTTTTTTATTATTATTTAATTTTAGTAATAAAAAATAAAAAATTGCTGAAACTTACTTGTATTAAAATTTGCTGCATGATATTGTGTCTTATCAGGTTGGTCAATGGATACAATAACTTCGTTATTCGTTTCTCGCCTTGCATTTACTACATGTATTAGAAAACAAGCGAGGACCTAAAAACATGATAATAAATAAAAAATTAATTAATTAATAACACGTTTTAAAAACAAATAATATTTGGTAAAAAGAAAATTAAAGAAAAAAATTACAAAACTGTGAAAGAAAGTTTCGTTTTTTTTTTTTTTTGTTAAATGATTAAGAAATTTTATTTTCCCCCCCACACAAACACAGGTATACAAAAAAAAAAAAAGAAGTAGTTTTGTCTGTCATAAGAGTTAATTATATAATATTCATAAAAGATATAAATAGCTAAACGAGTGTGTTTTAAGTATATTAAAAAAAAATTAAAAAATCTAATTACTTGTCTTCAACCTCTCATTAACCGCGAAACCGCATATTCGTTACATTCATCCAATTGATACAAATAATTATGCTATGTATTAACAATTTACACAATAAATCCTCAACGTAAATAACTATTAATCATAAAGTAATAATAATATTTCATAAACCACGATGATATAATAATTTAGATGTTTCTTGAACTTGTTAAAAAATAAAAAAATAAAACACCTTCACTCACTCACTCACTCTCTCTCTCTCTTACTTTATATTTATTAATTAAATTTTAAGCAACAATTTTACTGTTAAAAGTACTGCAAAGGAACAAAAAAGAAAACACTTAAAATACAAGGTAAAAATAAAAACGAACAAACAACAGCAATAAGATTTTTTTTTTTTTTTTTTTAAATCCTGTTTCTTATCATAAATCGTTAAATCTGTTTAAACTACGTAGCTCTCTACCTTGTTGTCTATAAGATTAATTTTTTTTATTTTTTTTTTTTCCTTTATTTATTAACTCAGATTACTTAATTATAAGTGAAATAATAAATTTTTTAGATTGTCTTATTTCTTAGTAAAATAATTTACTAGAAATAAAAATTAATAGGTGTATAATCCACTTGTTCACGAATAATCATTAATAAATAATTAAAACCACAAAATCCGCTAAAAAAAAAATAAATATATTTTTTTTTTTTTATAAAACAATTGATTATAATCTCACTTAATGTACATTTCTCATACATAAATTAATTTTAAATGTTTAATTAACAATTTCATTGTTGTTATTATTATTAAACCATTTTATTGCTTAGAAGTCAAAGTAATAACACAACAACGATACGTGAAGGACGGTTAATGCTTGGTTTTTTTTTTGTTTGAATGTTTGAATGTTTGTGGCACATTTTTAGCTATCAAAAAAAAAAAAGAAAGAAGAAGAACCAACAACATGTGATGATGATGATGATGATGAGTATTAATACAAACCGCATCAAAAGTCACAAATTTCCATTACGATTTTTATTATACAAAAAAAAATTAATTGTTTATTACATTGAATTCACTCACTATGTATAATTATCATAATGTAATAGCAATATAATTGTTATATTTATTTTAATGTGTTTAATAAAAAAAGTGTTAAAAATGTTAAATTAAAATAACAATGACACAGGTGGTAAACAACAACAAGAAATAATAATTATAATTGTCTGTATATATTTATAATAATTTAAATTAAGTAATAATAAAAATTATTTATTTTTAATACATTAATCATATATTGATTATATTCAAATAAAATTTATTTTTAATTAAAACAATTAAAATTATTTAATTAACTTAAAAGGTCAGTGACATAATTTCACACCTATAATATACAATTTTTTTGTTTTTTTATTAATTTAATGCAAAATCACAAAAAAACATTTTTTTTAAATGATTTAAGTAGATAATTTCCGGATCTAAATACTTTTTTTTTATTTTTCTTTTAATCAAATGACGTAAATGAATAATTTTATCTAGAGATGATTTTTATATAAAAAAAAAAAAAAGAAGTCATATCATTTCTATGTTTATTATTCGTAAATATATTTATTAATTTTTAATTTGTTTATTCGAAAATCTAGTCAATAAACCTTGAAACTACTAACACAAAAAAGAAAAAAAAAATGTTTTTTAATAATAAAAGTGTTAGTTATGCTAAAATGTTGTTTTTTTTGGTATCTTGCGACATATGATGGTTATACTGTTTCGAATCTATTTAAACAAACCTTAAAAAAAAAATTTATTTGGTATTCACAGCTTCGCTTTTGTGAGTTAAAACTTTTAATTTTATTGAGGCGTTAAAACGGACATATTAACACATATTTAGTGTGTGTTTTCTTTAATTTAAATAAAAGCAAAAAAAAAAAGAAAAGAAAAGAGTGATAATAGCAAAATTGTATGATGTGTTTTTACAACTAATGGTAATAGTTAGTAGCAGCAGCAGCAGCAGCAACAGCATCTAATAAAGTGTTTATATTGCTATAACCTTTAATAAACATTTATTTATTTATTTTTTTTTTTCTTTTTCGTTTATTACTCTCCGTAATTAATTGTTTTTTTTTTATTCTCTCATGTTAAATAATCATCAATAACATTTCTTTTATTTTCAATACAATAAAATAAATTTTTTTATTATTAAAAACACATCATCTTCACAAATCACTTAAAGATTTATGTGACCTAGAGCACTCTTATAAGTTTAAATACTTGAAAAATTAAGTTACGTTAAAATTAAGTTACGTTTCCATGTAAAGATGATGAGAATTGTTGTTGTTTATAATTCTTTTAATTAATTAAGAATATTCATGTTGTACGTTCTTTCGTTGTGTACACACAACACAGAAAATCATTTCACTGATGCTGCAATCAACAAATAATAATTTTTTTTTTTTTTTTTTTACTTTGTTTCAAATCAATAATTTTTTTTTTTTTTTGTATGCCTAAAAATAAACATATTAATAACAACAACAGCAACAACGACAAGAAAGAAATAAACTGAAACGAGAGAAATATGTTGCTTCGTATTTTTTCTTTTGCTTTGTTTTATTATGAAATTACAAAGGCCACATACAAATTTATTACTGCATTAAACTGACATAAATTCTTCTTCTTGAGCACAAAAAATTGAATTCATTTTTTTTTTTGCAGTTTTTTTTTTTTTTGCGTTTATTTCTTCGTCTTCCATACATTTATTGTGAAAGTATGTAAGAAAAAAAAAAAAAATTGTAGAATATGTAAAAAAAAAAAAAAAACACATAATAAAAATTATGGGGCTCTGTGTAAGAGGAATAAAAAGAATGAAGAAAAATGTAAATAAACCCACAATATATCGGTGTGTATGGATTTTTATTGTTTTTTATTAAATTATTTTTCTATTTTTTTTTTTTTTTCTTTTTATCCATTATTGATTATCCGTTGATGATGATGATGATGATGATGATGAAAATATAAATAGTGACCAACAAACAACAGTAGTTGAATTGTATTTAAATTAAAGTTTACACGTTGAAAGCAATATAAATAAAAAAGAAAAATAAAAATAAAAGTTGTGGTTGACTACCTTCATCTGCAATTACCAATAAATATTCTATTTTTCTATTCACTACAAATCTAGAGTAAGGTCAGTTATTTAAATTTTTTTATAGGCATAAGAGTGTCTATTTTGCTAGCAAAATAAAATAAAAAAAAAAAACTTATTAAAAACGTCAATCAATTGAAGATGTAATTATAAATACAATAAATAGAAGAAAAAAAAATTAAAAACACAACACAATTACATCTCCATATTAGTGTTTCAGTTAAATTTTTTTTTTTCGCAAAGTGAACACATTTTTTCAACCAGTTAATGATGAGTTTTTTAATTTTTTATTAAATTCTTTAACAAGTTTCTTTTTATCAAATAATTCAATCATCTTTAAAAAACAAAAATTTAATTAAAAATAATAAAATAAAAATGCGTTAATTTAACAAAACATAAAACATAAAAACGATAAAAAAAAATATTTTAAACTATTAATCCAACAATACGTGAAGGTCATCAAGCTTTAATACAAAATCAAATCACAAATACAATAAAAGATTGTTTTTAAATCTGCTTCGACTGTTCCATCATTTATTTTAATAAATATTTTGCCGCGAGCACGAGCCCGCTTAGCATTATTATTGTTAATAAAACGTAACGAAATTTACAATGATTAATAATGAAACATATTTATGTATTACCTTTTAGCTGTGAAACTGTTTTTTTTTATTTTATTATATAAGAGAAAGTGAAATAATGAACTCGATCGAAAACGTATTTTAATTCGATTTATGAAGTTTGTCTGTCTGTTTATGGGAAATATTCATATTGGAGGTTCGTTTCTGTGATAAATCTATTATAGAAACGTTTCTTCTTTATTTTTGTTTATTAATTCAATTCATTACAGGTAACCTTAAAGAATTTTATGTTTCAAATAAAAAGTCACGATGTTTTACACATACTTAATGCGAGATTTTTTTTTTTTTAAATATGTTAAATTGACTGACAATATTTAAGTAGTCATATTATGTATATGCGCGAATAAATATTAAAAAAAAAAATTTTTTTTTTTAAGAATAAAAACGAAACAGGTTGTGTGTGTTTCACCTTTTTTAACGTAATGTAATTTATGGATTTTTATTATTATTATTATTATTATTTTAAATAACGATGCGATAATATTTTTGGGCAAGTCTTTATCGTAGTCGTTGTCCACATTATTGTCGAAGTCTTTCAAATATTTCTCTTCCGTATTGCAAACAAAAAAAAATTTTTTTTTTTTTATGATTTTTCTGTTAATTAATTTCAATGCAATTCATTTGATGACCGATTTTTATTATTATTTTATTATCACCAAGAAACCACTAAAAAAAAATTTTATATCAATTATAATGTAACCGTTTTTTTTTTTTGTTTTTTTTTTCAACAAACCGTAGAAATTCTTTAATAAATTAAATAAATAAAAAAAAAACAAAAAAAAAAAAATATAAAAGAGAAAATAAGTTTATGTCGAAATTTTTATTCGATTCACTTCTTTCTTTCTTTTTTTTTTATTATAATAAATAAATAAATATGAAAAACAATAACAGCATCCTTATGATGTAATATTTATTGGTTTTGTAACAACTAAAAGTCGTTCACAGTCACAACAAACTTTTACTTTATCGCATTACATGTAAGTGGTGGTGTGGATCACAAATCGCTATGTTTTGTTTCAAAAACCAAAAATCCTTTTATATGCGCTCATAATTTAAGGATTTTGTTACTTTTAATCGAAAAGATTTTTATAAACGAATTTTATAATCATTCAATTTATTAACTTGTAAATACAGAAAGAACTTTTTTTTTTGTTACAATCACCAAGCATGGATAAAATAAAAAAATCATAATTTTGGTAAAGGAAATTTTTATCGAAGGTTTTTTTTTTTTGTCTACGCAAAAAATGTTTAAACCAAAGCGAATTTTAATTTTATTAATTTTTATACAAAATCAATAAAAATTTTCGGTGACTAAATGAAATTATTATTAAAAAAACATATTTACTTTCTTAAGAAAAAAAAAAAAAAACTATTTATTTATTTTGGTTACAAAGTAAAAAAAATTAATGAATATCCGCACCCACATAATATGTTAATAAAAATTAAAAAAAAAAAAAAATACCTTTCTTAATTATTTAATACAAATTAAATGTTTAAGCTTATCGTGTAATTTTTCGCTGCCACACAGGTAGATAGGATAATTAAATAATTATTTTTATTTTTTTTTTTATTAAATAATAGAAAATACATTGTAGACAACAACAACAACAACAACAACAGCATAGATCATAATTTATGTTTTACATAAAAGAACAATAGATGAATTGTATTTATTAGCGAAAAAACAAAAAATAAATAAAAAAAATAACTCAACTCTTTCACTGCTTGAAAAACAAAAAATTAATTTAATTTTTTTCACTCAAAATATCAAGGTTGAATAAACATTTAAATAAATAAATAAAAAAAAATTATTTATTATGCAATAAATATATCAACGATTTTTATGTAATATAAATAATAATTATTTTATTTTCTATAAAATATTTTTATTTTTTTTTTTTACTTTTAAATTAGGTGTAGTAGTAGTTAGAGTGGTTGTATCATGATGCACAAGGATGATTATCAGGCATAAATATTTCTTCAAATAATTTAATGTCGCGATTGTTGTATATATCATTAGTATATTTATTTTTTATTTTTATTATCTAATATTATTTATTAGTGTTATTGAATTTTAAATCTATTTTTAACAGCAATATGATAATTCAATTAATTTTATTAGCACATTGAAAATATGCAAACAAAAAAAAAAAGCCCAAAAAGTTGTAATTTTCATGTTATTGCCTAAATAAAAAGAAAAAGAAAAAACCAGCAACATTCCTTATAGCATATCCGGGTGACTGAAAAACCACGTGTATTTAAGTCAAAACTAACTTAAACCTAGTCACAAATATTCAACGATTATATTTGCAACTATTTGTGTAATCGAAACAACAAATAAATTAAATTAAATTAAATTAAAATCGTTGAATTAAAACAACTGATGAGTAGTTTTTTTCTGTTGTGTAGGTAGGTAGGCCCGCGAAAACACATTTTTTACTTTTTAATATAAATTCAATAATTTTTCGTTTTAGTTTTGCGTAGGTAATGAAAGTATAAAAATTATATACAGGAGGTAAACCGCAAACTCATTTAACAAAGTTTAACAATAAATATGTAGCTCATCATGAGATTTATAATAATAATAAAAAAAAAAAAAAATATTTTTATTATTTTTAACAAGAATTGATGACGACTTTTAGTTTTGAGTCAATTAATTAAATTTATTTTTTTTTTTTTGTGTGCATATAACAAACATACATAACTTTTAATCCAAAGGATTTATTTAAATTTAAATTAAGTGACAATTAAAATGTGATTAAATATGTATTAAATAATAATTTGAAGGCAAAATATTAAAATACAAAAAAAAAAAAAATTAACACAAATATGTACGGTGGTGGTATGTAGTATGTGGTGGTTGGTTGGTGACTTATTTTTATTTATTTATTTTTTTTTATATAACTGGTTATTGATTCATTAAATTAAATTAAATATTATTATTATTCGTTGTGGTTAATATTACGTCTTCTATTACCTTGTGCATAATTTTTCTACCAAAAAAAGTTAATTTAAGTGCGAAAAATTAACATAAATTTACCCAACAAAAAAAAAATTGTCTAATCTAAAACAGGCACATAAATTATATAATATGGTTTTTGTGTGTCCTCCTCTAGATCCTTTGAATAATAAAAATTAATAAATTCATTTTAGATTTAAGATTAAAAATTCATTGACATCGTGTTTATTATTGTGAATTGTTATGTAATCAAAAAAAAAGCTTTTATCAGCAATTTTAAGGATTTAAACATTTAAAAGAGAAAAATATATATCTAATGAATTAATTAATTTATATCGTTTTTTTATTTATATCATAATAATTATGTATAAACCGATAGATTTCTTCATAAAACAATAAAAAAAAAAAAAGGTGATACAAATTGCAAAGTTCATCATCACACTTTAATCGGATTGTATTCATTAGCACGATATACGACAAACGTATACCGTTTTAACAATACTTTCTCTTTCATCTAAAGATGTACACAACACAACTATGTATTGATATATGTAATTCACACCCATCACTTAATATATAACCCATATGGTATGTAATTACATAATAAAAACGGTTAAAAAAAAAACACAACGTATAAATATTATCTATTTATGCTTTATTAAAAGCACATTTACATAGTTATTAAAAAAGATAATTTTTCACCAACGTTATTATTTTTGCTAAATGTTAATCAATCAACTTGATGATGATGATGATTATTATTATTATTATTATTGTTATTGTTATATATAGATGTTCTATTAAAGCTATTAATAAGCTTTTATTGTTATTAATGCATCATTATAAAAAAATGTGATTTAAAAACAAAAAAAAAAAATTAAATTTAAATAACAACGACGATAATTAACTTTTATCATAATTGTGTTAATGATAATGATGATGATGATGATGATGATATCTTAATGATTGTTGTTATTATTTTATTTTTATTTAATAACGTGTTTGTTTTAAAATTAAACTAAAACCAAATAAAATTAATTTTATTTATTAAATCAATACAAAAAAGCACACGAATAGGTGGACAGAATGGTGAATTTATATACAAAAACATTAAAAAATCGTAAACATCCTGAGATAAAACAAATAAAGTTTTCCGATTAAAAAAAAAAAAAAAAAACCTGAAAAAATCTCGTCATAATAAAAATTAAAAGTGAATTTTTTGATTTTTTTTTTTTTCTTATTTATAATCAATCAAAGCTGCAAAAAAAAAAAAAAAAAATTAAACAAAAAAATGCTAAACGAACTATTATTTATCTAATGAAAAATAAATAATTAAAATAATTTGACATTTTGGTATGACAAAAAAATGTTTATTGTTTTAGTTATATGATGACAGCATTTAAAAACGCTTCGTTTAGATCATTTTTTATATTTAAATTCAATGAAAAACTATTTTTATCGGTGTATTTTAGCCTATTGATTAAATATGTTTAAAGTAAAAAAAAAACTAAAAATTTATTCGTTGCATTTAATTAAAGAAGATTCGCAAAGCCTTTTTTTTTGTTCTTTTATATTACTACCTGCTGCTGCTGCTGATGCTGTTGTTGTTTTTGTTGTCGTTTTGTAGCCAACAACAAATACAATACCAAATAGATTTTAACATAAACGAATGTGCATCAAATTCAAGTTTTGATAATAAAAAACAAAAAATCTTTCACAAGGTGATATAGAAAGAAAAATAATAAAAAAAAACACGATCGCGTGTGGTATAATAAAAATGAAATGATGGTTAAACGAAAATCATTAGAAAACCATAAAATTCAGTCCGCAAAACCAAAAATAATAAGCAGGATTCGTGGATACAATAAACCAAATTTTTATTTTATTTTTTATTTTTTTTATGCAATAGTTCTTAAGACTTAAGGGCATACACATACACGACCATAAGACGACCGGATTCAATGAATTTTTCTTTTTTTATTTATTTATTTATTTATTCAAAACACACATCATTCTTAATAATAATAATAATAATCTTATTTTAAGTAATAAATATTTGCGTTCTCAACAAATATTTCATTTTCAGTCATCACATTTTATTTCATACTGTGCGCGTTTTTAAAAGAATTTTTTCAGTAAACATTTGTAATGTTGAAAAATAAATAAATCATATAATGATGAAGCTTTTTTGCTTATAATTTTTTAATTAATGTTAAGTAATATAAAAAAAAAAAAAAAAAAATTGATTTGGTGTTAAAAAATAAATGCTAAATTGTTGTATTTAAATTAATTTTTATTTAAATAAATATTAAAAATTGTTGATTTTTATTTTTTTGCTTTTACTTTTGTAATTTAATAAAAAAAAAATAATAATCACGCGCGCAAGTATTGAGATAATTTATTTACATTACACGTCGTCTAATTGTTGCTTTTTTTTAACTTTCACAAAATTATTAATATAAATTAATATCAAGATGATTAAATCCTTGATATACATTTAAAAAACTATATTTTTTTTATTAAATTTTTATTGATGTTTTTACTGTAGAGTAAATTATGTAAAAACGAGAAGAGAAAAAATTATTTTACACTCCTACAAAAAATACCCAAAAAAAAACTAATAATAATAATAATAAGGAAATTGATATGCAATTAATGGGTTTTCAACGGTTTTATTGATTTAAAATTAAATTTTTATCAAACACACAAATGACTATAATAAAAACTAACAACATTCCCATTAAATTATATAAATTATCGACATAATAAATTCAACTAGATAGCATTTTGGTTATTTGTTTTATTTGCTAATTAATTTTGCATCAATAAAAAAAAACAAAAAAAAAAGTTTAAAGTTTAATAAAAAAAGAAAAAAATTTAATAAAAACAAAGAATAAAATGTTGTCATTATTGAAGTAACAACAAGAAGAAAAGGAGTGATTAATAACAATGGCTTAACTAAATAATCTTTTTATTATTTCAATATTTTCTAGCCAATTTTTAAGATCAAAGTTCATTGTTTTATTTTTCTTGTTTCACGGATTAGTTTACGGAAATAAGAAGAAATTTTTTTTGGTTTTTTGGTTTTTTATTCTTTTTCTATAAATAATCAAAAAAAAAAAAAAAAAGAAAAAAATTAGCATTTTAGTACCGGTTATTAGTAGTTTAAATAAACTGTTAACTGTCTAACAAATTTAAATAAAATATTTCCTTACAAAAGTTTTTTTTTTTTAATTTGGCGCTATGACTGTAGCATTTTATAAAGAAAAGAAAAACATCAAAGAAACGAAATCGAAAGCATTAATTTTGTAAACATGATATTCAATCGTTTATTAATTGCAAAAAAAAAAACTTTAGAACAATGTGCTTTGATTGCTTAATTACATTTTTCATAGATTTTTATCCGAAAAATTCACCTTTAATAAACGCTAAAAAAGAAAAAACAGAAAAATTTACTATCAAAAGCCCACTATGAATATTTTAAGCACGTTTCTGGTCACCCAAAATCTAAATCCAAATATTTTATTTAACTCCAAAAATTAAATCTATCAGAATAAATATTTTCGGACAGTAATTTTTTTTTTTTGGTTTAATTTAATAAATGTTGAGCCAACAACAACACTAAGCATAAAAATAAAAGGTAAAAAATTCTACGAATAAACATAATTTTTAATTATTTGCTTGGTCATCTAAAGATCCTCATCTGTTGTAAATACCCTAAGATTTTTATTCATAAGAATTACATGAATGACATTAATGAAGATGATGATGAAGAATGAAAGAAAGAAAAACCCATGTAACCACAACTATGCGTTGTGGTATAAATAAATAAAAAAAAAAAATAATTCTTTGTCACATGAAATTTAATTTATGAAAAAGTGAAACCAAGCACATCATAAATAAATAAATTAAGAAAAAATTATTTGAAAGGAGTCACACAAATTTAATTGTGATGATTCAAAGACTAAAGAAAAAAAACAATTTTTTTTTCTTTTCATCTTTTCTGTTGGCCTTGGCGGATCTCTCTCTTTTTTGCAAGAAATTGCGATTTTTTTTTTTTACTTCTAATATCTATTAAAACTTGATTTTTAATTCAATAAATTATTTAGTTCCGGAACTATTAATAAAAGTGATAACTAGATGATTTTCCTTGGATGGACAATAGTTAATCAAGAATATTCGGTATTAAAATTGAAGTGAAAATTGAAGCTATTTGAAATAAATAATTTACACAATGAGTGTGTAAAAGTATTAAATTATGAACAAATAATTAACATTTTATGTTTTCACTTAAAACATAGTTGTGGTGGTTGGTTGTGATGGTGATGGTTGCGGTGGCAAGAAAATAATAAAAAAAATGTGTTTATTATTTATTTATATAATTAACGTATAAATGATAAATTTATTATTTAATAATTTATTAACATACATTTATAATTATTGTGGGGGTGTTCTCATCGTTGCGGTACATAAACAACATTATTATTATTTTTTTTTTTTTAAACAATTTTTATATCGATTTTAAGCCTTTTTGTTTTTTTTATAAGTTTGCAATTTATATAAATTAATTTAAAGAGTTTTTTTTTGGGTTTTTTTTTTTTTTTGCTGTACGTTTTCTAGTTATTATTAAGAATAAATTAATTAATATCTGATCTTGTCCTTTAAAAATAAAATTAAATTAATTAAAATTATAATTTAAAACGTAATTACGTAACAATGCCACCACATTCACTTAAGCTTCAAAAAAAAAAATGTTTTTTGCGATGAAAATACAAAAAAAAAAAAAAAACAAAAAGAAAAAATCCGCAAAGTACTCACTGGATGGATGATAAACGAAAAAAGCAGTTACAACAAGTTGTTTTTTTTTGTTAAATAAATATTCTCACTCTGGTTGTTCTTATGATGACGCAATCACATCTATGTTTTTAAATTTATGTGACATTAAAATTCTTAAATATATTTATTTTTTTTTTTTTATTCAAACATTATTTATCGAATAAATGTTAAGGAAGGAGAGTAAAAAAAAAATTTCCTATTGTTATTTGCTGCTGTTTGATAGTTTTTTGCTTTGCTTTGCTTTGCTTTGCTTTTATATTAGAATTTAATTTTATTTCGTCGTTTTTTTTTTTTTTATTTTCTTGTTACATGGTTTGAATTTTAAGCTTCAATTAAAATGTGCCAAGTTTGTGAATTTATTTAAAAAAAAAAAAAAAAAAAAAAAATTATTATTTAATAGAATTTTAGGTTTTTTTTTTGTTGCTTTCTTCAAATTTATTAGCAACGATTGTTGTTCACAGAGTAGTAAAGTAGAAAAAAAAAAACTAAAAAATTTATCAGAAAATAATAACATCCCAGACACAGCTGAGCTTTAATCATTCAAGTCATTGTGCTTTCTATTTATACATTTTTTTTTTGCCTTCTTCTTTTAAAAATATTGTTTTGTGTTGTGCTTTTTTTTTATTATTATTATTAATAATTTTTTGTTGTCTCAAAATAATTTTATTTTATTTTATTTTTTTTTTTATAAACGCGAAAATAATTTTAGTGACGTCATTTTAAAACTGTACAATTTTTTGATTGTTTTTAACTGTTAATTTCGTTAATTAAATGTTTGCTTTTTTGATTACTAAACATACAAAAATTAACTTTAATCCTTTTCTTAATTAAATAATGCGAAAACATTTTTTTTTTAATTAATATCCATGGAAATATAATTTTTGTATTGATTACAATGGAGGAAAATAGGTCAAAATAAATATTTAAATAATTAACGATAATTAGTTTAATTTAAAAAAAAAAAAAAAATGAAAAAAAATGCAAACATCACACAAACAAGAGATAAAAGGAATAAAACCAGAAAAATAATTTTTTGTGTAAAATACTTTGTTGCTGGCTAACCAATGTTTTTCGTTATAATTTTAATTAAAAAATATTTAAGCACAAAGAAATGTTTTTTTTGTTTAATTTTTTTATTTTGTTGTTAAGTTTAATAGGAAAAGCTCCCAAAGGCGATGTTTTTTATATGTTTGTTATCACACATCTACCTAAAATGCATGTTTAATTATTCATTGAATATTTAAATAAAATTAAATTAAATTAAAAAACCAAAAAAAAAAAAAAAACTAGCGAAAAAGCACACACAAAATGTGTTTTTTAAGTTGTGCCTAACAACTTTATTTGTGGATCTTTTTATACTTAAATAACCGAAACTCTTATGATGATGATTTCGATTTCATAAACAGACACCAAAAAACTGGTTTTTTATTTTTTTTTTTTGTGTAATTTTTGAAAATGGTAAAAAAAAAAAAATCGATGACAATTTTGGTGTTTTTTTTTTTTTTTTTTTTTTGATTATCTTTGGTTATTTTAAACTTCATTTGAGCTTTTATTTTTCCTTTGTCTATTATTTTAATACAAAACGAAAATTTATTACAACAAGAAAAAAACATTTTTTTTTTAATGATATTGAAAATGAAATCGAAATGTTCGCTTATGCCATCATCATCATCAACAAGTTTATTGAGTTTTTTTTTTTTCGTATTTCTTTATATTTTGTGATATTATGTGACAAACAAAAAAAAAAAATTTTTTTTTTGAATTTTTTTAAAGCGAAACGTTTAATATTGGTGTTGTTATCACAATAAAATAAAAAAAAAAAATATTATAATAAATAAAAGAGAGAAAAGAGCAAACTTAAATAAAATTTAAAAAAATAAACGAAAAAAACATGTCAATGAAATTAAAAGAATTATATAAATATATAAAATTTGCATAAATGTTATTTTATCTTTTATCATCGTTAATTTACAACAGACAAGGACGTTGGACCATTGGAAATTAAATTTAACAAAAAAAAAACTAAAAATTGATTTTTTTTTTTTTTATCGATCTTTTAGTAGAAAAAGGTTTTTTTATTTATTTAAAATATTATGTCATATATATACACACACAAACACCTACGCGAATATTAGCTTTTTATTTTATTATTTAAACGAAAGTGAAAATATTAGAGAATAATAAAAATAAAAATAACTTACCATGCACATTAACGCATGAGTCCCCATTTTTTCCTAAGCAACAAAACAATTAAACTTAAATGTTCAATAATCCTCTCCCAACACCCACAGATTGTTTTTTTTTTTAATTAATTAATTAATTAAATAATTATATTCTAAAAAATTACACTTGAACACTGGAAATAATTTTCTTTTCTTTTGTTATCTGAAATAATTTCTTTTTTCGTTTCTCTCAATCTCTTAAACTATATAAGAAGGCAACCATTATATTTTAATTAACTAAAATTATTAATAAAGAAAAAGAAAATTTTATTATTATTATTTTATTTTGTTCGACCATATCGGTTTGGCCGTCTTTAAGTAACTGCTAAGAAATTGGCAAAGATTTCCATTTAAATGCTAAAAAAGACGACAATCCGTAAAATACAATTTGACTTTTTTTTTTTCTATATATATATATATATATTTTTGTTTTGTTTAATTTTATTGTAGTCGTGTGTTACTTGATTTGTTATGTACGTATGTTTTATATTATTAAAATATTATTTACAACGTTTGGATAATATGTTAATATTGAATAAAAAAAGAAAAAAAAAGCACAACAATATATGGATGTGTGTGCTAAAAATATATATATATATATATAAATATATGTGTGGTAACTCATCTTCAACTCATCTTATTACTAATTTTATAAGCAACCGCGAAAACGTGATGAGATGTGGTTTAGGTAGTTAGTTTACCGTGTAACATAAACCAATACTTTAATACACAAATCCATACACAAAAAAGTATTAACTGTTGATGGTAAAATTGATTTACTAAACGTAGAGCACATTATGGATTAAGCTCTGACTAAACTTAATAGCTTTTACGGTATGTTTTTCTTCTCTTTATTTTTTTAACCTCAACATTACTTAACGAATGGATTAAATAAGAAACAATTTAACAATTGTATTCATTCATTTAAGTTACAAAAAAAAATTAAATTACAAATTATTTATCTTAAATAATATAGAAAATTTAATTAAGAATTTTTGTGGTTTAAGTTTTAAACTTTAAAGGTTCCTTAACGTAATATAATGTTTCTTCTCTATACACACATAAATAGTGAGCTTTATGTGAGACGAGCATATTTTATCTGCTATATACTTAAAAAAAAAAAAAAAAAGTATAAAATGACTTTGATGTGTGTGAATTAGGTGGTGGGATGGTGGGAAGAGAAAGATACAAACACATATATAGAGAGAGTGAGAGCTTAAAGCATAAATACAGATTAAAAATATATGAATCTTTAATAAGCATAAAAAAATATATACTAAAAATAATAAAAAATCAGATAAACTTTATATTTAATAAAAAGCTACCGACATTATAGTAGATATAATAATGAATATGTCTTATTCTGTAATTCGCATATCATTCTAATAATTAAAAAAAAAAAAAAATAAAATATTTAAATAATAATAATAATAATAATAATCCTCATTTCAAACCGTCTGTCATGTTATCTATCATAAAATAATAATATTTATTAATATTAAAACTTGCACTTGTTATCATGGTTTTGTTATCTTAATTTTTTTTTTTTTTTGTTATACAAAATCCACTTTATTATTTTTAAAATTTCTTTTTTTTTACCCGTTGTCTGTTTTTTTTTTCTTTTTTTCGTTATAATAAATTTATTATTCGAATTGCATATTGATCAATTAATTAAATGTAAATCTGTTGTAAGGAAGTTTTGCTCCTTTTTATTTTAATTTAATTTATTTATCCAATTTAACTATAAGTTAAGAATATAAATGAACATTTTTATTTACTATGACATATAACAATTATAATCTGACACAATTTCAAAGTCATCATCAAAAAAAAAAAAAAAAATTAATAAAAAAAGAAAAAAGAAATCAAATAGATAAAAAAAAAAATAATAATAATAAAAGGCAAAAGGCAAAAAGCAATCCTTTATATATATATATATATATAGAAATATTTTTACATTTCCTCTACATCGATTCCCTTAAGCTATATAGAGAATCATCATCTTTTAAGAAAACTACAAACCTGTCACTCTGATTTAGTCATTGCATTTGTTATGATTTTTTTTTTTTTTTTTTTACTACTAAAAAGCAATTTTCATCTATATCCATCTAATCTTAAAACCTTTTTTTTTTTTTTTTTTGTATATACATTGTATATAATTATTAAAATAAAATAAATATTTTTTTTTTTTAATTACTCTGTATTTATTTTAAAATTATTTATTTCTATAAAGCTTAAACCCTTTGCTTTGCATAACATACAAAAAATAAATTAAAATTAAATAAAGTATTAACTGATCCACAAAAAAGAAAAAACCATCTAACAGACGTACATGTCTAAAATGTTCTACTATAATTCTTATTCCACTATGCACAAATAACATGACAAGTGAATGTGAAGAGGATTAAAAATTATTTTTCATTTATTATAATTCTTAAGCTTTTTTTTGCATTTTTTCTTTTTTTATTATTATTATTATAATAATTTTAAGTCAAACTAAAATTTGTAGATAAGATATATACATATAATCCAAAATACGCGTCTGTCCTATCATATTAATGTGCAGTATAAACATGTAACGTCATTGCAAATAATAATAATAATAATAATAATAATAATAATAATAATAATAATAATAATAATAAAAAAATTAACAAAACATAACTATCTGTTAATCCTACAAGACAAAGTTATAAAAAAAAAAAAAACATTTTTTATCTGATCATTATCTTTTAATAAAACAAATATATCCAGTTATATATTTTCATTAAAATTTAATTTATTATAAAATAGCGAAAAGAAAATGTTATGACAGATCTAACTTAGATAATTAAAAAAAATAAAAAATAATTTATTCTTATGCTTGGCGGAGAGAACAGATTGAGAAAAGACAATCACAGTCCCTGTTATGTTTTATTAAAATTAAATTTATCATAAACATTTATCATATTTACACCGTACAAATAAAGTTCAAAGAATACATTTAATCACGTATCATAAGCACAATAAATAATTATTTCGCATAGTTATAAATAAAATTCCCCTTGACCTTTATGGTTAAACATTTTTTGCTTTTTATTATTAATACGAAAAAGCCCTATAATCATTGTGATAATTTGTGTGTCAATAAAACATACGTTCAACTAATTTAATTATAAATTATTTTCACTGTATAATCACCACAATATTATTATCCTAAATCATATATTAACGAAATCAACTTTATTTAGGTTAATTTGAATACTTTCGTATACATACTGTAAATCGTAATATAAATACAGAAAAAAAATAACGTAAAAACCGATCAACAACAATAATAATAATAATAAAAATTTATATTCAATACACAAAAATTATGTTTTTTTTTTAAAATAAATAAACGAAAAATATTTTTGTGATTTGATTATTAAATAAAAAAAAAAAGAAAAAGATGATCTGCGTTTACTTTTTCAATATTTATTTTTTGTAATACAAGTGGTTCACGATTACATAACTGTACACCGATAACTGATAGTATCTTAATTAATTAAAATATATTATTCTTATAAATACATTATAATCCAGAAATGATTATTATAATTAAAAAAAAAAAAAAATAATTGATGACAAATAAAATGTGTACAAGAGAAAACATCTGATTATTAAAAAAAGAAACAACGAAGCGAATTAAAAGCCATGAACGTGACCCAATCGTATTAAAAAAAAAAAAAAAAAAATTAATTTATTAAATTTTATTACCTTTACTGTCTCTTTATTATATTAAACAATTTTTTTTGCTTTAACGTAGGTGGTTTTTTTGGTAATTTGACTTTATCATACATTATTAAAATGAAGTAAAAAAAAAGGATTTTTTTTATTTTTTTTTTTTAGTTAAATTTAAATAATAAAATTCTGATTTAGTCACTGAGCTTTTTTTTTTTTGTGCTTATATATTAATATAAAGTGTTGTTTTTTTTATGATTGAGTATTAATTAATAATGTATTTTGATCATCAAACCGAAATATAATTACATCCTACACCTGAGCACATAATTTATATTTTTATTTGATGGAAGATAAATACAGAAAATTTTATATTAAATAAATAAAAAAAAAAAAAAGAAAAAACATTTAATTATCTTCACATCATTATAAATATAAAATATTTGTTTATTAATTAAAAAACATAAATTAAAGTTGGTAATATTAATTTCTATTTTCCTTTTACTTGTTTGTATTTTTTATTTTTTTTTTTTTGTAAGGCGTTAATAATTTTCATATCACATACGGTGTACAGTTTGTTTAATATAACTGGCATCCGATTACATAAAAATTCATTTTTTTTTTAATTTTACCATTGGGGTTTATTTAAATAATAATTCTCCCCCCGAAAGAAAAAAAAAATCAACAAGTTTTATTTTTGCTTTGACAAATTAGAAGGGTTTTATACGGGCATTGAAGACACTCAAGATGAGACAACACATCTTGAGAAAAGCACACACGCACACAAAAAAAAAGAAGATTTTGTTGATAAATTCTATAGGCATTTAAAAAAAAGAAACATTTATTAAAAGTTATTTATTTAATGCAATTAAAAATCCTTTTCTGTGCAAACTTTATTTACTTTGTTTCTATTAAACAGAATCCAAAACGATATGTTAAAGTTTTTTTTTTTTTTAATTTTACTTTGAAGTTAAAATTAAATTATTTATAACTCTAGCGTTTTACAACTTACTACACAACTTCCTTATTATAATAAGTACATATTTATTTTATAAACCTAAAACATTGTACAAATATATGCATAAGATCATTATCAAAATTAAAAGTTATGTAAATTCCTATAAGAAATATAAAAAAAAAAAAAAAAATAACAGCGAATACTTGACTTGAATGCATACAAAGAAAAACCAGCTGAAATTCATTTAATAGAATTTTTTAATTTTTTAATTTTTTTTCGCTTCTATTCCTCCAAATATAAATCATCAACAATTAAATTTGTATTCTTATACATATTTTAACAAAACATTTAATAGCGAAAATATAATTAAAATAAATATATTTTTAATTACATGAAGCCAGTAGTAAACCAGTAAAAAAAAAAAAAAAATAAATAAATAAAAATTTCTTTTCCCACTCAAGTATCGAAAACTAATTTACAGGTTGATACAAATAATTTAATTAATTATAACAAACAAAGTAATGTCAATGATCTTTATAAATTAATTAATTTTTATATATGAGACTATGCTTAATTTTAGTTTTGTTGAATCAATGCTTTTCGCTTCTTCTTAAATTGTGTTTCGCTCTGTTCTTACACCTCCATTAAATTATATTCTGTGTTTTTTTCTTTCTTTTGCTTCTCTGTTTGTTTACTTTTATTACAACTTTTTTAACCTTTTATATTTTCGGTTATATTTTTATTTATTTTTTTTTTTTATGTTAACAGAAAATTTATTACTTTGCAAGTAAACAAGAAAAAATTTGAACAAAATGCAGTAGAAAAGTAATTCTAAGAAGGAAGAAAAAACGCAGAATAATAGTAGAAGAATTATTAAATGTATTATCATGATTTTAATAATCAATAATTTCAAGTTTTTATTTATTAAAAACTTGTAATAAAAACACCAGACGAAATATTTTTATAATTGCAAGTGGAGAAAGTTTTTTTTTTTTTTTTTTTTCGTTATTATTCTTGTTTTGCACTGAATGCAGATATGAAATATGCACCGCTTAACCGGTCATTTAATTTGCTTCGTTTTTTTTTTTTTTTTGTTCCATTAATAAATTTATTGTTAATTTTACACAATTTTTTAATGTCATCTACAAAATGAGTTTATTTTTTGTATTTTTATTAAAAAAGAATTAACAATAAACAGCATGTAACGAAGTTGATGTTATTAAAAAAAAAAAAAAGTTTCGATCATAAATTTTAATAATAATCTACCGACTGTAGAATGAATAATGTTTCAAAAATAGATTTATCTGTTTACATAGATTTAACTTGAAAAAGGAAAATTTATGAAAAAAAAAAAAAAAAAATGTGCAAGCTGTAAATAATATTTCATTTCAATAAATGACCAAACATTCTTCGCATCGTAATATTCCTATGTCGGGATGCTACAATAAAATTATGCAAAAGAGAAAAAAAAATTAAATACCACGGTGTTTATCATAAAATCCTTAAGAAAATTCCTTCGTTTTTTTTTTTTCTACACATATAATTTAAAAGCTTTGTTACCATAATTGTAAGCTTTATTGTTATACTAGAGAAACTAACTTGTCGGAGGGGTTTTTTTTTTTTTTTCTTTTCTTATAATTATCAACCAAAATGATAAACGAATTTTTTTGTTACAAATTTTCAACGTATACTAATCTATTAATCTTAACCTTAGCTTAAAATTTATTGAACAAGTTAAGGTAAATTTAAGAACTTTATAAATTTAGTTGGTAATTTTTTATTTTTATTTTTTTCTTTTTTTTTTGTACAACTTGTGCATGGTTGATAAACTTTATAACATGCAGTCATTTAACTGCTAAATTAATGTCGATACTTATCTTTGAAGAAAAAAAGAAAACAAAGAAAATGGTTATTTATACACTTCTAGTTACTTTTATATAAATTTAGCTTTTTTTTTTTTTTTTGGTTTTTTTTTTCCTGCTGTTAACTATTTCAAAATCAATAAAATTGGATAAAATATTTTCAACACAACATCATTTAAAAGTACTTTGGTAGTACGATGGAAAAATAAAGATTTATTCGTTTTAATTCAATCAAGTAGTAAAGTTAAACGTCCATAAATGTTTATCAGATATATATATATATATATTACCTTTTTCTTATCATTTAAATTAAATAAATCCCAAATAATAAATTTTAAATTGCATAAAAAATAGGTAAGAAAGCAAAGCCAGAAACATGTAAAGCAATAAATAAATGCTCTCAATCTGTCATATTAATTATTTATAATTAAATTTAACATAATTATATAATAATAAATTGTAAGGTTAACAAAATTTAATTAATGAGTTGAAATAAGTTTTTAATTAATTAATTAATTAATTAATAATAATAACTATTATTATTATGAATCACTTAAAATTCGATTGTTTATAAATAAAAACGAGATTAAAAAGTTGTGCGGTGCGATGCGATGCGATTCATATATGTATATAAAATCCGCTCACACTGATTATATAATAAAAACACACAGAAAATTTTAACCGCAAAAATATTAACTAAATAGTTTATTTCATTGTCCAATTTATCTATTGAATAACTCATAAAATATAATTAAATTTTTTTTTTGTGTAATTAGCACAATAATTGTATTTTCATTGCGGATTTTTAATAAAATATAATAAAAAGTAAAAATTATTTATGCGTGTGTTACACACAAAAATTTTAACATTTATTTTCAAAAAAATAAAATAAAACAATTCATGTAGTCATGTATAACTAATTATTATCATTATGAAAAATATATTTAGCATAAATTCTACGAAATAAAAAAAAAGACAAAAAAAAAAAAAACAGTCTCAATAAAATGTTTCAATTATTGAATTATCTCACCTCAAAAATAAAATAATTAAACCACTTTAGCTTGACCTTTAAAGTACATATTTACTTATTTTTATGTTTATTGATTTTTTAGTCATCTTGAAATAAAATTATATCTTTAAACATTTATTTATGCAGAAGAAGAAAAATTAATGCCAATTAAAAATAAGAAAACATTTTTTTTTTTTGTTTTTACGATTATTTGAATAAATACGTGATTACAATGAATGCGTTTCACTTTTATTGTTATCTATTAAAGAAAATATTGAATATATTTATTAATAATAAATAAATAAATAAACAGTTCAAAGCCATCCACATGTCTTATATCTTGTCGTGCTTTACAGATTTTTGCTTATTTAAAAATAAAAAAAAAAAACTTTTGCATTTGTAATCCAATAACTACTGAAATAAAAAATTTTTTTTTTTTTATATTTGTGACATTGAATCATATCTTTAGCATATTTTTCTTCTTTTTTTTTTTTCACTTTCATTCCAACTCATTCAGTTATTTTACGGATAAAAAAAAAATTTCTATTTTATTGGTAATTTGTTTAATCAGTTAAATTCGTACGTTTTTATTACAAAAATATTTCCATGTCGTGACAAATGTAATCAATGTAAAAAAAGAAAAAAAACATTTATTTCACCTTTATTGTAGCCTTAAGCCTTGTATTTTCATATATATCCTTTAATTAAATTATTAACCAATTTATATATTGTTTAATTAAGTTTATTATATTGTATCGCTAACTGGTTGATTTTTATTCATTTATCAACACTAACAAGTTGTCTTAATAACTCCTGATTGCAATTGACTTTATTTACATTAAATATTTTCTTTTTAAATGGTGCAAGTAGAAATATAATAATTTTATTGGTTTTTAGTTAAATAATAATGCAAATAAATGATCAAATAAAATAGTTAACTATCATGACACACCTTTGTAACATATTTTCTGTTTTTTTTTTTTTTTTCTTCAAACAATCAATTCACAAATGCAAATCAATAAGTCAAATTTTGTAATCATTATATAAATATTTTCTTCAAGGGTGTTTAATAAATTAATTTTAAGCTAAAGTTCAGGAAATGCTGATTTTAAATGAATTTATGCATAAATAAATAAAATTATATGTTACGAAAGAAAAATTAAAATTTGTTTACGTCATTGCTGTGGCCGGTAAAAGTAATTTTATTAATCATTTGTGTTACAACAACAAAAAAAAAAAAAAGAAGTAATTTAGCAATACAATGATAATTAAAAATGGAATTATAATTCTAAAATTGTGAAATTAATATTTTTATTTAATTAATCTTTAGTTGTCAGCATAGCTTTAAATTAGATTATTTTTCTCACTCTTTCTCTTTAATATAAATCGTAAATAAAAATACAGCACAAAAAATTATATTTATTCATCTCCTGTTTATGAATTAATAATATTGCTATAAACCCAAACAACAAAAAGAAAACATTCTTTATGTTTTAAACGCGAGTTCATTTATTGAAAGATTACCCAAAAAAAAAAAAACCATTCAACTGTAGTCTTATTTATGTTTTTATCATTAATGAAATATAATATTGTCTCATGATTACAATAAATCACCAAATAATTCTATTTAACATCTTTATTTTTATAACATAATATTTTTGTATATATTTAACATAAATAACTAAAAATGTTCTGATATGATTGTCAATGATTATAAATTAAATAAAACTCTGGTAGCAAAAATTTTATTAATTTATTAATTATTAATCATATTCATTCAAAACATACTGAATATAATAGAAATAAAAATAACTTGTAACATGAATATGCACTTTGTAACGATGGTATAATGTTTCATTAATGTGAATAAAAAAAGAAAGAAAAAAAAAAAACAAACCCACCGCTTTAAATTCTATATAAAATGCAACACAGCCATGCAAAGTTTTATTTCTTTCAATCTATTTATAGGTATTTCGTTATAAGAAGAATTTTTATTATTTTTTTTTTTTTTTTCATTTCTTAATAGGTAAAGTTAAAGAAAGGTAAAAAAAAAAAAAAATTAAAATTTATTCCACCATTAAGTAAATAAAGAAAAACTATAAAAAAAAAAAAAATATATATATATATAGAAGGAAAAAAAAGTAATTAAGTTAGTTTTAAACATTATTAAAAACAATTCATCATTTTTAAACATAATCCATCAATTACTGAAGGGTGGAAATTTCGTTTCGTTTCGTTTTTTTTTTTTTTTTTTTTTTTTATTATTATTTCGTTAGTTTAAAAACTAACAAATCCTCTAGAGTTACAGGTTTATAGTAAGTACTTTAATAAAAAAAAAATTAAATTAAAGCCGCGACTTCGTGTTTATAACAATTTTATCTTTAAGAAATAATCATCAAACGTTCTTTATAGTATTAAGTGTTATAGTATAATTTTGTGTTAAATTTAAAGTTGTACCACCTTTAATCACAGTGGTATTATATGGTGATGAAAAAAAAAGAAAAAACATTAAATACAAGGAATTTTCACAATTAACTGAACCGGAAATAATTTTTTAGAGTTTATAATAAAATCAATGATTTAATAAGTGGCTTTTAAATCATATTTACCCACGATTGAATTTTATTTATAAATGAAAAAAAAAAAAAAAATGTGAATGTGGTTGTCATCCTTTTTCATTTTGTTTATTATAAATCAAAACTTTAACATCGTGTTAATAAAAAAAAAATTATTCAATACACTTGGTCTAGTGTTATCAACATTTTTTTTTCTTATTTTCTTTTTAAATAATGTTGTAATTCTAGTTTAATGCAAATATAATTACGTTATTTTTTTCTTGTATGTGTTAACTAATATTACATAACACAATTAAAATGCATGAACAATTTTTAATAATAATAATAAATATTATTTAAAGAAAAAAAAAACAGGTAAAACATATAATGTAATACATGTTTATTAATAAAAAAGAAAAAAAAAAGAGAATTTTTTTAATATAATTTTATTCATACCATTGGAGGAAATACAAGTTCAAGTTTAAAACGTTAATATATATATATATATATTATTTTATTTTATATTACTTATATATAGTATATAGTTGCATAAATATTAAATAAAAAAAAAATAAAAAAAAAAAAAAGCCGACAACTTAACAACACTTTTTATGTATTATTGAATTGCTATTATAATTCTTCTTTTTAATTAATTAATTAACATATTTCACGCTTTTACATATATATATATATATATATTTAATTTAATTTAATTGGCAATCAATTTTATTTCCTTTTTTTTTTTTTTTTTTTATTCATCGATTTGTATTAAAAAAAAAACATTAAGTCAAATAGCTTAATAAATAATTAAGTTTAAATTCATATGTTTCATATTGTAAAATTCCTTACAATTTACTTGCAACAACGATACAAAATTATAATTTTTTTTATTTTTGTTATCCTAAATAGTTTAAATATTTAAAAATTCTCTGTTAGTTGGTTTTCTATTTTTTTTTTTTTTTTTTTTGTAACAAAGATTTTATTCCTGATGTGTAGATGCCGTAGATAAAGCGAATTTAATTTTTTTTTTTTTATAAATAATGTGGAATTCAGAAATTTTTTATTTTAATTGTAAAATAGTTTAATGGTTATATAAGGTAATTATATTACAGTAGATGCTGCTTCAAATAAAACCAAAAGAAAAGAAAAATGAATAAAAATTGGTTAGGGTTTTTTTTTTTTTTGCTGCTTAAATAATTAAAGGTGTAACGACTGTAACAAGTAAAATTATTACAAAAAAAAATTCTCTACAAACATCAAATGGCAAAAATTAAATTTTCTGCATAAATGTTAATTCAGTAATCTAAATTAAAAGCAATTATCTATATAAGAAATAATATATATGTATATACATATATTTTATTAATTAATATAAATAATAATTAATTTTTCGTTTAAATATCAAAACAATTTATTGTAGTAAAAAGTAAAATTAAATTAAATTGTTTCGTTATTATAGAAGCAAAGCCCATTTTTCACTGTAATTAATTCTTTCAATTAAATTATTGTTTTTGTAATTTACGGAATAACGTAGTTACAGAGAAACAATTTTTTTTTGTATAACAGAATTTTATCTTATCAAATAAAATATAAATTATATTTGATTTTTTTTTTTTTTTTTTTGTTATCCACTCCTATTTGTTATTTACTTCTTCTATATCCCTATATATGTTTAAATGAACAATGTACGGTGTGTACACTTGTTCACTTGTCGTACCAATATTTATTTTTAGTATTTTTAAATAATGTTCAGGTTTTTCTTAAACATTATTAAGAAAAAGCAGATGGAGGAACAGAAGAAGAAGAAGAAAAAAAAAAGAAAAAAAGGAAAATAAATGAATAGAGAGAAAAAAATGAAACCTTGAAATAGGAAAGTTCAAGAGACTTCAATAATAAATTGATAAACATGTGGAGGATTATTTATTTTCATTTAATTCAACAACAAAAATGATAGAAATTTTTACAAATATATATGTATATATGTTTGTAATATTGTTATCTTAATAAAAGTCTATAAACATTCATATGTATATATGTCAAACAAATAGATTTCCTCTTTATTTGTATAGCAATTTAATCAGCATTATTTATTATTATTATTCAAATAAATGTGGATAAAGCTTGGCTGCTTGCTTGCGTTTTTTTTTATTATAATAAAATTATATACCTACATCACTTAAAAGTTTCGCTTCTTTATCTGCATTCCTTTTATTTTTATTCCATTCATAAGTATAAATTGATCCTTATATTATAAGACATTTCTGTTAAATTATCGTTAAAAAAAAAATATAATAATAATAATAATATTATTATTTCCTAGTAAACACTAACAACAAAATAAATTCAATAAATTTAATAATATATTTAAAGATATATGTATTGTCGTATTGTTAACAATGCTACATTTCACATGATTTATTATTATTTTTATTTATTTTATATCAATCGATTGATTTACATTTTATAATTGAAATTAAATTTTTATTTCAACTTGTTTTGAAATTAAGAAAAAAGTTTTTCACAGTGCTAGACATATGTAAAATTAATTGAATTAAAAAATAAATATTTTCAATTATCTATCTGAGCGTCTATATTTTAATTAATTAATTTTTATTTTCTACTTGTTCTCTTTTGTTTAATTTATTTTCAACGCTATACGCGAAAAATCGATTAAAAGTTTTTTCTTTTTTTTTTTTTTTCAATGTTTCTTCCCAACTAAACCAAACCTTACAAACAGTTTATAATTACTTTATGTTTTTTAATAAAGAAAAACATTCTCAACGCAATGTTTAGTCGGAAAATAAATTCAAGTATGAGCTTTAAGCATTAAAAAAAAAAACTATTCTATCTTTGGTGTGTGTATTAAATTAAAAAAAAATTACAAATGAATGTTGAAGCCAACCATAAATTTAGCGTGCACGCAATTTTTATTTATTTTTAATATACCGACCAAGGGGATAATGCATTAATCATTATTTGACAATAAATTAAAAGTAAACAAAGTAATATTACTATAAGAAATATCAACAGCATTACATAGAAAATGTTATAATTTTTTATTACTTAATATGTAACTGACTTTAAAAATAATCCTTGAAAATAAATGTTTAAATTATTTAATTAAATTCCTGGGAAGATATTTCATAAATGATTCATAATATTTAATTGAATTTCAAAACTAAAACTATTTTCATTATTTTAATGTAAAAAAAAAAAGAAAAAAGAATTATTGTGCGGTTTACCCAAATGTCAAAGAAAAATCTCAAATCAAAATTATTATTATGTTGCTTAAAAGAATAATAAATAATTATATTGTTAATACGCACCATAATTAAGCCATCAGATTTACTTTAATTAATCCTTAAAATCCTTTAATTACATCTATATCTGTTGTGTTATCATCATCAAAAAAAAAAAAAGAAAACAAAAATGAAACTTTAATTAAAAATTCTATGAATGATTTTACCTTGAATTTTCGTTAACAATAGCGTGTAAAAAAATAGAGAATTCTTTTTAATTATGATTGCTGCTTGTCTTTTCCGTTTTTTTTTCTTTTTCTTTTTTTTTTTTTGATAATCATTAAATAAATGTTTGTTTTTTTTTTCTATATTATTTGATTTAAGATAAAGAAATAATCAATAAAAATTCTATTAATGCTAATAAAGTAAAAATAAAATAATTTTGATTAATGTCAATTATATGTGTATTTACCATGCTCAATCGTTTGGTCATGTTTTTTTTTTTTTTTTTTTATAATACCCACGTACTTGTGTTTTACATCCTCATGGTTTTTTTTATTTATTATTATTATTATAATTATTACAATCATTATTCTCCCTTTTTTTTTTTTTTTTTGGCTACATTTTTAAATGTGTGATAATTCTCTCACATTTATTTATACAATAAAAATAATTACATAAATATATTTATTGAAACATGTAAATTAATATTATTATTATTATACATTTTATAATGTATATAAATTAATAATGATAATACACAAATTAATAAATATTTTTATTGAATTTCAGCATTTTATAGTTCATATTTCATTGAATTTATTCGTTGTTATTTTTTTTTTTTTTTTTTTTTTTACAATATTTTTATTTTAATTAAATTCTTTAGTTTTGAAATATGTAATTAAAATATATATACAATACAAATTTTAAACATTTAAAAAAAAAAGTATAATATTTTGTGTAAAATTATGTTAAGGAATAAAAATAAAAAAAAAATTATAATTTCACCTCAACGCTTGTTCACATTTTCTTTAATCACGTTTTTTTTATGTTTTTTATGTTTTTCGCATTTAAAATTTTATTAATGAAAAATTCCGTTGATAGTTACAACAAAAATGTTCATACATTTTCTTATTTAAAATGAAAATCTTTAGTTTTTATTAACAACAACAAAAAATAAAAAATAAATTTAATTACGTTTACAAAAGTGAAACAACTTGCTAAACACTGCTAAAAAAAAAAAAGGTAAATTCAAGAGATTATTGTGTGTAAATAGACGTTGGATTATTATAATTAATAAATCAATTAAAATTAACAAATTTAATAAATAAAATATAGTTAAAGATATATAATTAAAATTATTATTAAATAATTCCTTAAAAAAAATAATTCCAAGCAAAACAATTTAAAAAAAATAAAAAAAAATTCTTTTCTTTTGTAATTTTAAAGGATTAAATAATTTTATTATTTTTTTTGTATACAATTAATTTATTTATTATTGTTTCAAGGTAGCAAATTTTATTTTCAAAAAAAAAAAAATCTATAACCGTTTCATAATTATAATAATTATCATAAAGTGTTAAAATCGTAAGTTAAGTCATTTGTTTCATCCCCTATATAATTAAAAAAAAAATAAATAAAAAATGTTATTTTATTAATAAATTATAATAATAATAATAATAACAATAATGATTATCAACAGGATTGGAAGACTTTTGCACTTTAGGCAAATTTACTTTAAAAAAAAAAAAAATAAATATATTTATTAAAACACAACGCAAAGTAATTTTAATTGATTATTAAATTCCTATTAACGCTTGATGACAATCTCATGTTTTTTTTTTTTTTTTAATATAATTTAATGTCTCTCCACTATCACAATATTGTTTAATTAAAAATAATAATATGATTTTAATATGCAATAGTAGTTTTTTTTTTATTTATTTTTTTTCTTATAACGATTATTATAATTATTATCTTGTTTATTCTATTTTATCAAAACATGATAATCATATTATAATAAAAATTATGGAAAAATCATGATGAACAAAATTAAATATATAAAGTGTACGTACTCATGTTCCATTTAATTGTTATTATATTTCTTACCAACAAAAATTTAATTGCAGAAAAACACGCACTTTATTCATAAAAAAAAAAAGTGCTTACAATTTTTCCTATCTGAACTTTAAAAGCTTTAAAAGTAATCATTTTCAATTATATAGATCAGTAAGAACTAGTTTAAAAAAAAAAAAAAAAAGGGTACAATAATTCTTTAATGTTATTCTATCAAACTAATAAATAAATGATAAAATAATGTTGTTTTAATTTTTATTACACAAAAAGAAAAGAAAAAGAAAAATCTGTAACAATTATTTAATAATTTTATATGAACATGTTATCTTATCCTTTTTTTTTTCTTTATTATCAAATGATGGTAAAAAAATAATAATAATTAATAACAATAATAATAATAACAAGAAATCTGCTTGATGACAAATAAATTATATATTTTAATTCCTTCCTATATACACACTTTAATATATAACGTTAAAAAAAAGATAATGATAATATATAAAAATGAATAAATTATTTAGACATTTTAAAATAATAAAAATTATTCAATCATTTCAACTTTACTTCTTTACTTATTTTAAGACAGAATGAAGGAAACATAAAAAAATATGTCAAAAGTAAATGAATAATCTTATTTTAGTTTTTTATTTTTTTTAATTGTAATACGAATAGATTATAAAACAATAAAAGAGGGTTATTAACTAATAAGAATCATAAAATCGTATAGTATATAGACTAAACTTAAATTTCTATATACATTTCTTTATATATATATATGTATATGGTAATGTTAAAAATAAAATAAAAAGTAATTCAGGCTCTTTGAATTAATTAAATTAATAATTCAATGTTTTTTAATAATACAAAAAAAAAAAAAAAATGTTAAAGGCGTCTAAAGATCAAAGAGATTTATGACTTTCAAAAAAAAAAAAAAAAACGAGTAATTATTTTATTAAAGCTTTTATTATGTTTATCTGTATCAACAGAACGAATTTTATTTTTTTGTAATTAAAAAATTATTAATGAAAGATTTTTATTTTATTTTATTTTATTTTTGATCTTAAAAAGGACTAATTACATTTACACATTTCTTAACACTGTCATGTTAATGACATAAATTATCTAAGTAAGTAGAGTTAAATAAAAAAAAATATATATATTTTTTAAAGGCATATAAAATAAGCACATGTTGTGCTTATTTAATTCACCATAGTGATGTCACAATAAATCTTTTTCTACATTATTTTACATTAGATTACATTTGTACGTTTGCATTTATTAAATTAATTAAATATAACATTTAGTATTTTTATATTATTTATATAAAATATAATATTAGCCTTCAATTAATTATTTATTTCTCATCATTTAATTTCTCACCACAATTGATGATTAATGGAATAATTTCTTGATGAATTATATTTTCGGTTCAATAAAAAAAAATTTTTTTTTTTTTCCATTTCAATAAACGTTTCGTTTCATATCGTTAGTTTTTGTGCCCTTATAACATTAATTTAATAGATTTTCTGTATTATTATAAAATATATTTTATAGCGAATATAAAAATTACATAAATCTTTCATGACATTTTATTTAATTTCTCCTTGATTGACTTTTTTTTTTTTTTATTACCTGAGAACAGATAATTGAATTTTTCTTCGTTTTATGCATTTTTTTTTTTTCGTTTTTTTTTTTAAACAACAGAATATTAATTTTAATATTTTAATTATTTTGTTTATTTTTATAATTATCTTTTATCCTTTATTATCAAGCATCACAAGTTTATAAACGTTTTCTATTAAATATATTTTTAATCTATAAACGTAATCGATAAAGGAAAACTTAAATTATATATAATTATCCCGTATAGAAAAAATTATTAATTCAGTGATCGGAGTAGATAAGAACGGAAAAAATAAGAAAAGATAAGAAAACTAACAAGAATAATTTAATTGAATGGAAAATTAAAAAAAAAGAAGAGTAATCCTATCTCCTCGTAACGTTACTTGTTACACGTTTTGTGTTTATTATCACATCAAAATAAAAATAGAAAGTTAATATTATTAAATTATACAATCATTTAATAATTGTTAATATCTCGACAACATCCTTTGATATCATTAAAATAAGATAAGATAATCACAATAATAATAGCAGCAACAATAAAGCATAAAAAAAAAAAAAACCGATGATTATAGCAAACATTTAATAAGCTCATAGAATATATGCTCGGCCATAAATAATATCAAATTAAATTAACACAATTTTCATATTTTTCTTATCTTAAAATATTATTTTATCCAAAGTTATATTTTATCCAGCCATATACATAGTTTTAACAATAATACATTGTGTGCTTCTTCTTGTTGTTGTGTTGCATAAATAAATTTACTTTGCCAGTAGTTTAATTTTTCTTAAAACAAACTTTTCTATATGAATAGATGGATAATACACTCGCATCTACTTTACATAATATTCACATTTTAATGTTTTAACATAGATCATCAACTTTCAACAAGTACACAAGATAATAATGTTATTTATATTACGATGTGCTTTTATATTTTATCAGAGAATATATGTATATGTGTGTGAATGATAAATTTTTGAAATATTAATTAATTATTGCATTAATTTTAATTATATTTGTTTAGAAGTTTATTATTGCAACGAAAACAACTTTGAATTTTCTTTAACAAACTTACAATACTTGTACATTGTGAATTGTGGAAAAACAATATATTGTGATCTTAGCTTTTTCATAATAAAAACAATAAATGAATTGTCAAAAAAAGTTCAGCGCATTCTAGCTGACGTAATTGAATGTCAAAAACGCAAATTATTAATCATCAAAAAGTTGTATTTTTTTTTTTTAATTTTTAATTATTTATTTTCATATTTCAAGTGTATTCATATAAAATCCTGTGATAAATATTAAAATAAAATTATTTAAAAATGGCCATTAATTTTCCACCATGTCCAAACAGTCTTAAACAAATTCAGCATTATTTAAAAACAGCATCGGAACATGATGGCAGAGATCCTGTTGTGTCTTATTGGGCTCGATTACATGCCTTACAGATGGGATTAAAAATATCCACACATCAAAAAGAGGAAACTGTTCTTTTAATAAGTATTAATCATTGTGTTACCTGAATTATTATGGAATCTTATATGATTTTAATTAAAATTAAGGTCTAATGGATTGGCTTGAAGTAGCAAAGAAGGAAAATGCCGAAAATGAGTCAGTAACGAATGAAGTGGCAGCCCAAGCTTATTTAGAGAATTACGCATTAAAATTGTTCAGTTATGCTGATAAACAAGATCGAGAGGGTAATTTCGGAAAGTATGATAAGCGTGATAAAAAAAAAATATTGCGTCACATAAATAATTAATTTAATTTTTATGTTTAAGGAATGTGGTTAAAGCATTTTATACTGCCGGTATGATATACGATCTAATGCTTACGTTTGGTGAATTAACTGAAGAAGTTCAGCAGAATCGTAAATACGCTAAATGGAAAGCAGCTTATATACATAATTGTCTTAAAAATGGTGAAACGCCCATTGCTGGTAAGGTCGAATAAATTAATTAATCAACATTATTGTGATCTTGATTAAAATTAAAAAATAGGACCAATGGCATCTGAAGAGGATGAAGAAGAAGATATAAATCTTCCGGGACCATCAAATGCTGCAACAACACCAGGATCAGCAGGAGCTGCAGCTAATATTGGTTTTCAATTTCCACAGATACCAAGAGACAATGAATCAGCTGGTAATGCTTTTAATTTAATTTTCTTTTATCCTTTTTTTTTAATGTTTCAATATAAATATTTTCAAGGCGATCCCTACAATACGGTTATAGCTGATAAATTACCTAGTCCACCAGTTGAAGCAGAGAAACCTGGTAATTTTATACCATATATACCGGTACCAGAAGTTAACAATTATATACCACCATCAGTGGATGTTAATTTAACACCGGAACAGATGACAAAAGCACAAAAATATTGTAAATGGGCTGGTAGCGCATTAACATATGAAGATATTAAAAGTGCTATTGATAACCTACAAAAAGCACTTAAACTTTTACAAACTGGAGAAGACTCTTGAATTTTTTCTATTCTGTTTATATAATTTTAAGTTGTTATAAATTTAATATTTTTGAAGCACCTGCAGTATTGCTTAAAACAACCCCCTCCCAGGACAAACTATTTTTTGTAAAAAAAAATGTTATTATTTAAATTTTCTATATTAACCTATATATATATTTAAAAAAAAAAAACGGAGCATTTTAATCTGCTTAATAAAAATGAAATTAAAATAATATAAAAAAACAGCATACAAATGTTTGTGTTTATTTTTGTTTTCTTTTCGTATATTTATTTATTTGTTTCATTTAATTCATTTTTGCATCACTCAATTTAAATTTAAATACTGTGCAAATACAAAGTATGTATTTATATCAAAAACATCAACAAACAGAAAAACAAAAAAAAATTTATTAGGATTAATTAATTAATTAATTTAAATTATCTATTATATAAAAAGAAAAAAAAATAAAGAATTAAGTAATTGATGGAGAACACAATCAAATACTTTTATTCTTTGCTACATTTTTACATCACATCAAAAATGATTAAAAATTTAATTTGTTTCGATTTGTTTAACGAAAAAAAAAATAAAAGAAAATGTTTTCCTTTAAACTACAATTAATATTTACAAAAATTATAATTAATTAATTTATCATGTTTTGTGCACCTAAATATATATATATATAAATTTATGAATAAATTTTTTTTTTTATTTAATACAAATGACTAGAATTTTTTTTTTTTTTTTATTATTTGCAATACGTAAGCCTTTTTTTAATTATATTATTAAAATTGAGCTTTTCTTAAACCCTAACATACTAATTATGATGTTTGTGCAATTAAAATAAATTTTCTACGAAATCCAAAAACAATGTAATTTAACGGGTGGTTCATTTTTCGTGTAAATTTTTTCTTTAATAATCGTTATATTCGTTATAAATCGTTAAAAAAAAATGTTTTTTATTTATTTATTTAAATATTTCTACGATGCACCACCAAATAATAACGCATTTGAGAATTAATTCCGAATTTTTGAAAGTTTTTTTTTTTTTGTCTTAATTCTAATTTAATAAGGGAAACCTTTTATTACGATTGCTTTTATTTTTTAATTATCAAATTTTTTTTATTAATTATTTATTCCTGTTTAACACCATTTGCTGTTGCCTGAGCGGCTGCCGCTGCCTCTGCATCTCTTCGACTTGTTTGATACCAAACAACTAAACGTCCACCAAGCATAAATGTAAACACTAAGGCGGGACCAGATCGTTCAAATGGATCACTGACCATATAATGAGAATATACCGCCAAAAACATTAACACCAACAATGTTATATTCGCTGCATTTTTTATTTTATCTAAAAAAAAGAAGAAAAACATAAATAAATAAACATTAATTATTTTGTTTGTTATAAAAAAAATACAGAAAAACTATTATTGAAATAAATGAATAAAAAAGTAATGAAGAAACAATTAGGGAAAACATTTTTTGGCGAACTGACAAATAGCTGATTTTTTTCTTTAGATCAAAATACTTGTCAGAGGTTAAATTTTTTATTCGAGATTCTTTAAATAAATAAAAAACGGAAAAATCAATACTTACGACTAGGTATAAGTGCCATAGCTAAACCACAGGTAACTTCTAATCCACCAACAACACGACGATACCATTTTGATGGCAGTTTATATTCAAAAATATTTGATAATGGAAAAACTTTTGCATATTTTACGTATTCTTTTCTCTAGAAAACGAAACAAGAAGACAAAAACATTATGAAATTAATAATTTAAATTTAATTATTTTATTTAAACAAAAAAAAAACACAGAAAAATAACAAGCGAAAATTTTTAATAGTTTTTAATAAAAATAAGAAAATTCTCAATAACAAAAATCGTTTTCGGTTTTTTTATTTTTTTTTATCTAATTTTAAAAATGTATTTGCTATGTGAACGGTTATAGGACGGAGAGTCTTTTATATATCTAGATAAATATATATATATCTATTTTGTATATTCATTAACATTTAGTTGTTTCTGTCTATCCAATAAAAACAGAACAAACTCAAGTTCAAGCTAAATAATCTATTTTAATAGATAGAAGGAAAAAATAATAATTTTTCACATGTTTCACACAGAAAATTCGTTTTTTTTTCTACTGCTGCTGCTACTGCTGTTGTTGCTTCTCTTACTGATATGTTTATGCTTAATTGGACAGGGAGTTACAGGGTAGTTAACTAGTTAAAAAATCAAATAATTCTGTGAAATATGAAAATGCAAAAATTTGGCACGTAATTCCGCACTAAATGCTAGTTGATTATCAAACAAGAAAAAAATTTAGATCAAGTACCTAGCACTTGGCTTTAAAATGCATTCTTTCCTTTACCTAATAAAGTTTTAAATTATAAATTAGATATATTAGATTACACATTGGACTTAAACAACACCGAGAATAATTTTCATGTTTTACAATAATTCGTGTAAGTCGCATAGTAAACTCGCTTGACGACGACCTTTAAAGCTATTTTGGCAAGTGTTTTGTCTAGAAATGTAAAAAAAAAAGAGAAAATCTCTTTCTTGAATTAAATAAGGAAAGTAAACAAATTTAATCTAGGTAATTAACATAATTAAATAATTTACGAACACCCCGTTTTCCGGTGATGATTACTCAAGTAACCAAAAATAATATTCACAGATTCATTCAAGTTTTTTTTTTTTTTTCGGTTAAGTAACTTTAGATAAATAATCATTTCAGTTGTAAAAAAAAAAAAACGAGTTAATAAAAATCATTTTCTATTGTTTATAATGTAAATAAATTTCAAAAAGTGTTATTAACACTAAAAATCAATTAAGAGTAATTTCTTTGTTACTTTTATACACAAACAATAATAATTTTTGTAGCAAATTTTAAAATGTTAATCTGGTTAGAATCCTGTTGATGATTAGAGGTTTTTTTTTTTTTTTTTCATTTAATTTTAATTTTATTTATAAACATTCTTTTTTTTTTCTGTTAAGTAATGTACAAAATGTTTGAGTTTAAGTAGCAAAGCACAACAATAATAATAATAATAATAATAATAATAATCACAGGCCTAAAGCCAAATATTAAAATAGCTGCAGCTAAAAACATAAATATATTTTGTTGTAAAATTGGGCTCTCTCTCTCTCTATCTAAATAATTAATGTGTAATTAATTATTTATATAATAACAAAGAATAAATAAAAGGGATAATTAATTAAACCACACCCAGGGATAGTATTTATATGCATGCATTTTAATTTTTCTAGGACTTTTACTGTGTCCGAACATTTTTTTTTTTTTTCTTTTTTTCATTTGCATTCAACACCAGATGAATTTTTATAAAACTAAAACCAACTAATAAATTAAATTAATTTTAATTAATTATATAATTACCAAATCTCTATGTAATTCTTTACTTAATTGTGGTGTTAATTTCATTGTTCCGATAAATATAAAAAATAATCCCAATAAAATTGATAAACTTTTCAGTACAATTGATGACGATGCCATTGTTACAAAAAAATTTTTCTTTTAATTTAATTTCTTTTGAATTATTATTATTAAAGAACTAAAAACAAATTATTATTATTATTATTGTAAATAAATAAACAATAAAATAAAATAAATTAAATAAATTTTCTATTAAGAACTAAACATTAGTAAAACAAGTAAAATCACAGTCACATAAAAATTTTCTTTTTTCTTTTTCGTTTTCTTTTAATATTTTTCTGTAGTATAATCCTCTAAAAATAATGCAATGGTTTTTTTTTCGGTTTTTCTTTCTTATTTATTTATTTATTTATTTATAAGAAAAATTCTCATGTACACATTTTCCGTTTTTATATTAATTTTCCGCTTTCTTTACTTATTACACAAAAAAAAAAAAAACATTTTTATTCTAATATAAACTTTTTTAAATTTAAACTTTCATGTTGTATTTATAGAAAACTTATTTACACACTATCAGTAATATATAATTTTTTATTAAGTAAATTTTTGGTGTTAACTTAAAGAAAATCGTAAAAGAAAAAAAATTAAAAAAATAACGAAAAAAATAATAATTGAAAAAAAATAAACTGAAGAAAACGGATGAGAAAAATATTTTAATTTAAATTAAATTTTTTGATATTTTTTTGTTTTTAATATGCCGCGAAAAAATCAATACACAAAAACAGAACGAATCTATGTATATACGAGTCTACGTGTATAGGTAGGTATAGGAAAAATCTTATTAAAATAATTAACTTTGATATGACATGCGCGCTTCTTATTTGTATGCGACAATTTATCGTTTTCTGTGGTATATTTTGGTTAATTTTTGTGATAAATATATTTTTAAATCTCAGTCACTAGATGGCAATACATGATTACACTGTTAAATAATTATTTATTTAAATATGGTTTGTTGACAATTTTTTTTTTTTGACAGATTTTAACACGTGAAAAAGGTATTTGAAATTGATTATGATGAAATAAAATTTTTTATTAAAAGAAATCTTTAATTTAGTGTAAAAGAATGTGCAGTATTGGAGAAGATGATTTTGCAGATGATGGTGGTGCCCATTCAATACCACTGGAGAAGCCAGAGGAGACAATACTTGAAAATAGTATTTGTAAAAAATGTAACGAGGAAAATGTGGTGGTAAAACTGAATTTAAAGGAAGGACAATGCAAAAATTGTTTTTTGATGTACGTAAGACATAAGTTCCGAGCTTCATTGGGATCATCAAAATTAGTTCCTCGCGGAAGTCATGTGTTGTTGTACTTTGATGGAAAAGCGGAAAGTGTAATAATGTTGGATATGATGCATTATGCATTGGAACAAGAAACTTACAAAAGATTACATTTATTTCCTAAAATATTATTTATTGACAATTCGTGTTTATTAAATGAGAGTGAAGAACAGAGGAATGATCGTTTAAAAATTGCACTACGCATATTGCAAAAGTATAATTATGAATCTTATTACACATCTGTTGGGTGTGCAGAGGGCGATAATTTAGAAAATTTAATAAACTATAATAATAAGCAAAACGTTTACCTGCATGATGAGATTGTTCTAAAAGAAACAATAAATTCATTTAATAATTTGACAGCTCGTCAAGATTATCTCAAACAATTAAGGACTAATATCCTCGTAAAAGTAGCAAAGAGATTAGATTGCAAATTTATATTCTTTCCAGATATTGGAACAGATTTGGCGACAACATTTCTCACAAATGTTGCCCTTGGCCGTGGTAGATATGTTGCTCTTGATGTCTCATTTCACGACAATCGTCATACAGGAATCGAAATAATTAGACCAATGCGTGATTTAAATATAAATGAAATAGAAAGTTATGTGAAATTGTGCAGCATAGAACACATTGATTTTAAAGAAGTCGGTGAAAATATTGGAATCCATAATAGCGTTCAAAATCTCACGAGAAACTTTATTGAACAACTTCAAACCAATTACCCATCTACAGTGTCCACGATATTTAGGACTGGTGATAAAATAGCTCCAAATAAAGGACCGGCTAACGGCGACCAAATAATTGAGAAATGTATCTATTGTAAATCTGGTTTGGATTATAAACATTCGAATACCTTATTTGCTACGGAATATTCAAGGTATGTATCAAAAAGCTTGGTGAACAATAAGATTACAAGCATAGAGCAACTTGCTGAAAATGCTGTAAATGGAATAGGCAGTGATGATGGTGTAAATTATGATGATAAACTGTGTCACGGGTGTAGAAACATTTTCCGAAATTGTAATAGAAATAAGACAGAAGATATTTTAAATGATTATTTATTATACAATTTAGAATATATTTAGATGAAATAAAATATTTTTTTATAACCCAAAATAGCTTTATTATTATTATTATTATTTCAAATTGAATCAAATAATTCTTATATCGCAATTAATATTAAATTAGAATCCACTATATCTGAACCACTGAACTTAAATTGAACTGCAATATTTTTTTTAAATACTAGAATATTCATCAATTGTAAGTAAAAGAAGGCATCGTCCATTTTCATTTCAGAAATTGATTGTGATATAGTTACATTACTTTGTCTTAATTATAAATTAATTTCAATAAGTTTTAATTAACAATTAAATAAATAAAATAAGAGAAAAAAAAAACTAAACAAGAACATTAAAATGTAAGTCAAATATACTTAAATTCTATTTAACGAGCTGTTTAAAATATGAATTATAATTTTTATTATTATTATGAAATAATTTGTCATGTAAAATTGATCCGCCATTATTGTAATGTAAATGAAGCAAAATTTATATTGATTTTTGTTGTAAATTCTAATAAATGTTTTAAAATAAAATAAATCAAAAATTGTATTTGTTTTGTGTAGGTATAGCCGTGAAAGACCAAGAAGTGAAAGTTATCGTGGCGGTAATTCCAAACCTGGAAGTCGCGGTGGTTCCATTCGGTCGACCCCTAATCCGACATATCGTAGAATTGAGAAGAAAGAACCCGTTAAAAAAGTAGCAAGTCCGGGCGATCGCCTTCGTCGCGTACGATGGGATAGTGGGAGTTTAGCACCATTTCGTAAAAACTTTTATCAACCCCACGAATCAGTCTTGAGCAGATCAAGTGGTGATGTGGAAAGTTATCTGCATAAAAATGAGATTACAATAAAAGGAAAGGAAATTCCACCACCAAGTATTGAGTTTCGTGAAGGTGGTTTCCCCGACTATGTTGTGCAAGAAATACACAAACAAGGTTTCACTTTACCTACGGCAATTCAAGCGCAGGGTTGGCCTATTGCATTAAGCGGTCGTGACATGGTTGGTATAGCTCAAACTGGGTCGGGCAAAACACTCGCGTATGTATTACCTGCTGTGGTCCATATAAACCATCAGCCAAGACTGCAACGCGGAGATGGCCCGGTCGCTTTAATACTGGCACCCACACGCGAATTAGCTCAACAGATACAGCAAGTGGCGACCGATTTCGGCTCCTGTACTCAAGTAAGTAACACTTGTATCTTTGGTGGCGCTCCAAAAGGTCCGCAATCTCGAGATTTGGAGCGGGGAGTCGAAATCGTGATTGCTACTCCTGGTCGACTAATTGATTTCCTTGAAAGGGGTGTAACCAATCTTAAGCGATGTACTTATTTGGTGTTAGATGAAGCTGACAGAATGTTAGACATGGGATTTGAACCACAAATAAGAAAAATCATTGAGCAAATTCGTCCTGATAGACAAGTACTTATGTGGTCCGCTACCTGGCCCAAGGAAGTTAGAAATTTAGCTGAAGAATTTCTAGACAATTATATACAAATCAATATAGGATCTTTGAATTTATCGGCTAATCATAATATTTTACAAATTGTTGACGTTTGCGAAGATTTCGAAAAAGAAATAAAATTAATGAAACTGTTGAGAGAAATCTCATCGGAGAATGAAACAAAGACAATTATATTTGTAGAGACAAAACGAAAAGTCGATGAAATAACCCGCGCTATAAATAGAAACGGCTGGAAGGCGATAGCAATTCATGGAGATAAATCACAACAAGAAAGAGATTACGTTTTAAATGCGTTTAGAGCTGGAAAACAAGGCATCCTCGTAGCAACAGACGTTGCAGCACGAGGCTTAGGTAAGATCTAATGGGCTGCGATTTAGAATTTGTTACAAAATGGAATAAAAATAAGTCAGTCAGATGTGTGGCCGAGATCTGTTCTTTTAGAGACTGGAGAGACAATAAGTTTGCAATTTTATAATGTTCTTTTGTTTATCTATATTACAGCACACACAAATCTACTGTGTTATTTCTTCCAGTATTCACAATTTTTTTTCAGACTAGCAACATATTCTATCATCCTTGTTTGAATGATTACAGCTACAGCTGTTATCCTCTTCCGATGCGAATCTGTATAACGAGGTTACCCGTTTGTCCTGTGATAGGATGTGTGTGTGTCGCCCGTTCAACAAGAGCTAACTTCATCAAATTGTTTGTTTAATATATTTGGAAATTTGGTGAATACTGGGAAAATACTGAGTTGCGGTGGTTAAATTATACTCAAATATGATTAAAAAAAAATAAAGTTTTTATATATTTGAATATATATTTGAATAACACTGCTGCTGCAATTAAAACATGATGCAGTTGATGTTGTTGTGTGGTGAAACGTTTCATTTTGTTCTTGATGTTCTTTGTTGTTTTCAAAAGGAAAAATTACTAATTATTTAATTAAATATAAAGACACAGAAATAAACTAAAAAAAATAAAAGTAAAAGTAAAATAAAAAATATGGATCACAATCTTTCACCAAATATTGTTTGTATTTATCCTACTTGCAAACATTACATACATTGCCGGATACAAAATATAAAAATTAATTAAATATAATTAACTAAAAAAAAAAATTATTAAATAATTTACGTGGGTATGTCAAAATTTAAATTAAAAATTTTATTTAATTTTTGTTTTGTTTTAATTTCTCATTTGGATTTGGAAAATAAGTGAATTAATTATTATTATTAATATATTATTTATTATTGATAAATAATTATGTGAAAGAGAAACAGTAATGCAAATTTAATTTGTTTTACACTTTGTTTTTATTATAAAATTAATTTAATTTACCAAAAAAAAATTAAAAAAAAAAACCACCCCCGGTGTTAAAAACAAACAAACAAAAATAAAAAGAAAAGTTTTTAAATTTGCTTGTAGGGTAAGAAAATATATATAAACATTTGGAGAGACATAAATGGATAATATGAAATGCAAACGATTTTTAATGAACCTCGTCTTTAAATATTTTTTTTTTTCCGTTTAATTTTAATTTTGGTTTTGTTCAAAATTTAATTTGTGCAATAATTTTGGTTGTTTTTTTTTTTTTTTTTTAATTAATTATTTAATTAATTAAATCTGTTAATAATAAATACACCAAAGTAAAAGCAATTTTTAAATATTAAATATAAAAAAAAAAAAGAAAGAAAAGTGTAGAGAAATTTATACATTCATACTACAGACTCCCGGCCAATTATTTTGACTGACCAAACAATTGTTTACAAATTTATGGTAAACTAGCAAAATATATTTATTTTATTTTTAATATATATTTATATATTTTGCACATTTATTATGTTGTTTTTGTTTTTGTTATTAGAAAATGTCTTTTTTTTTTTTTTAATTATTTTTTTTTACAGATTTTTTTTTTTATTATTGTTGTTGTTTATCATCATTTTCTTTTCTCTCTTTTTTTTTTTTTTTTTTTTTTTTCCCCGTTTAATTATAAATATTTACATTAAAATTGTGTTTATGTTTGTAAAAAAAAAAAAAAAAAAAAAAAAAAAAAGTGGCAAAGGTTTGATTTTTCAGCATTATGTTTTCTTCTTTATTAATAATAATTTTTATATATAATAGAGCTAAAAAAAATAATAAATTTTCAGCTTAAAAAAAAACACTCTTCTTGGATATAAAACTTCTTCTCTTTTACCTGATTAAATTTTATCTTTTTTTTTTTTTTTTTTTCTGTTTAAATTTTTTTTTAATTAATTATATAAAAAAAATGTGTTTCAACAAAAATCTCTTAAAAAAAATTGTTTTGATTTAGATGTGGAAGACGTTAAATTTGTAATCAATTATGATTATCCATCAAATTCAGAAGATTATGTTCACCGTATTGGTAGAACCGGTCGTTCTAATAATACGGGAACTGCATATACATTATTCACCAATCTTAATGCAGCCAAAGCAAATGATCTCATTAGTGTATTGAAGGAAGCCAATCAAGTAAACATTTTTACTCTTTTTCTTTTAATATTTATAATTAAAATTTTGTTTTTAATTTCAGGTGGTTAATCCAAGATTATACGAAATTGCTATGTCTGCTTCTATGGGAAAAAGTAATTTAATTTTTTTTAATTATTTGTCGGTTGTGTAACAATTTTTTTACAAGAAAATTCAATTTTTCTGTTTTAGATCGGTCAAAATTCATGCGTGGCAATATGCATTCGGGTTCACGGGAACCCTTTAATATGCGTCGCGATGACGGACGTTTAAGAAATGGCGCACCAGACGGTAGTCAAAATTATTCTCGTGACAGACCACGTACGTCGTATTCATCGCAAAGTCGTACAAATCCGGCCGGTACAAATAGATTTTCAGCAGATGATAGTCGAAATTATTATCAGAATCGTGATAGAGCTGACACTGAATCAGGTCAGTACAATGGAAAATTTAGTCGTCCCCCACCACCACAAAATGGATCTACAGGAAATGGTGGCAGTTATAATGGCCAATCCTCAAGTTATTCCCAAAATAGATCACAAAGTTCATATTCGAACGGTTATGAAAATTCCTCCAGTGGGCCAACAAGTAAAATCTCAACAGTTTCAACTGGTCCGCCTCCACCTCCTTCATCTAGTTATTATGACTATATGCCAGTGTCAAGTATTTTCTCCTATCCACCTCCTCCACTACCCGTTAAAAATTAAATTTAGGATTTTCGTGTAATTTCTCCTTTTTTTTTTTTTTTTTTTTTTTAATATCTTTTTATTAATCTTAACTTATTTTAATTTTTTTTTTATTATTCCTAATTGAAGTAAAAGCAAACAACCCGTATTTCCAATAACTATTTATTTAAATACAATGATAGCTCGTGAATTTACTAAAAATAAATAAATAAATAAAAGAATTAAAAAGATTTAAAAGCAAAAAAAAAATAATAATAATGCATAGTAATTAAGGATATATAATTAATTTATAATTTTATATATTAAATATTATTATCATTAAAGAAAAAGAAAAAGCAAAAAAAAAAAATAAATAATTTATAATATTTGAGGGAATTACTAGTATTTTAACTAATTTAGATGATAGAGAAGAGAATACATTCAGAATTTTTTTTTATTTTTTCCTTTTCAAAAATTAATAATTATATTATATACATGTGAAAAATTGTATAGAGAAAATCCGTATGATTATATTATATGTAAATCTACAAAAAAAAAAAAATTAAAAATAATAATAAATAAGAAAAAAATATTTAAATTGGATGAAATGCATTTTTATTGTAATTAAATTAAATTTAACAGGCGATTAATAATTATTGATTGATTGGCTGGCTCTCCTTAATTAAATCAGAATAATATCGCTATCTTCTCGCCAATTCCAGCATTCAGAAATAAACTAAAAGTGATGAGAGAATACAATTTTTGTTTTAAAATATTCTTGACACACTGATTATAATGACATTACATTTGGGAGTTCAAATGATGAGTCAGAATCCGCATTATCTTTTTGAATGTCATTGGCTACTGTAGTATTCTCTATACTGATCTCTTTATTACTAGGCTCATCTAACTGGGAAATCTCAGAATTGATTGTTGTTTCAACAGGCGTGACAGGAATCGTTTTCTCGTTTAAAACTGTTTGATCTTCTTTTACAGGCTTCTTTATCTGTTTTTGTTCCAACGTTTTAGCTTTATTTATTGCTTTCTAAATTAATAAAATTTAAATATAGTCACTACAGATAATTTCTAATCTCTTAAATTATCGCCTAAATAATAATCTTAGCGCATTACTCACCGGTTTTTTAAATTGGCTTGAATCAATCTCTTTTTCAATTCGTTGTATCTGTGATTCACTTATAAACGTTTCCGCAAATACACTTTGAAATGTTTTATTTATATTGGAATTTTCATCAACCTAATGCATAGTAATTTTATTTTATTTATTTACCGAAAAAAATAAAATATTTAATTAATACAAAATAACCTTTAATCCTTCAATTGGTGGTGCAGAATTATTATCTTTATTTGATTTACCCAACCACAATGGTAATTTATCCAACGACTTATTTTGGGCTGGAACTCGTTTTCGTTTTCGCTTATTTTTCATGCTATTTAAATTGGTGAATTTGAATTTAATAAATATTTTATAAATTACAAATAGTAGTTACCAGTGTGATAAAATTGATTTTTTTGTGGCATTATCCAATTCATATTGTGGATTATTGATGCTAATATTTATTTCATTCCGTAAGCTAAAGTTCTGTTAATTAAAGTTAGTTAGTTTTAGAAATTAATTGAGTATATTTTGGTAAATAAGGTTACATTAAACTTTTCAAATAGGTTCCATACATCCTGATCAAAGGTTTTTTCTACAACGTACTTGATAATCAATAAATGCTCCTTTAATGTCTCCTCATCGATTGTGTGATATTCCAATTCATTATTAAAAATAATTGATACATTGTGTATCCTTTTTAAATATCTGATAACAAGTAATACATGAATTTATTTTAAAATGATAAGAGAAATTTATTTCCAAAAAAACAACAAAAAAACACTAACGGATAGCAGAGAAAGTAAATTTGCTCTTGTGTTAAAAACGAAAACGATTTATCATAAATTTTATAAATAAGACAATTGAAAAAGAAACTTCGTAACTTATTAAAACCAAAATTGTGATTCTCATTAAAATATTGAGCCTAAAATAGAGACTAATGTATTATTATTATTATTATTATTATTATTATAAATATTTAATTAATTTAGAAAAAATTTATTACCTCCAGATGCAACTGTGCATTTTGCCAAATGGCATTACTTGAAATATTTTCAGATCGGCTTTTCAGTAAATAATCGATTAAATGGTTTTGTACATTTGTTGAGTACTCAGCTATACTAAAAATTAAATATAAAAAATAATAAATAATGGATAAAATCGACAAGTTTTAATATAAAAATACCTATATTTCTGCATTTTTTCTATTTTTTAAATGTACTCCATTCAAATTTTTTTAAACAAAAGCAATCTGTCAAAGAAAATCAAAAATCGCAACGACACCTAGTGTGGAAAACTCAACCATCAAACTATATATACAAAAACCATGTAAATGATTTTTTTTTTTTTTTGAATTAAAAAACCTTTAAAATGTCAATTTTCACAATTAACAAATATTAATTAATTTAAAACTTAAAACAACTTAATTAACATTAATCTGTACTCATTATATCTGGATTAAAAAAAAAAAAAAAAAAACTTCCAACTATAATCATTTAACGGTTTGTTAAATACATTAAAGAATAATTTATTATTTGGATAATACTGCAAAATAATTATAAATCGCGGTATTCACTATATACGAATTTTTTTTTTTTTTTAATAATTAAAATAAAAATTAAAAATGATAATGTAATAAAAACTATAAGAAAAAAATAAAAAAAGGTTAAGCAGGTGTTTTACTTTGTAAATATTATTGTTAAATGTTTTTATTATTATTATGAGAAACGTTTTAAATCTGTGATAAATATTTGGATTATTTAGAAACGTTAATCCTAAATAAACTTTTCTATTGTTTTCTATTTAACGATTTGACTACTGTTATTCACATTAATACTGGGTGCGTGTGAATTACTGAATTTAAAATTGTATTGAATAATTTTCATTTATTGGCAAAATATTTAATTAATTATATTTTAAACAAACACACGGTAACTGTTTTTTTTTTTTTTTTTTGGATATATTTTCATTCAAAACAACGTAAATAGAGGAAAAGGTAATAAAAATATTATATATGTACAAGGCGACAGTGATTTTTAATTTTAATTTAAATTTTTTTAATTTTTTTATTTGATATTAACGCGCCGCATATTTATACACCCATACTTTTTTATTTTTGGCGTTTTGTTGTGCTTTTTTGTTTTTTTTTTTTTTTGTTTTCGTTAGTAGACAAGAGACTGTGACTTTAATATAGTGAAATGCAGGTGTGCTCCCGCCGTGCTGTCGCCATCGTATAAAATGACGTCATACATAGCCGGATCATCTTAACGAATAATCACAGCAGAGTACAACGTAACCAATAAACAAACCACAAATAAGATGAGAGTTATGCGAGATGGAGTTAAGAAGGAACAAAAAAAAACAATACACGCTAAGGTAGAAAAAAAAGAGTTAAATTAAGAAAGAAAACAGAAAGAAAAAAAAACCGCTTGCGTGGTCCACTCTTCTATATCAGGTATATTAATAACTGAAATGTAAAAAAAAAATTATATATAAAAATCAATGGCCATAGATTTTATAACACTGTGTTTTCGTGTTAATACTTTAAACACTTTAAAGGAATTTTTTTTTTTTTTTTTGTTATTAACAACAAAACGTTAAACGATTTAAAATGTTTTGCCAATAATAAAAACAAATTTAATAATAATAATAATAATAATAATAATAATAATAATAATAATAATAAAGGTAATAAAGTAAAAAAAAAAAAAAAAAAAAAAAAACAATAACATTGTGCTGTCGTTTGTATAAAAACCGCTAAATTTTTTTTTATTTTAATTAGTTAATATTTTTATTTTTTTTGCCAAAAATCACTTTACCTTCATCCGCTAATAACTTGTTTTCATAACATAAATTTGGTTTTGGTTTTTGTTTATTATCGCTATAGCATTTTTGATTATTATCTCATGTCACATATGTCGCATAACATCCGTTTGTTTGTCCGGTTTTGTTCGTTCATTGTTTTATTAGCGCCAATAATTAGATAAATCAATCTGTTTTTTTTCTTTTTCGTATTAATAAAAATTATTAAATTTTGATAAAGTCTTCAAAAGCGCACGTAAACAACGTACGATTTAACAAGTAACACAGAGTCAGACTTGGGGAAAATTACAAATATCCGTCAGATAATTTTTTTTTCTTTATTTTAATGCATCAAAATTTTTGCTACTCACTGTAAACAAATTTATTTTTTTTTTTTGCAAAACATTAGCTTTATATGTGGGACGATAAATGAACTCATTTAAACCAATGAATTAAATAAAAATCTTAAAAAGTGAACACCTGAATGATGATTTAATAATTTTGTTTGTTCAACAATTATTGTTTTCGTTAATATTAATAAATAAAAACTAACTGCGATGCATCACAAATGATGATACAAAATTTAGTTTGTGGCCACCTGAGAATTTTTAAATCTCTCTTTGTACCACCGTTATTGATGGTAATTTTTTTTTTATTTAATTTTTTTTTTTTTTTTCGTTATTGCTTAATGGTGGTCTTGTTCTGGTCAGTTTATCTGTGTCCCAATTTGTTGGAGTTGAGCCATTTTTAAGCAAATCACAGTCAAAACTAAAAAAAAAAAAAAAGAGATTTTTTTTTTCATCTTCACATCGACCGTCAAACTCTACGCTACGTACAAACCACAGCAGTGTTCAATGTAAACGCCAAAGTTTTGTGTTTTGCTTCATTTTTCCATCTTATTTATTTTTTATTTTTTTTAAAGTTTTTGTATTTCACTTCTCAAACCGAGTTTAAGTTTGAACACGTGCAACGACGTTGAGAAGAGAAAAATTATTTATTTTGTTGTAAAAATGCGGTACCGTACAAAGTGGTAAAAAATTTTTTTTTTATTTTCTCACATAAATACAGAAAATTGAAAAGAAAGAAAACAAAAAATTGTTTTGTGGGCAACAAGAACAGAAAAAGATCTTGTGAAGGAAAAGAAAAAAAATGAAATTTTATGTCTGTATATGAAATAAAGTCGTGAGATGCACCACACAGAATTTAAAGTCTCACCTCTTTACCACCTGAGAAATAGTTAAGTTTTCTATTTGTGTTAAACATTAAAAGCATTGGAGGAATTTTTTTTTATTTTATTTATTTGTAGATTTTCCATTGCATTTTAATCTTCGTTCTTGTATGATGTTGCTGGGTAAGTAAATATTAATAGAAGGTGAACTGGAATAAGATAACGATATGGTTTTAAAAATAAATAAATTTTCTTCTTTTTTTTTATGTCACATCCCTCCCGTACTTGTTTATTTCGTTTTTTTTTTTTTTTTTTTTTTTTTTTTTATACATTTTATGCATGTAGCATCAGATTATGTACATGAGAAATAAATTTAACTGAAGGGAAAATTACAAAGGCATAAAAGACAATGTATGCGATGTAGCAAACCACAACGATGATTATAATGATGATGATTGACCAAAAAAAAATTAAAGAAGAAAATCTAAAACGTGGCCATCAGCAATCATTCATTTATTAAATCACAGCATAACAACATCCTTTGATCTGGTGAATCTGGTTTTGATTCAATTCAATGTGTTAAATCCTCGTTGTTATTTTCCCAATACATTTGTGAATATATAAAATATTAAATTTTCATTTTCCTCTATAATATTTATTAATCATGTAATTGATTTCATAAAAAAAAAAAAAAAAAAAAAAAAAAACAATAAACATAGCGGAAGATAAAAATGTAAACAAAACATAATCTTAAAACACCGGATTATTAATGAAAAGGGACTAGAAACACTAGACTAGTTATCTACCTGAGTTTTAACCTTTGCGGTGGTTAAAAGTAAATAAGAATAACAACAAAATACATGATATTTTCTAGGAATTTAACTTGATTAGATTGAAACGATTTTATTGTACACAGATTATATCATTTTCAATTCATCAATATTTTTTTTTTTTTATTTTTTTTTCTGTGTTTAGATGCATTTTGTTGCGTATCGATATATAGATAAAATTCACATGAAAATTAATAACAAATAAACAGGATACTCATGCTTAACTCATGATTACCTGTTGCTGTTGTTATTATTATTATTGTTATTCTGCTTGTTAATTATGCTTTTAAAGTCACAGGTTGTTGTTGTGGTTGTTTAAAATTTTAAATTATATTTCTATTACTAAAACTTTTTATTTTTGTTAATTAAATAAAATAAACCAAATAAAAAAAAAAAAAAATATGTATATATAGAAAACCATCCAATGGTAAATATACAAAAACTTGATTGACCTTCGTTTACAATTAAATGAATAAAAAAAAAAAAAAAAAACAGTTTTAACAGCGCGTCCACATGTGTTGTGTGCACATCATTAACAACAATGAGTATGTGTGATATATATTTTTATTTATTTATTTTTTAATAACAATCGCAATGAAAATCTCTGCCTTAATAACTAGAATGAATTAAAAGAAAAAAAATTATTATTATTATTATTATTATTATTATTATTATTATTATTATTATTACAAAAGTAAATAAAAGATGAAAAAAAAAAAAATGTTACTATCTGCATATATCATACACAGACATATGTAATCTCTAAAAATAAAACTAAAAACAAAACGTGTGCGTGTGTGTTACATTGTTGATTGTTAATTTTTATTTACAAAATAATAATAAAAAAAAAAAAAAAAATCATGAATAACCAAGATATTCGACCTCAGGGTCTTTTTTTTTTTTTTTTTTTAAATAAACACAAAAAAAAATGTAGAAATGCTCAGGTGTTCAAATTGTCTATACATGTACATAAAATGTAACGTACGAATAATAATAATAATAATAATAATAATGTATTTACGTAGAGAACGGTTGGACATCGACACACAATATTTAAATCACAACAGACAACTTAAAATCTTGGTTACACTTTTTGGTCTTTCTTATGTAATTAAAAACAATAATCGCAAATTAATGTGAACAAAAATAAAAACACCGACATTGATTGAAATAAATTGTTAAATTAAAAACAAAAATAATATTAAAAAACTGTGACATGACAAAGATACATTAAAAGCGAACTGTTTTAGACGAACTACTGTATAAACATCGTAATAAGTTAATACACAGCTGGAGACTTAAAAAATTATTCACCAAAAATCACATAACATTCCAGGATAGATTAAACATTGAAAACTCTTTATAATAAATCAAAATTATGTCAAAAAGCTTGTCCATTTTGCGATATAAGAAGCTTATATTTATGATTTCAACATTATTAATGCAAGCAAATAAATCAATCGTTGTAAATACGTAAATGTCTATATATGGTACCAAAAACCAAATCAAAAAAAAAAAACGATAAGATTTTTTTAATGAGCAACAGCAACTAATCATTTTAATAATAAGTAAATAATTATTAATCAAAGCAAAACAATAATAAAAATTCTATTTAATAATGTACAGAAAAACATGGAAAATTGCCAACAATAACGGTTACCCAACTTTAAAGTGCGTTTTTTTTTTTTTTTTTTTTTTTTTAATAAAGTAAATTATAATTACAATTGAAATCATTAAGCAAAACAAGTGCAAATAAAAACAAAAAAAAATAAAATCGATCTTTATCGTTAATATTATTTGCAAAACAGTATATGCAAAACACAGTGCTTTTATGTGCATGTTGTTCAGTTTCACAATAATGATTTAATTTATGTTTTATTTTTAAACGTCCTTGTTATCAATTAAAGGTTGTTGATTGTATGAATTTTTTTTTAAATACTTATATAGAAATAACATGTTTTTATAAATGAATTAAATTTATTTATTTTTTTTAATGGATTAATTAATTAATTTTACTTTTTAATAAATGAAAGTATGGCTTTTTGTTTTTTTTTGCTTCGTTGATTATTATATAATTAGTAGCTCTCTGCATATCCTAATTATATGTAATATGATGGCATATGGCATACAAGTCCATGTAAGTAATAATCATTGCAGAAGTTATGCTGATTTTGGAATATACATTACGTTGCACAGTTATGCTTGCAATTTATAATTATGGTAATGATCAGCAGCATAAAAAAGTGAGTTTCATATTTTTTTTTTTTCCATATTTTCAGAATGTCTAGTGCCCATAACTTGAGAGATAAATTTTTTATCGAAAAACACAAAGAACTAAGTTTATTCGGGTCGAAAAAAAAACAATTTCTTAAATGAGGTGAAACTTAGTGAGAAGTTTCGTTATGATTCCCCAAATATACTGTACAAATATTTCAGCTGTAAAAAAATTTTTAATCAAAAATGTTATGGCTAGTTGCGGTTAACCGATTAAGCGGGGTATTTTTTTTTTTTTTTTACAGAAAAACAATATTCGTAACCTGGGTATTTACAAACATGAATATTTTCGCAATTTACCTAATTGAACGTTTTTCTAATAATCGATTATTTTAATTAATTATAATTAAAATAAGAGAAACGATTATATCGATGTTGTATAAAATAAAGTAGCAACTTGATTTCTAACGATTATCTATCTCTACCTGCTCTTCAATAATATGGCATATTATTATAATTTGATCGATTTATAATTGAGATTTTTTTTTTATTTTTATTTTGTATCGTTAATTTGGAATTTTTTTTTATTATTAAATGGATAAAGTTCTTCTACTGTTTCTTCTTTTTAAATTAAATTAAAATACCCAAAGAGAAAACCAAAAAAAAAAATTAAAAGCTTATTTATGTGGCCTTTTTTTTTTTTTTTTGTTTAATAGAAATATTGGTCGAAGAACTCATGGAATAATTTAAATAGATAATTTACATAATGTATAAAAACCCCAAATATATTTTTTGGTTTTAAATTATTTAAAGAAAAACCGTTAATAAATTAGTATTAAAAAATTATTTAATATTAACGTAGGAAATCTGTTAAAATAAACAAACATTGAGTCATCCAATTGATTTCGGTTCTTTTTTTTTTCTTTTCTTGTATATTAAATTATTTATTCATTTATAAAATTTGCATGTTGTTTTAATGTTTTATTTGGTGTTTAAAACGTTAAAATTTCTTCTTTTTTTTTGTATCGCCTTGCGGGTAGTCTCCCCAACGCTTCTTTAATGGTATATTATATTATTTTTTTAATTTTATTTAAATTATTTCGTGTTAAATACATCATACACAAAAAAGTTATTACACAGAAGAAGAAGAAGAAAAAAAAACCGATGAAGACTCATTTAAATTAGTACTCGAAACGACTTTGATTCAACCGTTTAACATATTTGAAATAAAATTGTAAAACCTTGGTGATTTTTTTTTTTTATTTTTTTATTAACTCAGGTGTTATTCTTGGGAAATTAATTTTTGTAAAATGTGTAAACAAAATAAATAAATAAATAAATGCAGAGAGATTTATTATTAATGAACCGAAAAATAAAAATGTTATAAAATGATGCTAAAATGGATTATTATTTACTTTTTTTTTTCTATTTTTTTTTTTAAACATATTTGCTTATTTACTTATTTTCCCTTTTACCTGTTGATTGTTACTGTTTATTCACGCTTTTTATTTATTTATTTATTTTTATTATATTTTGTTGGCGTGAATGTGATTTATAATTTTATATAAAATCTGAATACGACATAGAGGCGCCAGCCAGTCGGCACAGCTCGACACTTTGCTATATACATAAATATATTCAAGCATAGAAAACTTACAATACAATTAAAAAGAACGTATAATAAAAACAGCAACACAAATCTAATGCTTTTATTATTTTTATATTTATTTATACGTAGCTTTGAAAAGCTGATCTCAATGGAAACAAAAAAAAAAAAAATAATAATAAATAAATAAAAGCAGAGTGTTGAATAAGAAAAAAAAGAAGTGAGTAAAGTAAAGTGAAGTAAAGTAAAAAAAAGCCAAACTAATGGTAAACTTGGTCATGCATACCACAAACCATAATAGATTGAAGATCAGACATACGATCTGTTTTAAGCGCTGTTTAATAATAATAATAAAAAGCTCTCAGTTCTTTTAACTTTATATAATTTTTTTTTTTTCTTTTCTTTTTCGGTTTTTATTATTTCCTTTTGCCTACAGCTAGATTCTTATTAGGTGGGTTTTAGGTTTGGTTATTTTGGTGAGATTGGTTTTGTGTTGTTGTTGTTACTGTTGCTGGTATTTATAATATAATATAAAAACCTTCTTTTTTTTATTTTTGTATCTTGAATCGTTATTATTATTATTATTATTATTATTATGGTCACCACAGTCTCACACGGTTGTTATGCTGCATACTCAGGTGCAACGTGCAGGCCAGTGACAGTCTTTATAAAAATGGTTTTTCTTGATTATTTTTTTATATATTGTTACCTTGTTTCGTATTAAAATATTATTTACAACAGTAGTACGTGTAATCAGCGACACATAACAATATAAATGTGTCGTCATTCTTGTCGCATTTATTTAATTTTATATAAAAATAAAACAACCAAAAAAAATAATAATATTAAATTCTTGTTTATATGTCACATTTCTTTCATTATTTAAGTTTTTTTTTTTCTTTTTCTTTTAATTCAATTGATTTAACACATTATACATGCATGTATATAATATACATTGAGTTATTTAATTAATGTAGATGAATAGTTTTAAAAAAAAAACAACAACAACAACAATTTTGCATTTATTTAATCAGAATTAGCATACAACTAAAATTAATATTTGAACATCTGCTAGTTAAGAATTTTTTTAATTTTTTAACTATAATCCAGTACTTGTTTGATCTTTTATTAGTGACTTATTTGAGGGCTTTACACTCTTTAACGATAATAAAATAATAAAAAAAAAAAAGGGCGTAACGTTGTACCTTTAATTAATATCAATAATGCGGTACTGGACTGGAGCTTTTTTTTTTTTTTCTTTTCTTTACATCAGTGTAAAAAATCCGTACAAGATGAATTCACTTTTATATCATTGCTTTGTTGTTTATTATTTGTAAAGGTGCAGCCGTTAAATGAATCAATGTTTCAAGAGTTTCATTTATTTTATTATTATTATTTAAAAAAAAAAAAACGGAATAACGAACAAACATGTTAAGAGTTAAGAGTTAAGAGTTAAAAGGAATGATATTAAAATTTATATGGTATTGTAATTTGCATAACAATTATAAAAATGTCTACCATAATAATAATAATAAAAAAAAAAAAAAAATACTGACAGACTTTACGTTCCTTCAATTTTATATTTTTTTTGCGAAAAAAAAAAAAAAAAAAAATTATTTATTATCCTTTATGCTGCTTATTACTGATTGTTACTATTTTGTCCTCTTTATGCCTAATCATCCATTGAAACCAGTTCTTTAAATCACTAATTAATAAAAAAAAAAAAACTTTTTATTTATTTTTTTTCCCATCCTTTTCTTTATCTTGATGAATTAATAAAATTTATTGGAATTTCATTTTAATTAAAATTAAAAAATTTTTTTTTTTATATATTTAGCGAATATATTTCTTACCTTACCATTTGCGTGGGCCGTTTATTTATTAATCGATATATACATTTTTTTTTCTTTTTCAAAAAATAAATAAATTAATGCTCACACCTGCCGTGTATGCTAATTGAATTGATTAATACTGAATGAACTATATGACCTTTTTTTTTTCTCTCTATCTACAATGAATATATTTATTCACTTTTATTTTTTTGTGGTTTGATTAATTAAACATAGGCATCGTTAAAGCACTATTATTACCACGAATTTCCGTTGCATTGTGTGCTTGTTTGTTTGTTTGTTTTATTTTCGTTGCAATAAAATGAACAGCTATATGACCACCACGACGATCTCTAAAGCATTTAAATATATTTTATGCTTTGTTTTCTCTTTATTATTATTATTTTTAATAATATTTTTTTTTTTGTGTGGTCTCTACACACTCAGATTAAATTTGTTGAAATAATAATTGAAATTCTTTTTAGGTGGTCATTGGTTATTAGACGTGCATCTATCAATTATAAATAAATAAATAACCACCTACGTTTATTAATAAAAAAAAAAAACATATATAAATACGATCAGGTGGTTTGTTCTATTCTAATTTTTAAGTTAGTCGATGACTATGATTATTGATTAGTTTGCTTTCAGATTAAATATTTTATCGGTTTGCCTTTACAAATCTTTCTTTACTTTTATTAAAGAATATTTCTTGTTACAAAGTCGCCAATTTTATATAAATGATAAAGAGTACAGTCACTCCTTTTATAAATAAATAAATAAATAAATAAATTAGTTTGATGTATCCGGGATATTTGTCTTTAAAATTTGCAAAACAACTTAATTAAATAGAGTCGATAAAAAAAAATATGTCTATATACAAAAACGGAAACTATAATTATTTAATTTGTCAAAAAATTAACTATCTTAATTCATTTATTTACCTTAAAATTATTTAATTTTATTTTATTATCAACAGATATTTCAATAAATAAATAAAAAGTTTTTTCTTTTTTTTTTTTTTTTATATATTTTCCATTTAATAAATAAACAAAATTCTACTTGATATTTATTTATTTTATCTCTCATATAGCCTCTACCCTATATGTGTAAACAAAAAAAATATATATATATTTTATTAACACAGTCATAAAGGTAAAAGAAAAAAAAAAAAAAAAAAACTAATAACAATATTAAGGTGAAATATTTGATTAGGATAAAATTTCTACGAAATCTCATCTATGAATGAAAAAAAAAATGAAAAAAAAAACCAAAAGAAAAATGTAGAATAGAAATAAATAAAGAACCCAAATAGGATCATCATTTGTTAAAATATATACATACATATATATACTAAGCGAGAAATAAAAATTAAAGGGAAAAAAAAAAAATAACAACAAGATTAGACAAAATATGTGTGTGCGGTCGATCGCTTTGAATATATTTTCAATAATCATTTTGATTCTTTTCATTATCGAAATTTGTTGATGGTATAAACGTACTTTGAGTGGGGGCCTATAGCCTTAGTAGTCTTGTTTTTATGTGCCCTTAGTTTTATTATCCAATCTTTTTAATACCTAAATGGACAGGATAACAAACAGGTAAATACTTTTATATTGATTACAGTTAACGGTTTAACACACACATAAATGGCGTTACCATGTTATTGGTTATTATAAAAAACTTTCCACTTTATTAAATCACGACTAATTTTACTAATAAACATCAATCAATGATTTTACTAAACCAGATTTATTTTTTAATTTAATAATTTATTGTCACAGATGGTTTTTATGATTTTATAAAATATTAAATTAACTAAATAAAAGAGAAAGAGAACCTGTCCTGTCCAATAAGTCCAAGCAAATATATATATTTATTGTGCACAAATCAACCAAAAACAATACAAAAAAAGGAGTAAAAAAAAAAAAAAAACAAGCTGCAAGATGCAAAAATGGGAATATCTTTGTGGCGTGGGAAAATGAACTTGCTTTGAAATTCTTTAAACTTGTACAAAAAAAAAAAAAATAATAATAATTTTCATCGTTGTTCATTCGTTGGTGCTTTTTTTTTATGTTGCTGCTATGCTTTGTTATTATTTATTTATTTTATTTTTTTATTTTTTGTTAATTTTATTGTTTTAACGTCTTTTGTGCTTTATAAGTTTTTCTACCTTTTTTGCAATAAAGAGAAACAAGTAAAAATTACACATAAATTGGTTTAATACTTTCATGACAAACAGAATATTGTTTTCGAGTGTTTGTACGTCTATTTTTTTTTTTTTTATGTCTTGTTATTATTTAAGTTAAATTTTAATTTGGTTTAAAAAAAAAAATATATATATATATAAAGTTTTTATTGAGTAATGTTTTATGATAGAAAAAGAAAAACTGTAGCAAGTAGAAAACATTATAAACGATGAAACATAATAGAAATATTGATTGATTTTTGTATTTTTTTTTTTAATACTTAAAATTATAGTATCAATCGGGAAAACGTGAATTGTAGTTAGTTAGTTAGTTAGTTTATAATAAAAAAAAAAATAAATTTCTTGTAGAACATGCAGAGATTTAGTTTTGATGAATAAAACTATGTGCGGCCATATAAAGTTCAAATCGATCAACTGCTACAAAAAAGGTAGCTGCTTAATACCTAAACCAATTATCTAGTTTATTATTATTATTATTATTACAATAAAGAAATAATGCTATACTGATTATTATTACTTAAAGATACTTTTTTTTTTAATTGAACTTAGATCAAAGATCATACTCAGTTCAAAAACATCATTAAAAGATGAAAAGAAAAGAAAAAAAAAACAGAGAGAGAGAGAAATCTTTTTTTTTTTTTGTTACAAATTAATTGCACGTGTTCAAACATTTGTTCGTCTTACCGGAATCAAAATGAATGCGAATAAGGTGGAGGAGGAGGAGGCATACAAAATTAATTTAAATATTACTCCCACGCTTCATTGTTTGTTTTTTATTTATTTATTTTTTTTTTGTTTTTTTTTTTAACCAAATCTCACTGTTCCAACAATTTTATAATTTTTTTCACATAACCAATTTGAATAAATTTTTATTTTAATATCAAACAAATAGGTGAGCTTTTTTTAGACTTTTTTTTTAATTTATTTATTTCTAGTGTATTATTTTGTTATTTATTACAGACTTAAGTCATACACCTGCCTTTTTGTGTCTTTTTGTTTTATATATAATATATAATATAATTAACATAATATGCCAAATTCATATTACATTTAATTATAATTTAAGTCTTATCATACGCTTTAAATACATTTTTTTTGTTTGTTGTTGCTGTTGTTGAAGAATAAATTAAAATGATTGAAAGGTAATAAATAAAAAAAATGTTTAAAAATTAGAAATCGAATGGTAACTGTCAACAACTATTTTATTAGTCCTCTACTTTTTGTTTTATTAATAATAATAATAATAATAATAATAATAATAATAATAATAATAATAGGAAAAGGTATGATAATTGCTAAGCATAGTAAGAAAAGAAAAAAAAGAAAAAAGAAAGAAATCATAGCTGCTTAAGCTATGAGTAGTGCGTGGGAAGTATTAAAGTAGCAAGGCAACAACCTGCAGGACATCATGCTGACAAACAGGTATTTTTTCGATTTTTTTTTTTTTTCGTTAGAAATTTTCTTTTTCCTAAAACATAGAATAGAAATATCTACCGACATTTAAATCATTCAGGTAGCCCTGTCCGCAGTTTTAACAATTATATACATTTATCTGCTGTAATAATAATAATAATAATTTTTTTTTTTTTTTAAAGCTTAAAACGTTTATTATTATTATTTTTTTTTTTTTGTACGTGATAAAGCAAAACGAAACGTTTTAAACAACAATTATATTTGGGATAATTTTGGTTCTTTGTCACAATTTATTTCTTTCTCTGAACTGTTAAACGTGATCTTTCTGTAACTTTATTATGTAATTTTATTTTCCCACAAGAATTATTGTTTATTGTTGGCTTAAATGCTGTATGTAAGATGAAATTAATTGTTTAATAATGGGCAAAGCGTTTATTATTATTCCGTATGAAAAATAGGCGGACTATTGAATGGTTAAAATTCAATTAAAGATTTTTTTTTTTTCAAAAACAATTCGCAATCTCTTTTCCGATGATAAATGGTTAAATGATTTTTGATATTAGATAATAATTTCTCAATAATTATTCTCTTGTTTTAATAATGTTTATTATTTTATGTTGAAGGTGGGTTAAATGCAAGATTTAAATCAACTAGTAACGCGATGAAAGAGAGCCCCCTTTGGGCATATACAAATTGAATATTTTTAGATGATGTTTGTTGATTGCAAATAATTTTCTAAACAATATTTTTTTTTTTTTTTTTGTTAAAACTATTTGCAAAACCAATTTTGTAAAAAAAACAAATCGGAATATTAAAAAACAATTTATCATTTATCTAATTTAGTTTTTATTTGAAATTTATCTAGAAAATTTCACACTTGTCCGAAAGTTTACAGTCGGTAAATAAAAACAAAACGGAGAAAAACATTGAGAAGAAATATTAAAGCCTAATAAGCAAACAAACGATTTTTATGTTAGCTTAAAAGTTTTTTCTGTTTTTTTTTTTTTTTTCTTTCTCTATAATTTCGTTGATATGGTGTCGATGAATAATAAAGCTATGCTAGGTATGGTAAGAGAAAAATATTAACGAATTTTTTTTTTTTTTGGTTGTTAAAATATTTTAATGTCTGGTATCAGACATCCACAGCGGGATATGGCGCCGAATTTTTATTTTATTTTATTATTTTATGTTTGGTGCATTTAAAGTTAAAATAAAAGAAGAATAATACGATGCGCACCTGAAATATTGTTTTTACCTTAAAAAGACAAACGAAAGGGCATAAAATTATTTAACACTAATAGGAAGAACACACAGGTTTTAAAAGATTTAAATATTATTATAATTTTTTAACGTTGGCTCTTTTGTAAAAAGAAAAAGAAGAAGAAGAAGAAGTAGAAGAAGTAGAAGAAAGAAGGAAAAATGAAAAATTATTGTTTAATAATATGAACAGAGAAGAAAGAAAGAAAAAAACATCAAAGTACCTACCAATTTAGAGGTACAATAAAGTATTTTTGTAAGTTTATGGTGTAGGATTAATACCTTAAAAAAAAAAAAAAAAAAAAAAAACTCCCTCCCACTTCACCAATAAATAATAATCATAAAGACTTTTTTCAAGTCATAAAACCAAAAAGCTAATAGTATAATCACTCTGTACCAGTTACCTGTTTCCAAAAAAAAAAAAAATACAAAATACAAAATTCTTCACCTGAACGTAAAACAAATCACTGTCTCACCACCTACCGTTTTTCACTTGTACGTCGTTTAATCACTTTTCTATATGTTTTGGGTGAAATTTCAATTTTAAAAGGTTAAAAGTTTTTGAGAATTTTAAGGAATGAAAATGGTTTGTGGAAAAAAAAAACTGTAAAAAATTATTAATAATTTTTATTTTACTGTTATTGTTATGATTATGCACCTTTTCCCTATTAGGTTAAACAAATATTGTGTCTTGTTAATGAAATTTATGTGGTGAGAATAACAAAAAAAAAATGTATGTAAATAAATTTATCTGAGAAGATTTATTCAACAATAAAGCGTGAGATCATTAATTCTAGAATAAACGCAGTCTTTTTTATGATAACATTATCATGATAGGAAGTTTGTATAACTAACGCCTGTTTACTGAAATCAGATTTTTTTTCTTTATTTTTTATCTAATATAAAGCTTAGGATCGTGATTAGCATTTGTACGTCTTAAATCACTATTAAAAAGCTTTTCTTATTTCTTTTAAAACTTTCTAATACATTAAATATAAATCACAACGTTTATTACAATAAAATTTCACATTACCTATAATTAATTTCTTATTTAATGGATTGCTTAACATATAATTAAACATTAGGTGAATTGTAATCAACATTAGCACACATTATAAGTGATATTTTCGAATTATTTCCTTCTGCATAACAGCAACTGAATACAATTTTACAAATGGAAAATGGAACTTTCATTATCTGCACCAACAAGATATATAAAAGCGCATTAAACCGCATTGCATTGCATCGTAAAAGCAAACAATAAAAAATAATAAAGAAGATAAAATAAAAGAAAAGAAAAAATTTATTTGTCAGTGTAATTTCTTAATTAAGCAAAAAAAAAAAAAACATTTTCTATTACCGTGTAATTAAAATGTTTAACAAAATTCTAAAAATTTTTTTCTTTTTTTTTTTTATTTATTATTATAGTTATTTGTAGTCAGCATATTATTATATACAGAAAAAAAAATGTATAAAATATAAGATAATAAATAAACAAGCAGACAAACAAACAAAGAAATAAAAAAAAATTTGTGAACATGAGAAACGAAGAAACATCAACACAGAGCGCGCATTACACAAAAATCGTCTGCATAACATTCGCACAATAATCATTTACAATGTATAACATAAATTCTCTACTTTTTTTTTAATAATAATAATAATATATAATATAATATAATATAATAAATAAATAAATGTAGTAAAATGTTTATTGTTACATTCCGAAATTATCGTATTACAAACAAAACATTGTAGCAAAAAAAAAAAAAAAAATACAAGAAAAAAAAAAATTATTTTTGCATATTTTAATCAAAAATCATAAAATTTAATTAAATTACATAAAATTCGAATGTAATATTATACTATATTTTATATAATTTATACAAAAATATGATTCTTTTAATGAAAATGTTTATTTATTTAATTTATTTATTCTAGAAATAGAAATAATTTTTTTTTTTTAATGCAATTTTTTGGTTAGAAAAAACATTTTTTTTATTTTTTTTTTTTGTTAATTAATAATTTAAATATTTAATTACATATATTTCTTATGAAATAATAATAAGCATAAATATATTTAGTTTTTAGTTTTCAAAAAAAAAAAAAAATAATAAAAAAATTGGAGATCACCATATGAATTTAAAAAAATTTCTAGTGAAAATAAAATTTGCAGAAAATTTGGAAATGAAGTGGAAATGAAAACATAAATTAATTTTGATGAGATAATTATTTTAACGCAATATTGTGAAAATAAAATAATTCGTCAACAAGATGATCATATAACCAAGCGATCACTGTTATATTCCTCCTTCCACGTATAAATAGTACAGACAACCAACAATAATGTGCTTATTTGTTATTATTATCATCATCATCATTATTATTATTATTATTATTATTCTTATTATTCATACATGTAATGGGTATATGACCCAAGGGTTCAATCCAATCTGATTTGATTCAAAGTCAAATTCTTTGACTTAATATAAAATGATTAAGCAAGCGCAAAATAAATAAAAGAATGAAAAAAAAAAATAAAAAAAATCACTTCTCGTCTCATCATCATTGTGCTTTTCTATTGTATTACAAACTATTTTTATTTTTTTTTTCTTATACTTTTTATCCATCATCGTTGTGCTCTTTCGTTGAAACATAAATAAAATGGAAAATCAACGACATCATTCGCAACGAGTCTAACATGATGATGGTGTGATGCATGAAATTCATGTTATTTTACCTTTTTGATAAAAAAAAAAAAAAAAAAAAATACGTCTCTCCTTTTTTATTTGTGGAATTCACAGCCAGACATACTAGTCGCTTAGTTTTACTTTTATTTTCAACAATCTTATTATTTTTATTTTTATATTCAACATTGCACAATTTTAACAATCAATTTACTTGAATTGCCATCCTTTTCTGTTGCTGCCTATACATGGTCAAACTGTTGAACGAAAAACGGAAAAAAAAAAATAATAAAAAAATTAAAACTGAATTCTAACCATTTTAAACGTGCGGATAAAAGATGCCGCGAATGCATATGGTGTGTACAGTGAATAGGATGACTACGTAAATCTGATGGTGCGAAATATCTTTTATGTCTTTTTTTTGCGTTGCAAACGTGGAACGGTGATGCACGGCTTGTTATTATTAATTTTTTTTTTTTTTTTATTATTCTCTTCTAAATTTTATTTCTTCTTACTCCATCCAAAGCATCCATTGGTCAAGGGAATTTAGTTTTAAATATTTTATCATCCCAGCAAACCTTTAGGCTATGCTTGCCTTTAGTTCTCTGTTGTTGTATTTTTTTTTTTTATTTATGCCATTACCTTAAAGATTTCCTTAATTTAAAAGAATTTTTTTTTTTTTTATTAATAAACATTTGAATGCAGAAAAAAGCGAGTAATAAATGAGTGCACGTGTGCCCCGTCTTTAAGGTAAAAATACTCAAGAGACCGCTTTCTTAAAAATAATACAACAAGATAAAAAATACAAAAAATACAAAAAAAAAAAGAAAAAAAAAATGTATGTACAAGATGCAAAAATTAAAATTGCATAATAATTCTCGTTAAAATTAAATTAAAAGAAATTAAATAAAAATACAAGAATAAAAACCACCGGTGATTTATATTTATTTATTTTTTTTTTGTGTAACTAAATTAAAAGAATTTTTTTTCTTCTTCTTTTATTAAGAAAAAAAAACACAAAAATAATAATTTAGATCCGCTTCAAAATTATATTAATAATAATTGGATGATAAGTAGTATATGATGATGAAGAATATCTGGTTTTTGGTATTTCCAAACAACGTAACCAACAGGTAACGAAAGTTAATTCATAGACAAAAAATTATTTCTTTGTTTAAGCTAAGCAGGATGTGTTCAGTCAAATAAAATGTATAAGAAAGCGCACGTGTGTGTATCTATGAAAGATCACTCATGATCGAGGTGAAAGAAATAAGCTAAGATTAAATTATTAATTAAAAACAAAAATAAAAAAATAACCAAATGCCCACCAATTACTAGTTGAATAATTTTAATTCTCTTTGACTCATTGGTTCAATTGAATGTCAACCATATTAAAATTGCAATAATTTCTCACATAAATTTTATTTCGCTTATCACATATCTATGTATGTTTTAAGTGTTCTGTTTGTATTATTCTAAAGAAAATAAATAATCACTGCAAGGGAAAAAAGATCGTTAAGAAACGTTAACAAATTCAAGTGACGCTGATTTCGTGCTCTTGTAAAAAAAAAAAAACAAAAAAAATTTTCTTATTATTATTTAAATTTTTTCTTTAGTTTTTAATGTAGTCGATTTCATTTAAGCACAAAGTGGTTTTCTATATGTGTTTTATGTTATGCGAGTGTGTATTATGTATTTGCTATATATATATGTGTGTGTGTATATATCAGATCGACCGAGATGGAATGCAGTCCGGCGCCATCAAGTCTGTAGGACACCTGCACTCAAAACTGATTCGTGCCTTCTTACTTTTTTATTTTTTTTTTTTTTGTTTTCGTATTTATAATAACAAAACATAAAATAAATATAAACTCGCGATCGCGAAGAGTTATATATGTGTTATTTACGTATATATCTGTGTATATATATATACAAATACTTAACTCGCTCCATTCTCTCTCACTGTCGCACTGTTGACTTCACAGCATATTCAGTCACAGTAATAATATATGAATACGATCATACATACCGCGCAGTTATATTTCCAACCAAGAATAATTAAGCTCGAGATTTTTCTTTTTGCGAAACATTGCTTGGCTCATTTGTGCTTTTATTATATTAGCTTTTTTTTTCGTGATGCGTGGTTGTATTATTCCGTATTGCTTTCTGCATTTAAGAGTAAAAATAATGTCTGGTTGATTTAACTTATTTTGATTATAAATTGCAGTTTCCCATCAGTTTTTTTTTTTTTTTTTGTTTTACGCTTGACATGGTAAATAAAATGGTAACACGTTTTTATATTAATTGTAAAGTTAACTTGTTTTCATTTTAATAATAATAATAATAATATAAAAAAAAAATAAAAAATTTTATTTACATTTACGCAGAAAGTATTGCAATAACAGCATAAATTTCTTATTTTGTTGCTGTGGGTATTTTTCTTCTTCTTCTTTTTTCAGACAAATAAGCAGTTTCTGCATTGATTAATGTTTTCGGTGATGACAATTTTTATTACAACGTAACGGTTTTAAAATAATAATTTACATTTTACGCACTACATATTCTTATGTTATGTAATTATGCCTTTTTCCACTTGTTGGTCGTTTTTTTCTTTTTTAATTAATAAAACCACCGCGATCAACAATATTATTGAATTTATTTATTTATTATTAATATTTCTAAGACAGGTCACGAATTTACTTTACTGCATACTTTAATGTTGGCTCTTGCGTCTTGACTACAGATGGTAATAAATATTTATATATTATTTGATTTACATTTATTAATTATTTAATAAAAAAAAAAAAAAAAAAAAAAACATTTACTCGGTATTTACGATGATTAAGTGTGAGTAACGGATATAAAAAATAAAAAATTATAAATCAAAATCTTTTTATTATATTTATTACTTACTTGTTAATGTAAGTAGAGTAAAAAATATTGAATGAGCGATTTATAATTAACCATTTAGATTGGCGGCAAAAAAAAAAAAAAAAAAAAATTGATTAGCCATGATGGAAAAAAAATAAATAAAATTAACATCTTATCGTGGGCATAGCAGATGTTTAATAACAAATAAACAAAAAAAAAAAAAAAATAAATATAATAGAAATAATATTTTTTTAATGAATTTTCTTCAAGCATTCTTAACGTTTTTGGCATTAACATACCAAATAAATTAACAAAGATATATTACTTAAATAAAAAAAAAAAAAAAAACATTTCGCAATCAATGAAACAATCGTTTAAGATTTACACAAAAACCCTTTCGAAGAATTAAAATATAATGAAACAAAAAAAGAAAAAAAAAAACGCAAATAAATTCGCTTTGCAAAGATTTTATAAGATTAAAACAGAGATTGAAAACTTTATTACGAATAATTTTACATAAACAATTTGGAAATTTTTTTTTTATTATTATTTTTCAAAAGATTAAAGATTAATCAGGATTGGAAAACAGAAAGCTCCGCCAACAATGGTTATTGAACCTGATAACACACAACAAACAAAACCAAAAAAAAAAAAAAAAAAAATAATAATAATAATAATTATATAATAAAGTACGAAAAACCGATTAAAACAATTGAGTTAAGATCAATAGCGATCGACCTTTTATTGTTAATAAAAAACAAAAAAAAAAAAACTTTTTATTCTGCTTTTAAAAAAGAAAAAAAAACAAACCACCGACAACATACAAAATGTTCGATCAAATTTTGTACGGAAGAATCGCTGCAAAACGTTGTTTTTTTTTTTCTTTGGTATGCGTTTCATTTATGCAGAGTTTAGTTAACAAAAATTATATTATGAACCAGAAATATATATATAAATTAATTTTTCCTTTGATTTCTTTTCTTTATTTCTTTATTTATTAAAAAAATTAAAAAAAATAAAATTTGCCTGAAGTTTTAATAATTTATTGTTTTTATAATTTAAAACGTTAATCACGACTATCCTTAATTTTTTTTTGGTGTTTTTATTTGAATGAAAATTTATATTGGACGTGGGATCGTATATTTGGTTTTTAATTTTTATTATAATAATGCGTGATGAAGAGATTTGTTTTTTATTTAATTACTTTAATAAGTTAGTCGCTGTATCAACTAGTTTCAACAGTAGCATGATGGTAAAATAATGAATAAAGAAAATAAATAACAAATTGCCTATGTTCCTAATAAATTTTTTTATCATTAATACAAAGTCCTGGGTGTGGTTGTTGATGCATTTTTTTTTTTTTTTTTTTTTTGTAAAATATTTCCTCATTCTTTGTTATTTTTTTTATTTATTTAATATCATCATGAAAGAAGAATAATGCTTTAAAAATAAAACTTTCCTGAATAATTAAGTGTAAAATGTTAATAAACATTTCTATAAATTATTGTCCGTTAGTACCGTAGTACGTAGTTTTAAAATAAATCATTGAATCGCCTTTAGTATAAATATGAATTGAATTAAAAAAATAAAAAATAAATTAATTAATTAAAGAAAAGAAAAATAATTTTAATGTCTATAACACGATTGTAATTTATTTATCAAAAAAAAAAAAAAGCCGTTCATGATTAATAAAAGCAATTAAAGGTAATTAAATTATAAAAGAAAAAAAAAACATTTCAGAAGATGAATAAAGTTAAATATTTTAACCTTTTTACACTTACTTAGCCACCGATTGTATCTTTGATTTTCTTCTATTTAATTAAGCATTTTCTTTTTGTTTGGTTTTTTTTTTTTTTTTTAATAACAATCATGATGATTATTAATTTTTTGGTTTGGTTTTTTTTTTTTTTTTTTTAAATAATTACGCGTGTAAGAAAACCTGTCTGTAAAAAATTTTCGAAATAACAATTCATGATTAGAAATAAAGAGTCGAAGAAGTTTTATTCACAATTAAATTATTAATTTGTGAAAATACAATTTCCGTGTGTGTGCTTTATGCTTTTTTTTTTTTTAACGATCATGCATTAAAGTGTGTTTATTTATGTACATGCTGATTGCCTTGTAAAAATAAATAATAATAATAATAATAATAATAATAATAATAAGGAGAATTATTAAAAAAAAAAAGAGATAAAATAATAAAGGCGAGAGAATATTAATTATAATTTTTAATAAAAATAATAATAAAAAATTTATTGTTACACATATCTCTTACCTTGGAGTTGCGAAAACATAAATAACACGGTATTTGGTTGGCTGTATTATTATGTATCGTCACCACCTTACCATATATTGGTTGGTTGTCTTATAGAGATTTGTTTTTTTTTTTTTCATTTTTTAAATATTGTTTACAATGCATGCATTTTTAACCTCAATGATAAAAATAAAAACCGTTTATGGTATGAACAGCATTTACCAGACATTATTATATACAGATGGCCAACAGATATGGCATAAAGATAAAGAATAACGTGATTCTCTGCTGATTACGGCAAACAACATTAATAATAACATATTTTTAATTACATAGTTATTTGCTTAAATTAATTTTCCTATAAACAATCCATAAATTTATGATAAATTTTCATAAAAACAAAAAATTCACACGAATCCATCAATTAACATAATTTTTCCGTTCTCATACATTAAGTTACCATCAAAGTGATTTCACCTGTACACAAAAAAATTATTAATTAAATAAAAAAAAATTATTGGCCAGGAAAGGATAAATATTGGAATGGTAAATGCGCGGTGACATTGACCGTGACGCCATCCTGTTTCATAAAAAAAATTCGACTTGCCAATGATTTAATTTTTTTAGAATAAACTTCTTACAGGTGGTTTTCTGTGTATAAATTCTACATTCAAAATAGTCATCAATTTTTTTTTTTTTTAACATTAAACTTTTTATTTAATTATATTTTTCATTAAGCAACTGACATGTGAAATCTTTGAAGTGCAACGAAACTGCCAACTGTCTTTAAGATTCTAATAAATAAAATTCAACAATAAATAATTATATAAAAAGTATTTAATTGAGACTGGTTAAAATATGAACAAATTTTTATTTTTTTTTTGGATTATATAATAATAGTGCAGATGTGATGATTTTTTTTTTTGTGTTTGTGTTTGTATTTGTCTTCCTTCCTTTCCTAAGCAATTTCCTTTTGTTGTTGTTTTTTCCTTTTTTTCTTATACAATCGCCTCTATGGTTTCTTCGTACGCTATTGTTTGTGACTTGTTTTACTTTTATTATTAAAATGGAAAGTTGCCGTACGCGTTTTTATTATTTCTTGAATAAAGAAATAAAATCAACGCTTCTCGCAAGCAGTAATACGTGCAAGGTGTCTTTAGAATCAACGAACTGGCGCGACCAAAACTAACAGCAAACATTTGTGTTTAGATCAGCGAATATATTTCTTTCCCAGGCTTTTTTTGTTTAATTTTGTTGTTTAACAAATATACATTTTTTTTTGTATTAAATAGTTTTTCGTTAAGTAGATTGTTATTGAAACAACTAGGGTTTTTTTCATGAATTTTGTATAAATATTCTTCCCCTTTTGCTTATTAACCGAATAATAACCAGGTGGCAAAATAACGCATTTTATTAACCAAAGTTAAAGACGATACGATGCATTTTCAATCGTTTAACGTTTTTTATAATAAATAATTACGTTGTTTAATTTAATAATAATTAAATAATATTTCCTCTGATTTAAATAAAATAAACAAACATCCCGTTGCTACAATGTTTATGCAAACTGTGTCAAGGAAATTAACTGATGAACTTCCTACATATTTAGCAAAAATTAAGATAAATTAAAAAAAAAAAAAAATAATAATAATTTTTTTACAGAAATTAATCGTTTATTAATATAATAAAATGTTTTATTAGTGAAACAACAGTATCACATATGTTTAGATTATTGTTTGACTGTTATTTTGCCTAATTGTTTGACAGATGCATACCAGAATTTTATAAACATCGAAAAAATTTGTATGAAGAGAAATGTTTCACTATTCATCGGCGTCAAATATTTGTTGGCAGCTTGTTTAATAATATTGTATTGAGAAATTACAAATAAAAAAAAAAAAGAGGAAAAGGAAAACCAAACCGAAAATAACACATGCTGAAATTGTATTTAAAAATAATACACAACAGCATGTTGACTGCACAACTGCCATTTAGCTTACAGAAGCTGGGTAATCGTTTTAATACATTTTTTTTTGGTGTGGCTTGGAAAAACTATAAATGAGGAGAAACCATCACCACCAACCAATTTTTATACATCTGCGCTAAGGAATTAAATATTCGGTTAAAAATGCTCAACAATTATTGTTTCCAATATATAAATGAATTCAATAGTCAATAATACGTAAACAGTAATTATTGTCTGTTATACATAGGAATTAGTCAATCAATTAAATAAATATTCCATCAATTATTGTAACAGATAAACGACGATTACTTAAAATTTTAAATATAAAAAAGGACAAAATCATAAACACATTGCCTACCGCCCTCATTGAAAAATCTGTTTTAAAAACAATTTTTTTTTATTTTTCATTTTTACAATTAAACATGTTGTAAAGGAACAACATAAATATGATGAACATTTGTTATTTGTTTGTTATATCATATATAAAAACATAAAGTCAATCCTTAAACATGAAAATAATGTTCCTTTTTTTTTTTTTTTAACAATTACCCATCTATATATATTTTTCCATGATTAAACATATTATTGTTGAAGACTAGACGACGTAAGCAAACACAATATGTGATACAAATGTTCGGAAAAGAAAAAAAAAAAAACATTTGCAAGAGACATAACACTTTGTGTATTTGTTTTATACATTAAAAAAAAAATTATTAACAAGGAAATGGGTAACACGCACATTATCAGTTTAAAAAACTAGGATTGACTGTTATATTTAATACTAACATGTGGTGTCCTTTTCTATATACAAATAAATAATTCATAATGAATTAATTTGATGGGGTTTTTGTTTTGTAGTTTTATAAACATACTTTATTAGCTATTAAATAATAATAATAAAAAAAAAAAAAAATTATCAATTAGTTTAATTAAACAAGGAAAAGCTTTTTTTTTTCTTTATTATTATTATTATTATTATTATTATCATTAAATATAACAAGGATTTGTAGATTGTTAAAGGATTAACAAACCATTCAAGAAAAAATTCACAACAAACTATAATTAAATCATACAAAATCTGATTATAATAAATAATTTAGCAAACATAGTATTATAATACTATTAATAAAAAAAAAAAAAAAAAAAAAAAAACGATGACTGTTTCATTTATCACATAAAAAACAAAAATTCTTCGCGAAATTCTCACGGGACAGAAAGCTAGAAGAAAAAAAAAAAACATCAGCTGCCGTTGCCGACCATTCGCGCATTCATATTTTTTATTATTTTTTTTTGTTAAATGTTTTTTCTTGTTCTGTTCTATTAAGAAAAAAAAAGTTAATAGTTTAAATGATATATAAAACAAGACGAAAGAAATGAAAAAAACACACGGTGGTGACCTTTTCGCTATTATTTTAAATGTAGACAATTTAATGTATTATGTACGAATAAAAATAATAATACAAAGGGTATCAGCAATCTGTTTTACGTTGTTGTTCATTCAATTCATAATACTTCTTCATAGATTATTATTATTTGTTCTATAAAAATATAAAACAACTTTTATGTTTAATAAGTTATATATATATATAAGTAAAAGACAATTATACCACATAATCACGCATCAACGTTTGTTATTTAGTTATTAAATCTTTTCTTTCTATTATATATTTGTTGGTTGGTTACATTAAAATGGTTAAAAAAATCAAAAGTAATAAATCGTCTTTGTATTATAAAATTAAACAAGAGAGAACAATTGTAATAAAATAAACATATATTGTTATTATTCATCTCTATTGTTGTAATAAATATAAGAAAAATAAAAAGAAAAGAAAAGAAATAATTCGCATAAAAAAAAAAAGCCAAGGGTTAACCTTTCCTGTACTTGCATTCAAATCATTAGCCTCTACCTTAAAGCATTTAAAAAAAAAAAACATCTGTAGTTTCTAATTTAACGCATATCATAAAAGATAAAAAAAAAATTTATTAATTACTTTCGAATATCTTCTATTCACCACACACACATATCTAATCTTTAAAATATTTACTAAATGCAATTAACTTTATAATTAGTTGAAGAAAACAAAAAAAAAAAAAAATAAAAATCAAATTAAAAAAGCCACATCATTAACTATTTCCTATTTAAATTTAAGCCCAAGTAGTCTCAAGTTGTTTTAAGTAATAACAGAAAGAAAAAAAAAATTTGTCGGAATTTTTAATGAAATTAATTTTGTCAATATTCTATATGGAAATTATGGTTTTTTTTTTTTTCGGTATTATTTAAATAATAAATTAAGAAAACATGACTGACTACACTGTGTTTACGATGACGTGTGTTTAATTTGTTGTTAATTTAAAATCATTTATCATGCGGGTTGTTAATTAATGATTAAACATTTATTTATTATTTTTTTCACTAGGATTTAATTATTTTTTTTTTTAAAACAGAATTATACTGGTTTACTGATTACTCAATTTCAATTTTTAATCACTGCTTAACTTATGATCGGACTTCGACTCAAAATAAACTTTCCTGCTAAATTTCGGGTCGATCTGAATTGATTAAATTTTCGGTGGAAAATTGAAAAAAAATCCTGATGCTTTGTATGCATTTTTGGTCGAAAAAAAAAATATTTTTAATTGAGCTGAATCTTGGTGAGAAGTTTCGTATTGGGACCCCAAGTATCCTGTACAAATATTTCATCTCTTAAAAATTTTAATCAGAAGTTATGACTAGTTGAGTATCAAGTTTCAGCCTACCAGCTCTCAGCGCGAGCCTTAGATGTAGTAATCTCGGTTTTATGATTGTATCCTGGCCAAATAGTGTCCCAGAATCAAGATTTTTGGTGTTTTGTAATCATGAATAATTAATCTAATGGAAATTTATATAAAAAGAGGGCATTAGGTACCAATTATTTTAAACAAAAATTATCAAAAACGGAAAAGAATAAAATTCGAAAACTTTCTTACTTTCTACTGGCGATAACTCGAGAAATAAATTTTTTATCGAAAAACCCCAAGAACTAAATCGATTCAGGACTTCATAATGAACATTACTGCAAAGTTTCAGTTCGATCTGAATTAATTAAATTTTCGGGGAAAAATTGAAAAAAATCCTGATGCTTTGTATGCATTTTTGGTCGAAAAAAAAATTATTTTTAATTGAGCTGAATCTTGGTGAGAAGTTTCGTATTGGGACCCCAAGTATCCTGTACAAATATTTCATCTCTTAAAAATTTTAATCAGAAGTTATGACTAGTTGAGTATCAAGTTTCAGCCTACCAGCAATCAGCGCGAGCCTTAGATGTAGTAATTTCGTTTTTATGATTGTATCTCGGCCAAATAGTGTCCTAGAACCAAGATTTTTAGTGTTTTGTAATCATGAATAATTAATCTAACAGAATTTCATATAAAAAGAGGGCATTAGGTACCAATATTTTTAAACAAAAATTGCCATAAACAAAGAAATGAAAATTTCCCAAATTTTTTTTAATTTCTAGTGGTGATAACTCGAGAAAAAAAAATTTTATCGAAAAACTCCAAGAACTAAATCGATTCAGGACTTCATAACGAATATTGCTGCAAAGTTTCAGTTCGATCTGAATTAATTAAATTTTCGGATGAAAATTGAAAAAAATCCTGATGCTTTGTATGCATTTTTGGTCGAAAAAAAAAAAAATTTGAAATGAGCTGAAACTTGGTCAGACATTTCATATTAGGTCTCTAAACATGGTGTGCAAAGGATTCTCCTCTAAAAAATTTTAATTAGAAGTTATGCCCAGTAGAGTATCAAGTTGGTGTCTACCGGATCTTGAATGTAGTAATCTCCGTTTTATGGCTGTAATTCAGTCAAAATTTGTGCCTAAATTATGTTTTTTGGTGTTTTGCATTCAAGAATAAATAATCTATTAGGTTGCATATTAAAAGTGGTGCGTCCATTAACAATTTTTATAAACACACCCAAAAGTTAACAGCAGTATGACTAAATTTTCATAATTTTTAATTCAAATATCCTTTAAACGTTAAATAATTATAGATTTCTACTAATAATAGTTTATCTGTACAATGTCGCATATTGTTATACAGGTTTAATCAATACTATTTAATTAAGTAATTAATGAATTAACAATTAAATTCATGTAACACATAATTGTGATAATAATAAAATGAAACTTAATAAACCAAGATGACAAAATATATGGAAATTTATTCATTTTAATTAATTATTAATATCACTTATTAAAAATAATAATATTTTTTATTTTATTATTATTATTATTATGAAATAGCGCCAGCGCTTGTATATAACACAAAATGATAATTAATTAAAAAATAAATTTACATTAAATATCAATAAATGATACAACGGGGGTAATTAACATAAATAATTTTCACTCAACCATAATAATAATAATAATTATTATTATTATTAACTCGATGAAAAATAAGAAGCAATCAATCGTTTAATTAATAAATTTATTTATTTATTTATTTATATTGAAAAATAAAATAAGAAAATCACGTAATTGATGAATTGTTTACGTAAGTTGAGAAAATTTTAATTTTTATTTTTTGTTTTGTTTTTAAAGTTTATTCGAGACACGTGATGACAACAAACAAAAAAAAAAAATTAAATAAATAAAAATTAAAAACAATAAATAACTCAATTGATTTGTATTTTTAATAAATAAATAAATAAATTAAGAATTTAATTAAATATAGATGAAACGATTTTTGTGTGTGTGGTATAATTTGTTTAAAAAAAAAAAAAAAAAATATTATTTGATTTTTGAGCTTTAAAAATGTTTAAAGATTCATTTTTGTTTTTCTTTATCTTAAAGATAAGACATTTTCAACACACACACAAAACCGCATTTCATATGTAATGCACATGTAAAATAAATTTTTTATCTATTCCATACAAAGAAGATGTCACATGTTAACCAAATTTAGGTCTATTAAACTAAAAAAAAAAAAAAAAAACAATAAATACATTTTAAAACACGAAGAAGAAGAAGATGTAGGAGAAATTTTCCGAAACCCGAAAATAAACAGATGATTATTAGGCTTTTTATTTTTATTAATTCTAAAGAATTTCAAGTACTTAACCACATTTTGACATTATTGAAATGTTGTTATGTTTCTATGTAATAAAAAGCATATTAATGACATATGTACGCAAACTTTTTCACTTATACACACAAAAAAAAAAAATTATAATAATACTTAAGTCTCTGTTTAATTGTAATACTTTGTTTCTTACATAAAAGTGTTTTCTTTTTTGTCTTCTTCATTAATAAATTTATTTGTTTACATACAGAAAAATAAGAATTTTTATATTATAGACAAAATTTGTTTACATTTGCATGTGACACTGTTGTTGAAAATATTCTGTCTTAAATAATCGGATTACAATGGTTTCATTCATGATCTTGATTCGGTTTTTTTTTTCATTTCTTTCGTTCTTTATTTATTTATTTATTTATTATTATTATTAAACAGTGCCCTAATGTAAACTTAAATACATTGGTGAAAGGGTACGACATATTTATTAATAAGCATTTTTCATATTTTAATTTAAAAACATTTATTTTTTTTTTTTTTGCTCTTAAATTTAAATCAATTGACTTGACTTGTAGAGATAATTTTTTTATTTTTTTCTTATTAATAAATGAATTTTTGTTAAGGATGACTGTTGTTAAATATTGATTTGTTTTTAAATAATATTAGCAATAATAAATAATTGTTTTCTATTTGTATACTGGTAATCGTTTGTTGTTAAGTAATGTAAATTTAATTTTGAGTCATATAACAACAGATCATGTGAGTATACGAGTATGTGACAAACAATAAAGTACCTCATTGAATTTTAACATTTAAAAAAATTGTATTTTTTTTATTTATTTTATTATATTAGACAGATGGGTAAGTTAAATAATAATAATAATAATAATAATAATAATAATAATAATAATAATAACTCCTGTTTCTAATATGGGAATTATTAATAAATTTACCGCACACGTGGTAGTCGTGACCTTATATGGTCAGAATATAAATCTGTGAATGTCGTTTATTATTATTATTACTAATAACAAAATAAAACCGTTAAATGTGTATTTATTTATAGCAAATAATATTTATAAAGTTTAACACAACATTTGGTGGTAATATGACATATTTAAAAAAAAAAAAAAATTAAAATTTTTATATAACAAAGGTTCGCAAACAATTGTCGATAGCATAATATAAACTATTGTTTTCCTCAATTTTTATTATTTATTATTAGTATTTTTTTTCGGCAATCTTTACCGTCTGTCAATTTCCTGTGTTTTAAGATTTTTCAATAATTATTCAAAAAAAAAAAAAAAAAACAATTTTATTGCAATTTGTTAATAAATACATCTGTCATCATTTTTGATTTACATCACACACAATACAATTAGTAAAAGAATTTATGTTACGATGTGGATCACATTGTTTTTTTTTTTTTTTTTTTGATTAATAATTAATAAAAAAATTTAAAGAATTTTTTTGTTAAAAGAATTTAAATTATGTCATCATATTTAACGTTAAAAATTCATAATAATAATAATAATAATAATAATAAAAAATTCTTTAAATTCTTTACATTAGTACAAACACATATTGTCTATTGTCAACATAACATAAAAATTTGTTATGTTGCGTACACCTTTTAAATAAAAAAAAAAAAAAAAAAAAAAACATTCAACATAACATCTGCATTTTTTTTTTTTTTTTCGCGTGTGAACGGAAGGATATTTCAATTCAAATAGACTAACTGGCTGAGCTTAGCTGCAGCCTTATGGTTTTTTTTTTTTTTTTTTTAATAATAATAATAGAAAAGCCTATATTAACAGGGTGATAAAATTTGTATGTACTGAGTATGTATTTTCAATAACAATATTAGCCACGAATTACTTGAGAAAAATCACATACGTGCAATCTGCCAAAATTGTGAATTGCAGAAGGGGAATTATGACTGCAAGCCGTGTGTTTTATTTAATTTTATTCATTTAATTTTTTTTTTTTAATTAATTAAAACAAACAAAATGCATTATTTCTCATGAAATGAATTTTTTTATTTATTATTGTCAAGTACTTTGGGGGCGTTTAGCACAAACCGTATCAGTTTAAATAAAAAAAAAAATATCTATCGAAAACATTTATTACGATTAATACAACCACACTAAAGTTATCCTCCTTCTTTTAATATTACACAAAAGGTATTTAATCGTTTAAATAATATGTGAATAGGATAAAAATCATCGTCTATACTAAAAGTAATCACTTTTGTTATTATTCCGAACCCCTCCTATTTGTATTTAGTTGTCATACCGGCTGGTTATTATGATTATTATTCTTATTATTCTTATTATTATTACTCTACTACCATATTATTGTATTAAACATTGTGTGTACTGATTGAGTTCACTTAAAGTTTAGTCAGAAACCTATATAAAAAAAAAAAAAACTGATTTGCAATAAATTTTCACACGCCTTCAACACAGCAAGCAGTTTTGCATTTATTTGTGTTAAAAAAGCTTAATTAAACCAAAAAAAAAAATTTTTTTAATTATTTTCTATTAATTATTAAATGAATATACATAAAAAAAAAAAAAAAAAAAATAACAGAAAAAAGGAGAGAAATAAATTTATTGTGTAGGGTTGATATTTTTGTATGTTGCGATTTAATATAAAGGACAGAACGTCGTTTGATGAACAACGACGACATGAGGTTCATTAAAAGATACGCGTGTATGCCACGTGTGAATATTTATATAAATAAATGCAATAAGCGGGAATAATCTCTTGTTAAATTACAGTAAAAGCTTTGCAGCTGTACTAATTCGTATGGGAATAATATTTATTTTGCCAATATTTTCTCATTAATTAATCAATAAAAAAAAAACAGAAAAACAGAAAAAATATTTTTGCTATAACTAATAAATCTTCTCGTTTTAATTAGAAATAATAATTAATCTCGTGTGCGTAGTGTTTATTTATTTTTTATTTTTTTCAATTAAAAAATAACGAAAGAAAATAGAAAACAAAAATCAATCTAAATTAATTAATAAAAATCAGTAAATAATATTTCTCACGAGCCCGCACCCAATTTAATAAATTTTTTTTTTATTTTATTTATTATTTTCACAGATCATGTGCATGTTACCAGTTTATTTAATTTTTTCTTCTAAATTTATGCTTTGTGTATGTTTGCAATTATTTTCAATCAATATGGAGAGAGAAAACAAAAATCCTTTAGTCATAATGCGGGCACGATTAAAGTTATCTTTTCTTTTTTTTTTTTTTTTTATAATTAGAAAAATCACCCAGAGCATAAATATATTTTTAATATTTCTAATCGAATATAAGATGTAACTGTTTCTATAAATGTTTTTTTCTTTTAACAGGCAAGACAACTGCATTGCACTGTTAAACGTATAAAATAAAATAGAAAGAAAGAAAGAATGAAAAAATAAATGTGCAGCTGGCACTGTTTGTATATCGCCACTGTCACTAAATATGGTTCATTTTTTGATAAAAGAGATACAATTAAATTAAATATTTATACAAACTATAAATTTGTTTTAGTTTTAGTTTTATTAAATTAAATGATCAACCATGTCTAGTATAACAACTGTAGGCACACTATATTATAGCACGTGTGCAATGCATAAAAATTTCTTCTTTTTTTTTTTTCGTTGAAGCGACTTAAGTATAACAACAGTTATTAAGTTAATTAGCCAACAGTCACGTGACCAACATAAGACAGTCTGTCTATATTAATCCTAAATAAAAATTTCGGTTTCGTTTCTATAAAAATATATTTAAAAATTAAATAATGATGGTTGCACGTCATTCCAATTAATATCCATGTAATCCAAATGGACAATCAGATGTTTTTTTTTTTTTTTCCAGAATTCATTCAACTTGATTTTGAATAAAAAAAAAAAAAGAAAAAAATTCTTATCAATGAATAAAAAAAAAAAAAAAAAAACAAACAAACAAATATTGGCTGGACTTTGATGTTTTTTTTTTCGTTGACACTCCTTGCTGGTGTAAATAATTATTTTATTTAATTTAAAATATTTAAAAAAATTAAAAATTGTAACGAAATAAGTTTTTCTTTTTTTTTTTAATAATTTCTGCTTATCGAAGTATATCGAGCTTTGATTTATTAGCAACATAAAGCTTTTGAATTTATTATGCATGATAATTATTATGGATACTTCTTTCACAATATTAATTAAAATTAAAATTAAAATTTATTCAATTTTTCACTATAAAACATGTTAATCGAAAAAAGAAAAAACTTTTATTAATATCGCTGACAACAACACGTTTTATTCCATCCTGTCTGTTTTATTATATTTTGTGATTTTATGCTTAGCAAATGTTAATTATTTATAAAAAAAAGAAAGAAATAATAATTAAAAAAGAAGGAAAGAAAGAAAGAAATAAAGGGAAGATGACAAAAACAAATAAAAAATAAACAAGAATATCGTGTATTTAATGATTAAAACAGCTTCCTTTTATGCACAATAATTTTTTTTTATTTTTTATTTATTATCTTAATTCTTAACAACAGGTATAATAATTTTTCCATCTCCGATGTGTTTCTGTTTGTTTATTTATTTCTTGATTATTATTATTATTTATAAATAGTAGAAAATAATTGCAACATCGAAAAGTCAATAAACGTGTAAAATAGATTTTGAAACATGTTACATATATTTTACCACCGCTAAAATATAATCTAATTGATGAGAAAGTTTCTTTTTTTTTTTTTTTTTTTTGTGTTATAAAAGATGTCTATAATTATCTCTTAATAAACAATTATTATAATACATTTAGGTTTGGTAAATTGAAACACCTGATATAAATAAATTTTAAAATGGGAAACAACATTTCTTGACTGCATTCATTAAGCTTTCATGATTTTTATTACTTTTCTTTAAAAAAAGAAAAAGAAAAAAAAAGAAAAAACAAGAAGTTTTCAGTGGCACTGATTTTATTTAACCGTTATTACCAAAGTAAACTTATTTAAAAAAAAAAAAGTGTTAATACATTCTAATCGATAATTTTCATGGCTTTATTAACCGAATACTTGGTTATAAAATCGCAATACCGCTCTTTGCATTGCTTTAATTTTGTTAATTTTGTTTGTTAATTGCCAAATTCCCCTTCCCCAACAAATTTTTTTGATTAATAAAATCGGGTTGTAATAATCTCCTCATTAAGATTTTAAATCATTAAATCGGTGCTGTTCACGTAACAGATAAATAAATGTGTTTTAAACGTAGCCATTGATTGCAGGTATTTATACAGAGACAACACAACACAACACAACACCACAAAACACCATTTGACTTTTTTCTATAACAATAATTCTCATGTGCTTTTAAGCTATGCATGCATATTAACGTTTGTCTTTCTTTAAAAATTATTAAACATTTTTCTTCATCTTATTTTAATTTTTATTAATACTTGTTGTGATTTCTTTTGTCGCTACATTAGGTAGACGATGGTGATGGTGATGGTTAAAATTGTTTTTTCTTTTTTGTAAGCCATAAAGAACTTTGTCTTTTATTGTTTATTATTTATGCATAGTTTTACTTAAGAGTAGTTCTCAGTGTAGTTGTGTGTCTGTCTTACTACGGCAAAACAATATTTCATTGTACGATTGAAATTTACTTGATTTTGTGTGTGAAAGAAAAATGATTACCACGATTTTACCTTAATATAACGTCTCACCGATTTTATTTTTATATTCACAGACTTTGTCTTTACTAGTTTCGTTTGTTTTCTTATTATTACTTATTTCTTAGTTCATTTCTTTACATATGTATATTAAGAGAAACTTCATGTATATATTTGTTTACTTTGGACACCTGCAAAGAACAAACAATTTTTTTCTGTTGTTCATTGATTGTTTATATGGTTTTGGAATGGTTTTCAAAAAAAAAAAAATAATAAATGTATATGGATGGATGGTTGGAGGACGAGGCAATAACAGCATAACATAACACGGTTAACTGCAAATGGAATTTACATCAAGACATGATTTACCTTGCTTTAGTTGGCCATAATGGCTTGACTAAAAATAATAATAAAAATCGTGCACTGATTGAGTTGAGCATAAAAACAAATAAAATTTTTTTTTTTTCCTCTTATTTGGCTTTTACTTCGTATTGACGTGCATTTACGTTAAAGGTGTGTTGTGCTCAAGTCGTTACTTTCAAGCAGAAAGGAAAGAAAAAAAAAAGCTCAACCAGAAAGCCATACAACCAACCGAATATCCACTTATTACATTTTATTTAAAGCATGTCATCATTTTTGCACGTGATATTTCCTTGAATGTAATCACTGTGAGAAACAAATTTCTTTAATTTTTTCTTAAATCATTAATAACTGTGCATTCACTGCGATATAGAGACGTTTTCGGTGTTTTTTTTTTTTTTGATTGAACCATGCACGTTAACCGATTAATTTCTGATGAAATTTTTTTTTATTAATTCATTTTGCTAATATTTGATTAAAAATATAAAATCCAACAAATATTTGCTGTTTGACGTTGTTTGACGTTGACTTTATGAATAAACATTTTTTTTTCTACTCTTCTCCTTCTTATATTTAAATCAAATATCAATTTTTCGGTGTTTTTTTTTTTTTTTGATTGAACCATGCACGTTAACCGATTAATTTCTGATGAAATTTTTTTTTATTAATTCATTTTGCTAATATTTGATTAAAAATATAAAATCCAACAAATATTTGCTGTTTGACGTTGTTTGACGTTGACTTTATGAATAAACATTTTTTTTTCTACTGTTGTGATCCAAAATTGGTCACACAATATTATCATATTATCATAAGATAAAAAATATAATATAGTATTTCTTTTGCTGCATATGTTTAGTTAAAGATAATGATAAAGATAAAGATAAAGATAAAGATAAAGATAAAGATAAAGATAAAGATAAAGATAAGTAAAATGATTTTATGACTGCACATGTTTTTAAGGGTACAAGTATTTTGGTAATTAAAAAATACCCTGGTCATAAAAATACCCCGGTCATAAAGATAAAAGATACAAAGGATGTTTGTATTAGATTTCTTTAGAAGGATTCAACATGTGCATTTCAACTCCCACCCTTAACACGCTTCACTTTAGTATAAAGAATGTAGACATCGCAGGGTCACTATTCAGAACCCGAGAGGACACCAGTCACACCAGATCTCGAGAAGATTCTAATAGTGACATATCATACCCGCGATATTAGTAAATCATAATTATATCTAAATTACATTTTATAATAAATATATTTGAAACATAAGTTAAATAAAGAATTGTGTTTTAATTAAATCGACGACAAGTTAAAAGTAAATCTACGATACAAATAAAATAACATAAATTATAAATTACTAAACAAAAGCTCATTCATCCTTTACCAAAACCCTACACTACTCTTCTCCTTCTTATATTTAAATCAAATATCAATTTTTCGGTGTTTTTTTTTTTTTTGATTGAACCATGCACGTTAACCGATTAATTTCTGATGAAACGATTTTACGTATGATTTATGATTTGACGTTGTTTGACGTTGACTTTATGAATAAACATTTTTTTTTCTACTCTTCTCCTTCTTATATTTAAATCAAATATCAATTTCGTCAACGAAATGTTGTGTCCGCATCACACTTTTTTTTTTTTTTATTTTCTTTAATATTTATTTACACAATAATATAAAAATTAATGAAAATTTCTATTCACTTTCAAAATTAAATATTTGCATAATGATGGACACACAACCTTATTAGACGATGTCTATAAATAATTTCTTCTAGTTTTTTTTATTTTGTTTATGATTTAACAACATTTACCACGAATTTAATAATGATAAAAAAAAATGTATATTTTCAAGCAAATAGGTGTGTTATGGCAAGTGTTTTATCGGTAAACAAATAGTTTTACCATGTTATTTCTATTTATTGATAATGTAAATACTTGAGAACATTTTTTTTTTTTTTTTTTGTTTTATCTTTACCAGATTATTACAGGCATATAGAAAATTTATTACGATAGCATAATATTCAGAAATTACCATTGAATACATGACGCAACACCTTAACAGTTCATAAATTCGATTAAAGACATTTGAACCTAAGAAAAAAAAACATTAAAAAATTTTTATTTCATTCAAAATCTCTGCTGAATTAATGAATGAATTTTTCTTGTAAATAAACTGATTAAAGAATTCTTTTTTTTTTTTTATCAAATATTTGCATAAATTTACTTCTTTCTTTTTTTTTTTTTTTTGATTATACAAAAATTAATGTAAATATTTTTTTTTTGTTTACTTCGGCAATCATAGCCACCATCACCTTTGATAGCAATGAAGAAAACGTTTTCTTTTATATAATTAAAACAGAATATTTCAGAATAAAACTATGAATAAATAAATTAAAAAAAAAAAAACACCACATGTAACGTCGTCAAAATCGGTTTAATTCATTAAAGAAAGAATGAAAAAAAAAAAAGAATTAATATTCAGCATCGAATTACAGTGATGCGTGATTTTTATTTAATTTTTGTGTTTTTTCTTCTTCTTCTTTTTTTTTTTGTTTACATCGACATATTTATGTATGTTTTATACATAAATGAAGCAAGCAAAATAAAAAAAAAAGGCAAAATATGTGTTTTTTTTTAAAAAATAATCTACATAATGAATGAAATTTATGAAGTCACTATGCGGTCATTTTGTAATCTGAGTTTTTTTTTTTTTTTTTTGATTCTTTTCTGTAATGAAAACGAGACGTGACAATGTTTAGTGCATGAACCGATAAGTGATTATTTTATCGATAAAAAATATGAATATTTAAATACATAATGTGGTAAACTAACGAAGAAAGCATAAATGTTTAAAAAAAAAAAAAAATAAACTGAATGTCATGCAGTAATGAAAAATCTTTAATAAATAAATTTAAAAAAAAAACTAATTAATATCGTTATCTTATAAACAAAGATTTATTAATATTTACTACTGCAGACTGAGTTTTTATTTTCACTTATTTTATAAATAAAAATAATGCATAAATAAATAAATAATAATTGTAGTGACGCCAAAGAAATCGCCATATCATAATACCCCGTTTAAAAGGTCACAGTAAATCTAAGTATTCTGTCTGAACTTGAATAAATTTATTTTTATTTTTTATATTTTTTATCAGTTGTAAAAAATAATTCATTTATCAGAAATAAATATTTCTATATAATAAATAGTTTTACCGATAACGATAAATTAATTTAAATGTTTTTTTTTTTATTCCCATTTTTAGTGCTCAGTATTATTCTCCTCTATACAAATAATCTAACAAGTGTTTACTTGTTTGGTTTTTAACTTATAAATTAGCTAACTAGCCAAGCATCAGTTAAAAAATATTAAAAGAAAAAAAAAAGCTCAGCTGTTACTTCAAAAAAATATATATTAAAACTTGGCTACTAAAATACAAAAACTTAAATTATTTAATTTAAATAATGAAAGAAGCAAACAAATAAATAATAACAACTTGATAAACGTTTTTTTGTTGTTGCTGCTGCTGTTTTGTTGTTTATTGTTAATGTGCTAACAAAATTTATTTTATTTTTACTTTCTGCTTCTTAATAAATTTATTAATAAGAAAACAACAAACTACACAAAATAAAATAGAGTTCTCTCTACAAAAAAAAAAAAAAAAAAAAAAAAAAAAAGCACACAAGTGTTCATTAATAATTTTTTTATTTTATTTTTCATATAAAGTTGATTATTCAAAGGCAAAATAAAAGAAAAAAAAATACTTTTTTTTTTTATTCCATATTACAGGGTACAACATATTTGTAAATTTCTAAAAGAAAAAAGAATAGAAGCTTTTAGTGGAAAATGATACAGAAGGAAAAAATAAACAAACAAGAAACCTGGACGAAACTTTGGATGCTACATTTTTAGGTTATTACTCGAAAAATAATTTTTTTTTTTAGAGCGTTACTATGAAACGTTTTGTTTTAAACATGACAATGGACATTCCTACCAAATTTCAAGTCATTATGAATTTTTTTTCTTCAATTTTTCTAAGAAATGCATCAGGAAAAATTTCAATTTTTAAGCGGAAAAAAAATTAATTCACAAATAATCTGAAATTTGGTAGGAATGTCCATTGTGATGTTTAAAACAGATCTTTCCATAGAACTAGCCCTCTAAAAAAAATTATTTTTTGATTTAAATTCGAAAAACGAATAGTTGGCATCAAATCACTTGATTTCAATGTAGTATCGCCACAATATTGTCTCAATTTTGATTAATTATTTTAATATCACTGTAATATTTTAATTAAACTACTCTTAAAACAATAATTAAATATTTAAATTATAAATCGCGACGTTACTGTACTCAATAAAAATGCGAAAATAGTTTTTCGTGTCGAGAACAAGTAATGTTCGACAAGAAACCTATAAAAAAAATTTTTTTTCTTTTTTTTTATTAACACCCAGTAATTTTCTGTGTTTATTATTATAACTTTTTATTATTAAATACATTTTAATATCTATAAACTAATAATAATAATAATAATAATAATAATAATAATAATAATAATAATAATAATAATAATAATAATAATAATAATAATAATAAATTAACATTCACTAAAGGCGCCTCTTTGCAAAATAATCAAGCGATAGTGACGATAGATTTCCGTTTATACTTTTTTTGTTACTTCTTATTATTATTATTATTATTATTTTAATTGTATTAGTTAATGTGTGATTTTATTTTACTTATTTGTTTATTATTACAAATCTAATAAAAATAATTTTTTTTTTTAATTTTTTTTTTTAAAATAAATCAAACACCGGCTGCGGTCGCTATTTTTTATTTTTATTCTTGTTGTTGGTTAAACCGCAAACAATTTTTCATTTTCATTAATATTCATATTTTATTTAATTAATTAATTAATAAAACCTTTTTAATTTCTATTTAAATGAAACGAAATAGTTAATCGAGTGTGTTTTTTGTGAGAGAAAGAGAGACAGTCATTATAAAAATAACACCTGAAACTCTTAAGTGAGAAGATCACAATCGAATCAATAAATTTGTAAAAAAAAAAAAACAAAATAATAATAATAAACAGAAATAATTTTTTTTAATAATAGTAGAAAAGCTAACAACATTATTTTAATAGAAAGGGGGGAATTATTTTGTTACAAATACAGTTTAAAATCAAGGCCAGTTATTGACAACCTGAAGGCTGTTCGGAAGGTTGTTTGTTTTTACTTTGTTATTAAACTTTAACAAAAGCTTTTAACAAAAACACACAAACAAAAAATCTTAGATGAGCTTTAAAATAAATTCTTTTTCTTTTTTATTTTTATTAATTAATTTTACGTCTCGCCAAACAAATAAAAAATTTGAAATAAAAAACCGTAAAAAAAAAAAATCAAAAACAAATTTCAATCAAACAGAGAGATCAGGAGAAACAAGAAAATAAATTCACGTGAAGTGATTTTGGCTACGTCATGTAAGCGCCACATTAATTTGCAACAAAAAAAAAATAAATAAAAATAAAAATAAAAACATTTCAACCACAGTCAAATTAACATCCTGGTTATGTTTGTTTTTGTCTAAATTAGACACCATAAAAAAAAAAAAAAAACGAATAAAAATCAATAAAACGAATAAAAATTTATTTTTAGCAATAGATGAAAAAAAACAATAAAAACTCGATTAATTAGCATCGTTTTTCGTAGATAGATTATTTACGCATGGGATCTTCAACCCGATTTAACACACAGCGTCAAATCAGTGTGTTGACAGTTTTCAAATTTTTCAGAGACGCCATCGTGACGGTAATTAATTGGTGATTGCATTTTTTTTTTTTTTTAGCAAACACCACGTAGATAAAATGTTTGTAATCAAAACTAAAAACCAATAAAAAAAATAGACAAACCTTAATATTATCGGTAGATCGCTCTATTTAAATGTTTGACGACGAATTTTAACAAATATTTACCTTTCTCACATAATCAAAAAAAAAAAAAAAAAATGATTAAGTCTCAACAGTTGGTCAAATATATCTAAAGTTGTTGGTCAACCAAAAATGGTTTTTTTTTATTAAGAATAATTCGTGTTATCAGTTCGCGTCAATTTTTTATAATTTTATTATGTTTAAATAAGCTTTTTTGGATTAATTTTCCTTCTTCTTTTCCTTTATACCTGCGTAAACCGTGTCGTTATGCTCTGGCAGTAGCTAGTCGTGTTTCTCATGGTTTCTTTAGAAATGTTTTTCTTCTTTTCTTTTCTTTTCTTTCCTTTTTTTTTTGTAGATTTAATTTAACAAACAAGTGTTCATTCCCATTGACAAATCATTAAACACGTAGTAAAGTTACTTTGGATGAACAGAAAAAAGAATTTATCATGCCCTTTTTCTCTCTGGTTTTCTGTTCTTGTTGAAAATTCGGTTAATTCGTTTGATTTGTATTCTAGGAAAAGTATAATTTCGTCCTTCAGAACCTGGCTATTGGTTAATTGTAACTAAAATATCCTATTCTAAGACCCTTAAATATTGTATTGTTGATACAAATTGACATAATGCCTCCAATGGTTTTTGTTTTTAAAATACAAGACACGTTTTGACATGTTAAATTCTTCACCAAAATACTGCAAGTGTTCACTCAGTTTTATGTCCACATAAAAAAATTCCCAATTATGTTTCCATTTAAAAATTATTTAGTTCTAGCTCGAATTTTTAATTATTATTTAAATAATTAATTAAAAAATGTTTTTCTTTTTTTTTTTTTTGGGTTTTATTTGTTTATTTATTTATTGTTTAACCACACTCAAGTAATTACTGCTGTCGATGATGCAATTGGAGTGCATGAAAGAACAGAGTGTGTGTGTGTTTTTTTTTATTTTTTTTTGTACAACCAATTCATAAATTAGCTTAATTATTATAACGTAGCTTTGGTTTTTTTAATTAGTTTTTTTTTTTTTTTTCATTCGTTTATTCAATAAATTTAAATTTATTACAAAAATAATGTCATAAAATGCATTAAATAATGTAAATAAATAAAGAAAACGAAGAATGAACTTTTGTAAAGGAATTTCAATTAAGAAACAAAAAACAAAAAAAAAAAGAAAGACTCTAAAAATGTAATTAAATTTTATTCAATTTTATGAATATACGTGTTGATGTCGTTTTGTATTGTAAACAATTGTGTATTGTATTGTGGTTACACTCTTGAGACAGAATAAAATAATAAGAAATAATAATATTAAATCAAACTTTGTAACTTTGTGTGGTTTTCCCTTGTGTTGGGAAAATATTTCATTACTTGTGGTTTGGTTTTTCATTTACTTATCTGTGCTATTTTATTGTCGTTGACAATTATGAAAAAAAAAAAATTTTTTCAAATGACAAAAATTATTGTTTTTTTATTAAAAATACTTAATACGTCCCTGTTAACTGCATAGGGAAATTCTTTAACATATTAAGCAAATCAATGATGAAGCTACAAAAATAACAGAGCGCAGCCGCCAGGTAGGTCTCATATATTTTGACTCTTGTTGTTTTTTTTTTTTTTTTTTTTCTGGTTACAAAATGCTTGAGTATTAAATTGAACATGTGTGCGGTATTCGGGTTGATTTGTTAACAAAATGAGAGGAGAGTAAGTTAGCAAAGAGAAAAAGGGTGGGGAGTGAAAAGCTGGTATAAACTAGGAGAAAAACATTAAATTAAATGAAACTAAAAAAAGAGAATATTATTTTTTATTGGTTATAAGGCGTGGTTTAGAAATAGCTATAAATACGTTTGTCGGGGGAACAGAAATGTCATTCGATTTTTGGATTTTATTCTGTGAGGATTATTAAAATTCTTGTGCTCCCGTCTTATTTTATTTATTTATTTTTTTTTTTTTGTTATAAATAATAATTTATTTATTTTCAAAAACAATTTACGGCTAATTTAAATAAATTGTGATTAGTCAGTGTCATATTTAGTCTTTGATCAAAATCAAAACTAATTGTCTGTGCTTAATTATCGTATATCTAATTAACAACAAGTGTTAATATTCTTCAAAAAACCGGATTAAGTCAAGAATATTGTTTGTGTTTAGAAATTAAATTTTAAGTTTTTGCTGTTGTTGTTGTTTGTGAATTTTAATTAATTTTGGATACATATAAAAATGAAGGCAATAACAGCAGTATGTGCTACTGGCGCCTCAGTGCCCGCAATCGCAAACGGTCGTGTTTCACGCCATCGTGACGGTGAAAATGCCGAAATTCAAATGTATTTATCAAAGTTAAAGGATCTCGTACCGCATATACCGAGAAATAAAAAAGTATCCAAATTGGAAGTGATCCAGTATGTTATTGATTATATATGCGACCTACAAACAGCATTAGAAACGCATCCAGCTATTAGTACGTTTGATTCGACAGCGGCTTTAAACAGTATCCAACAGCATTTACAGCAACCGATAAATAATCAAAGGCAACCATTAGGTGTTAGGCCGAGTCCGAACACAATATTAACAAATACAACACCCCAATATACGATTAATAATGATTTGGGGAGCAACACAAATACTTTTATGCATAATGTAAGTTTAATTTATTTTTTTTTTGTTAATTAAATTTTAACTTTTGCTGTGATTTTTACTCAGTCTTCACCTTACCAATCACATTTTACCTTTTCGTTAAACTCTGATTTATTTTTATAAATAAAATTAAAATAAAAAATAAAAAACTATAAACAGCAGCTGGTTCGATTAATTTTTTTAATTGAAATTCTCTGACATCAAAGTAAAATAATTTTTTTTTTTTTAATGAAAAACAGAAACTTTCTATTATTCACACGTTTATAACTTCTTCACTTTTTTCTCCTTCTTCTTATGCTTTTTTTTTTTTTTTTTTTTACATAAAAACTAAATAATTATTATTTGTGGATTAAAATTGCTAAACATTTAGATAAAAATCAGATTAAATAAAAAAATAAATTAGCATACAGAAAAAAGAAAAATGAGATTTTTTTTACGAAAGATTTTATTTTGTTTTTTCACAATATTAAATTAAATTAAAGAAGAAGAAAAATAAATTATCGTGTGATAAAAATTGTAATAAAAAAAAACAGAGAAACAGAAACGTCAATAAATCAAAACTAAAGGCAACAACTGTAAGAAACAAAATCAAATAAAAAAAATAAAAAAAAAAAAAATGTTTTTTAACGAAATAATCAGACAATAACCGCGTAGCTGTTAAGATGAATAATAAGAAAAAGTGGAGAGAGGGAGAGAGAGAGTGAGTGAATTAAATTAATGTTTGCACGTGTTCATTTCAATCAAGTTTTATTTGTATTGAATTACGTTTTGATTTTTATTTATTTATTTTTTTTTTCCCCTACCCCTGTTTACTTGAAATAATTTTCTTCTTTTTTTTTTTTGTTCATTTGAATTAAATTCAGCTAAAGCGCAAAAGTAACAGAAGTTTAATTATGGAGAAATATAGAAAAAAAATGTTATTATTGTTGTTGGTTGGTTGGTTGGTAATACACCCGTTGTGGGTGGGTGAGTGAATTGTTTAATTAACTTTTGAATCGTTTTCATCGAAAGGAAAAACAAAAAAAAAAACACTTGTTTGTGTCTTTCACACTTTCAAATGTAATTTCTGTGCTTTTTTTTCGTTTTCTCGCTTTATAAATAGATTCGATATTTCTTTGAAACAGAAAAAAAAAAATAATTTTTAAATTTCATTAAATTTGTCATACAGAATTGTGTCAGTGAACTTATTCAGAATAATAATAATAATCTTCATGGATATTTTATTATTATTATTCTTATTATTATTTTGTCAGTGTAAATAAAGACATTTCACCTACGATAATCTACGGAAAAATAAAACGCAAAACAAGTACAGACGTTACTGCTTCAAGGCGAATACAAATTTTTCTTCCTTAATGATTTATTTTTTTTTATTTTTAACTTAAATTAGCGAAAAAATGTTTTTTTTTTTTTTTGTTTTGTTTTGTTTTATTTTAATGCACCGACCTAAATAATTATGTAAACAAAAAATTATAATTTTTGTGCTAATTTTAATAATTTATTTTCGCATATCTCACTCACACTCGCAGAAATTTACTGTGTTGTGGGGGGTTTTTTTGGTTGGTTTGTTGATTTGTTTTGATTTGTAAAATTCGTAGTAATGTTAGGGAAATTGGTTAGAAGATGAGAACACAGCGAAATAATTAAATAATTTTTTTTTCTCCATATTCTAAACGAAATAACTAATGAATTTTTCTTTTATTTATTACAGACATCCGATAATTTATCATCAACAACTGATCGAAAGTCATTATGCTAGATTAATGCGAAGATAACGCAAAAACTATATAAAAAAATTAAAAATTTATTAATTAATTAAAAAAATAAAAAAAATATATAATTAAATTTGTCATAATTAGTTGCAATATAAATAAATAAAAATAAATGTTTAAAAAAATAAAATAATTAAAAAATAAAACAAAAAAAAAAAGAATGAAAAATTTTTAATAAGAAAAATTTTTTTTTTTTTTTTTTTTACTAATCTTAAGAGAGACGCCCCATCGTTAGACGGTTAAATTCTTTTCATATTAAATAATTTTAATTTAATTAATTAGACGTTAAGTAAAACATTTATTATCAATTTTAACATAAATAATTCTTTCTTTCTTTTTTCGTTTTGTTTAATTAAAAAACAAAGAAAAAAAAAAAAATTCAGTCAAAAATGATTCTCCCATCTCATAATTTATGTTTTTTTTTTTTAAATAATTTTTTTGTTGTTGTCTTAGAGACAAATAATGCGATAAAAGAATCCTAAAACGGCTGATAAAGAAAAATGCATTACCTAGCTATTAATTTATAGTTTTATAACTGAATTATAATTATTATTTTTGCTCTGTTAACTGTAATTATTTAATTAATTAATTTTAAACAAAAAAGAAAAGATTTTTTTTTTTTTGTTTTTAAAGTAGAATTAAGTTAATTTTGATGTAACATGTTCTGTGATCCGTAGAATATTTTGTACAAAGTGTAGAATAAAAGAAATAAATAAATAAAATAATTATATAAAAATAAACAAAGAAAAAACAAAAAAAACTCTTTAATTAAAATTGAAATAAAATACACACACACACACACACATAAAAAACCAGCACAATTCTTATCAGATAAAGAAGCAACAATTGATGTAACAAAGACCATAGACATATTTTTGTTTATTTTAAAATTATAATTTTAATTAAATTAATTAAAAATTATAATTTGTTTTTTTTAATTAATTAATTAATTAACTGTGTTGTTGTTGTTGTTGTTGTTTTATTTATTTTATGTAATAATTGGTAAAACATGAAAATGTTTGATGAAAAAAAGAAAAGAAAAAAAAAATTGCATAATTTTTCTTTTTTCTTTTTTTTTGCGAAAAAGGTGAAAAAAGAAATAAAGAAGAAAAATATATAATTAAAAAATAATAATTAAAAAATTTGTTTATTTTATTTCGTTTCGGTTATATTTTATCGTTTTTTTTTTGTTGCTTTTAATGGTTTTTGTGTTCCCTGGTTAATTGATTAGATTACCAACCTGGAACATTTGAACATTTGAATTCGATTCCAACATTTGATGGATTTTTCACTTTGTCTTTTTTTTTTTTTTTTTGGGCTTTGTTTTGATAATAACCTACGGCTACGGAAATTTATTTGATGTAAATTATGTTGTATACGAAATTAATGTTTGAATATTTGAATAGAGTTCTAGAGTTTTAATCGAGTTACTTTGAATGTCAAAGATTAGAAAATTTCTTGTTAACAACTGTAGCTGACATATTTTGTAACTTAATTCAAATTGAATTTGTTGATGAATTTTAAATGGTTGTCAGTTTCGAAAGAGATCATGAAATTTCTAACAAATATTTTTTTTTTTTTTTTTGATAATTATATTTGTTTATTCTAAAAGCCCAGCTGTATTTTTAATTAAATATTAATAGTAGCATATCGGGTGGTATTCATAATTTTAATACAAGATGATAAAGTGACACAGATTTATTTGAACACGATTACACCTCTATTTTGTACCAGTATCCAATACCAATTTATATCTAATTAAAAATTCATTCATACTGAATTAATATTAAACAGTAATTATTTCTTGATACGCAATTATATTTCTTGTTTTTCTATATTTATTTTTTAATCACCATTTGCGTGTTTTTTTTTTTTTTAATTGATAAAGAATTAAATTTTTCTTCTTGCTTAATAAAAATTTGTAAAAAAAAAAAAGAAAAAAAGACAAATCAGAGGTTTTTTTTTTTTTTTGTGTTTAATCTAAACAGAATGGAATTTTGGTAATCTGCTCTGTTCTCTGTTTTTCTTGTAAATTACCGAAAAGGTCCATAGTTACCTTTTATGCAGCTCAATGCAAATTTAGATGGAACAATAAATTCTTTCGTTGATTTTTTATTTCTTTTCTTACTTCTCCCGAAATACTATTAAATACTTAAATACTAAAAATTGCTGTTAAATCCTAAAATTCATTTTCTAAGATGTTGCTTCTATAATAATTCTTAGAAGTGACAATACGTGATGGTAAAGACCGATGTACTTTTCCGCCCATAAAATTAAGAGGATGAATGACATTTAACAATGGGACGACAATGGTCAAATATCCAAATAGATTGCATGCAGCACAAAAAAAAAATTTTTCTTTTTTGTTTGTGTACATGGGAATTTTATTGTTATTGATGTTGAAATTCTTACTTAAAAATTCAGGTGCAAAATGTGACCCCAATACTTATACCCATATCAAAAAACAAGCAAAAATAATAATAATAAAAAGAAAATCATTGAAAAAATTATGACCGTGTTACCGTGTTATTATGCGCATCCGCTTCTAACAACGTAACCAGCTACCTGGAAAAAATAATTTTTTTTACTACCAGTAAATACAACACAGAGGCAATACATCGATATGTAAATACAACAAGCCGAGTCAGGTGTTTGATTTAGTAAAAACGAAGAAACGAAACGAAAAAAAAAAAATGCTTAAAAGTAATTATTTTAGCGTAATTTTTTTTTTTTTTTTAATTATTTATTTACAGAAAAACCAAACCGTAGATATTTATCGCGTTATGTATTTGCGCTGTTTTTTAACAAAATTATTCTAACCGGACATTCATAAGGTAAATCTGTAAAACATTAAAAACTTTATGACCTGCACAGGTAAAGTTATCTCAGTAATATTTATCGATTTTAATTAATAAACAGAGAAGAAAAAAAAATTTTTTTTTTTTTTATTTTAATTCATCAACAATCAGCTAAGTAATGAATTTTTTTTTTTATATATTTTTAATTTCTGCAGGTGTAAAAAAAAAAAAATTACAAATTAAAATCTAAACAAATATTATGTAACGTTGTGCTAGTGTTTGTTAATATTATATAATAAATATAAAACAATAAGATGATAATCAATAAAAAAATAATAATAATTATGAGTAAACAAGGAAACCAATCGCAATGATAAGAAAAAAATAATTTTATTTAAAATCAATTATGTTAGGTGAGTAAGTAATTAGAAAATAGGTGTGATTGTTGCGTATAAAACAAAAAAAAAAAACGAAATTAGTTCACCTGCACCTAAAAAACAAGAAAATCGTCTTATCTATTAAATTTACTGGATAAAATAGAAAATTTTTATTATTTTTTTTAAATTAAATTTCATCGTTCTTCATTTTTGTGTCAATGCTAAATGCGTGAACACTCGCACATATAATAATTAATAATATTTCTATTCAGTACATTGCAGGTGTTTGAACTGAAGAGACCTATTTTAAATTGATTAGAGAAAATTACACAATTATTTTTCTATGTAAGATTAATTGTTTTGTTGGCAAAAATAAAACAATAAATACGCAATGGGGATAATTTTTTGAATTAACAAATATTAAACACCTTATAAAATAGAATTAAAAAATAAATTTACTTTTTCTTCTAATTAACACATGTGATGTGAATTCGTTGAAAATTAAAAAAAAAATTAAAAAACAAAACAAACCGGATTTATCAATCAGTATACTCATCCTGGAGTCGTGCGATAGGCGCCAAATAGTAATAAAGTCATTAAAAATTGTTAAAACGTATCACAATACGGGGCATGACATATTATTTAATCTAATTTCACTAAATTCCACTAAAATCTACTAAAAAAACATTTTTATTATTTGTCATAAAAACGTGATTATTGTTTGAGAAGAAAAAAAAAATATTCTTAAAGCAAAACACACGGATACGACCAAAACTAAAACATTCAAAAAACATTTTTCCCAATTATTGTTTACGGATGAGAATTTCAATTTTTTAATTAAAAAAACAAAAATATTTTTTTTCACATCTTTTCTACAGCAGAAACACACAAAACACACCGAAATGATTAGTTTTATTATTGATATAACGTCGTTAAAAAAAAAAAATAAAAATAAAAAACGTCTTTCACTCGGATTTACAATAGAAATTCGTGCTAATGAAATTATTTAATTTTTTATTTTAGATAAGAATTTTATTGAGTCGCTTTTATCGTAGGAAAAATATTTTTTTTTTACTTTGGTGGATTTGAGCAATTTTTCTGTTCTAGATCTGATTGTTCGCGAAAACTTTCTTTAATTGCTAAAGACAGAAACATTTATGCTACGCAAATGTAACTAGAGCCATTATACTAGAACAGATCCGTCGGTGTTTTTTTATGAATTATTCCACGAATAAATTTAAATCATAGATTAATTTTCTTTAATAACAATTCCTCGTCTATTCTAAATAAATAAATCAACAACAAGTATTAAATCCATCAATAATTAAAATAATTTGGGGACGAGTATTCATTTATTCTTCTGCCTGTTACCTGATTATTTTTTATAGTTTTGTTTGCTGGTTAAACATCAATGAAAACAAGTTATTGAACATTATATACAAAATACACAAATTTCCATCACATAACTACATGTTTGCTGTTAATTTATTTACAAAAAAATAAAAAATATATATTTCTTTGACAAATAATATGCTAAGCATGTTAAGAAGAAGAGGTGAAGACGATGAAAAAAAAAAAGAAAATGTCAATAAACCGCATTAAGTGTATGCAAAATAAGAATAAGAATAATAATGATGATGATGATGATGCCAAACCATTTAATAATATTCTGTTTACTGTTTCTTGTTGTTATAATGTTTGCCCATTACATGTTTTGTCTTATACGGTTATTTAATTTTGTTTGTTTGTTTGTTTGTTAAAATAAAGGTGCCGACACATACATAATATTTGCTGTTCAAATTTAAATCAAAAACTAATAATAATTTATTTAACGCAATTTTATTTCGATTTTTCTTCTTTTTATTACATTCTTGATTGAATTATTTATTTTATATATGACAATTTAATAGAAATAAAAATTCAAAGAAATAAATTAAGCAAAAAGAAAAATGGAGAGAGAGAGAGAGAAAAAAAATTAAGAAATTCATTCATGATTTAGTTTTTATTCAAAGAATTGACGATAATAACAATAACAATTCACTAACAATCACCTATACCTTAATTTGCATGAATAAAAAGGTAAATCAATAAATATATTTAATAAACGTGAACTAAATAAATTTGCAGAAAAAAAAAAGAAATTTTTTTTTTCCTTTCATGTTACGAAAAAAATTGTGTGCGTGGGTGTAGGCATTTTTTTTCTTTATAACTACCAAAGATTATTGTTCTTATAACATTTTAAATAAAAAATTTTTAAGTAGAAATTAATTAAATTCCAATAATGTTTAATTAAATAATTTATGATTAGAACTTTTCATTTCCATTGCGTTAATCAAGTTAAAACAAATTTTCGTCTGCATAAAATGCGATTTAAAAATAAATTTTGTATAACCAAAAAAAGAATTATTAGATTTTAGATGGGTAATTAAAAAAAAAATGTTTTATAACAAATTTAAATAACGAAACGATATACCAAACATGTTAAATAGTTTATTATTTATGGCATAATCTTTTAAGCTCGTAAATTAAAATTTTTACATTACTTTTCTTATGATTTTCGCAAGTTTATTTAAAATATAGAAAGAAAGAAGAAATGAAAAATTAATTAACAGTTTACAAACAGATTGTAACCGTTTGGTTTTATTAAAATTAATTTAATTATGATAATTATTCGTATACACTATCCATATGTCCAAAATACTGAATAAAATAACAACAGCTAAACATTTAATTGAAATCGCATACTTTAACACAACTAAGAGCTTATTAATATATATATAAAAAAAAAATCCAAACTGACCAGATGGGCATAGGTAATTGATTTTTTTCTTTCTTTATTCACTTAATAAAATATAATTGATGAAAGAAGTTTTAAAAAAGAAAAAATACCGCGACTTGATTTCCATATTGAAAAATAGAAATAAATAATTAATTAATTAATAATAATTTATATAAAAAAAGAAAACACTCTAAATGTATGTACATATTTTTTTTTTAAGATGAAATGATGACACATCGATTAAACAAGTTTAAAAATAAAAATATTAACAGGTGTACAATTGCTTCAAGTACAATTCACCTTATATTAAATTAATTATTATTTTTTTTTTTTTGTTTTAAGTTCATCTCACCTTAAAAATCTATTTCTACGCATTATCATTTATAATCTTATCTATATATATTTATAAAAGAATAACAACGGCAAAAAGTCACTATTTGTTGTAAATAAATAAAACAAAAAAAAAAAAACATAATTATCGCAGGTGTGTAATTTGTATTAAAAAAAAAAAAAAACAAACAATAAATACCGAAAATAAACAAGAAATTTTTAATAAAAAAAAAAAAAAAATTTATATTTTTAATACTCATTAACTGATAATTAGTTTTAAGGAATTTTAATATATATTTATCTAATGATGTCACAAATTTTTTTATTTATCTATTCTATTGTCATTAACACCTTTAACACCCTTTAACACCTACTACCTATTTCATGTTTAGAAATTATACCCGGAAATTTTGATTTTTAACACAAAACTGTTTTATAAATAGAATATATTAATTTTAACAATAAATTTTAATTAGATAATTAAGTGTGCAATGGTGATTTCATATTAAATAAACGGGAATAAAAGTGGAAATTTTTTGAGAAGTAATCAGGGAATAAATTTTTTTTTTTTTTTTTTTTAATTACTTTGGCACAACAAATTTTATAACCAAAAGATTTTACGAGATGGAATAATAAATTAAATAATTTTTCTGCTTCGTTATGATGATGAAGTTGATTATTATTATGATTTGTTAGTTATGAATATTTGCACAGATGCACAGATTTATCTTTAATACATAATATTTATATTTATTTAAGTATTTTTTTTAATATTATAACCAAATGTCGGCAGTTGTATGTCTATTTACATTAGCCACATGATAATTTTATATACAGATACATCTTCTATATACAGCTGACGTTTTAATTAGACAGTACAGATCATACAAAAGTTTCTTTTTTTTTTTATTTTTTGTTCTTTTTAAATAATAAACCAAAGCAAAGCAAAGTAAAAAGAATTAAAACAAATATATTCAGTTGTGATGTGTGTGTTAAATTAAATTTTTATTTTACTTTATATTGAATAAAATGAATAAAATGTGTGTAGAGTAGAAGTGAGATAAATGTTGATCTTTGATGTTTCTTTATTTAAATTTTTTTCTTATTTTTCAATGAAATTTTTATTGAATTATTATATAAAAAAAAAACGTAACTTTCGCCAAAACAACAAGACAAACAAAAATGTGATGCGATTGTGGTATTACATTTCTCTATAATATCTCAATTAGATGACGTAACACCCTTTCATATATCAAAAAAAAATATATATATATATATATTTTGAACACAAGAACTCCCTAAACTCGTATAAAATGTACAGAAAATGAAAAAAAAAAAAACACGCATTGATTTCTAGTGGGAATTAACTTCGTAACAGCAAAACTAACTATTCAAGAGTAATTTAAGGTACATAGGGAATAATAATATTCGTTGATCCTATCCATAAAATATGTATGCTGATAGTAGAATGGTTGTCATATTTTATTCATGAGTTTTATCTTAGCTATTAATGCACGTGCAGTAATGGACGCAGTTATTGCTGTAAAAAGTTTTTTTTTTTTTTTTTGATGCAGGATTAAATATTGAAAATGATTGAAATTCCAAAAAAAAGAATCCATTGAATAATCGAACAGATGTCTAAATTAAAAATAAAAAAATATTTATTACTTATTTGTCTTATCTTAAATGTAATAAGAAAACAATTAAAACTGGTTTAAACGCGTTTAAATAGATTTCTTATCAGTGTATGGTTTATTTGTGTGACATTTATTGAATGAAACGTAATTTTGTTAGACATTTTGTGTTTCTTCACCTGTGTTTCTTATTAAAAATTTTATCAAATTATTTTCTGTAATCAAGGTAACACTTAAGTACAGTGCAAGTGTACATAGTTGAGTACTGTCGCACCTAAATTAGTACAGGTGTTTTTAATCAACGAAAAATAAAAAAATAAAATATATTTTTTTTTCTTTTTAATCTTTTTCATTACGATAAGAAATATTAAATTTAATTTTAAAATAATTTTTTTTTTTTCGTTGTTTAAACGCATAATTTGTATGTGTGTGTTAGTGTGTTTTTTTTTTTATTTAATTAAAAATTACAATTTCAAGGAATTAGTAATTTGTTTCGGATAAAGAATTTATTATTTTTTTCAATCAATATAATTATTTAAATAACATGAAACCAAGTAATAAATAAATAAATAAATAAATAAATTTTACATGCATACATAAAAGGTAATAAAAAATTATTATTATTTTTTTTTTTTATTAAATTAAATTTTCCATCAATATTTCAATCAAACAAGAAAAATCAATATCGAAAAAAAAAAAATAATAAAAAGAAAAGAGAGGAGAAAATCCACTTTGACCAACAAAAGACACTAAGCCATCGTTAATAAATATTATTAATAAAAATATAACAAACACACAAAAAAATAAAAATAGTCCATTAATTAAATTCATTAATTGTCTTGTCTTAATAATAAAATTCAATTAAAAGACACTGCTTAATTGCTAATTATAGATAGATAGATAGATAGATAGATAGTTAGATAGAATGAAGACATAAATTGTGGTTTTTTATTTTATTTTATTTTCTCCTTTACCCTAGAACCACATGACTGTTAATTATCTTACATTTATTGACAACAACAAAACAAAACAAAAAAAAAACAAACAACTGTTTTTCTATGTTACATTTCATTCCTTAAACATAAAATTTATTTATAAATTTAATTCAATTGAACATTTTTAACATACAACATACATAAAAAGTAATAAAAAAAATAAAAATATATATATATATTTTTCACTATTTTTTACATGCATACGAAATATCCACAAACATTTTTCTTCTTTTTTTTTTTTTTTACATAAAGTAATAAAGTTAGAAATTTTTAAAAACAACTCTATTTGACCTATGTTAATTCTTTTAATTATTTATTTTTTCATTTTTATTCACTGTAATAAAATTCAGCATAAATAAAATAATTATTATTTGATGCGAAACAGAGAGAGAGAGAAATTTTTATTTTGTTAATTACAGTTTATAGTTGCATTAATTTGTTTTGTTTTGTTTTTTAAGTAAATAAATAATGTAGGTAATTAATTAAATATATGTGATAGAGAAAAATTAAAAAAAAAATTATTATTCTATCAGGTGTTCAGTGTAATTAAGTTGGTAATTAATTTGTTATATTAAAAATTTGTTGCTTATGATTGTCGTTAACGAATTTTAAACAATATTTTTATTTGCAAAGATTTATCTAGTTGGTATAAAATACATTAGGTAATACATTGACTAGCATATTTTAACTATAACGTTGCTAGTTGACTAGCAAAAAAATTATTAAATTATTTCTCATTAAAAGCAACGAAATTATTTATTAAATAGAAAAGTTCCTTTACGGAACGAAAGAAATAAAATTATACGTAAAATTGCTGTTAGCTTTTGACTCATTAAATGACGAATACTTGGTAATAACAAAAAAAAAAGAAAAAGAAATCGTTGAATTAAATCACGATATAATTATTTCTTTTTTCTTTTTTTGTTCTTGTATTATTGTTTTAATGATAATTGAAATAAAAATTCAATTAAAACGAAAGCAGTAAACAGTTAATCTGAACTTTACCTGAACAGTGAAATGTTAATTATAATTTTTATTTTCTTTTACAAAATTAACATAATTTCGATAAAAAAAAAAGAAAGAAACATCCAAATTGAAAATATATTAAATTTATTGCATGCTTTAAAATAAGTAAACGATGATTACGATGACATGGCAATTGTTGCGTGTTTTTCGCTTGTATACTTATTAATTATTTATTTATTTTAAATTCATTACAATTGTGAACAGGTGAACTTTGATAGAAAATGGTAATGGTAATAATAATAATAATAATAATAATTGATATAAAATATTTATGGAACAAAATTATATAATAAGACAAGAATCTTGTAGGCTTGTGCAGACATTTTAATGCTAAATGATTTGCGATAGAAGACATTTGTTGTTAGTTTCACAACTGTTATCACATTTAAATCACGAAATAAATATTAACTAAAAAAAACTCCTACTAGAAACTAGAAAAAAAAAAAACAGCAAACAGTGTGGTAAATTACAACGAATAACAACTGCACTTTATTTTTGGGCACTCAAATCAATGTTTTTTTTTTTTTTTTAAAGTTAAGAGTCAACAGTTGTAAAAGAGCAGAAATGATGGCATAAACACATAAACCATTCAAGTCAAGAAAAGTAAAATTAATTTAATTTCTGTATTTCATTTGCGTTATTATTAAATAAAGTTTTTCATTTGTATGACGAATATTGGAGTAGATTTAGATTATGAAGATTTATAACAACACATGGAGGCACGTTAACGCTTTAATTTTACTTGATTATTCTTACCTTGGAATTAAGTAACAATATTATTATTAAAAAAAAAAAAAAACCGAAATATCGTAAATGTGTTTTTTGTCACATAAAAATTTTCTTTTATTACAATTTGTCATCATTTTTTTTTTTTTTTGTTTTTCTTTTTAATTTAATTAGTTTGTTTGTGTCCAAAATATAATAATTATATTGCCTTTGCCTTATTATTATAACTTTGAGTGTTGTGGGTGTTTTTATATATTTATTTTTGTTTATATGCACGCTAACACCTCGTAAGTATTATTATTTTGTTACATTAAAAAAATAAAACAGCTGAATTGAATTTGGAAATAAAAAAAAAAAAATATTATCACGTTTATACCATACGACCCCAAAAATTATATTTTTATATATAATTAAAAATAAAATAAAGGAAACAAACTAAGTGAATTATAAGCGGTAGATAGAATGAAAAACAGGATAAATTTAGATAAAAGTAACATTTTAGCTTTTGCTTCTTTAACATCTTGTGCCCATGTGTCAGCTATCGTCAAAACCGTCTTTGGCTTTTTATGATGTGTCTTCAAAAGAAAGATACAAAAACATTTTTTTTTTTTCAGATTTTACATCAAAAAATAAGTGAAATAGAGCGCCACCACCTGTCTATCTCCTATTGCTTGTTCTATTTATTAAAGTAACATACGATCACGTCACAACTTTGACAAGGCGTCTCCACTTGGCGTTAGACTTTTCATAATTAATAACTTTTATATATATATATATATATATATATATATATATAAACCTTATCTAAAGTATTAATTTTATATAAGCAAAAAAAATAAATAAATAAAATGTCCTTTCGTTTAAAAACAGAAAACTTCTTTTTATAAATTAAAATTGAGAAAAATGCTATTTTATTAATAGAGACACAAACAGCTGCAGTTAATTTATACAATTTCTACGATTTATTAACAAACAAACAAAAATAATTTCATATATTTATGTGAATTTTGTGTGTGTGTGTGCGTGTGTACAAATTTATACTTTTGAAAACAATTGAGACATCCTGTAAGTTTAAAAAAAAAAAAAAAAAATATTTCTTTCTATAATTTAATTATTAAATGGGTGAGCCAAAAGTGGGAGGTTTTTACACAAAAATTTTATTTAATTTATTAGCACACATTTAAAAGCTTACAATTATTATTATTTTTTTTTTTTATTACCATCAATTAAGTAATTTTAATTAAAATGAATAAATTTGCATCGGAACATCATGCAACTCGATTGCACTGCTAATTAAATCAATAATTAATTTAATTTTTTATGTTTTAAAAATAAAAGAAAATAAACCAAAAATAAAAATAAAGAATATTTATTTAAATATAAATTTTCCACACGTGTTAAGACATTATTCATGTTGTCGTTTTATTTATTTGTTTGCACCTAATTTTAATTTTCTACGTTACTATTTCATCAGAACAACTTCATCTGCTCACTTCTTTCTTAATTTCAGACTTAAAACATATAAAGTGGCAAAAAAAAAAAAAAATGAATTTTTATTTTGTTTAATTTTAAATTTCCGGATAATTTTCATAAGAATTATTGTATGAGGTAAATTATAAACGACAACCATCAGTGTTGCGATTTTGATTGTTTTTTTTATTTTCCTACACATTTGCATTCTAAAATTATTCGGAAAATGATAGATTTATTACTTCACAAATTACCGGATTCACATGATAATTAAAAAGAAAAAGAAAGAATTCTTCAACAATAATCAATTCGGCCGCACATGTGAATAATTAATACAAATACACGCTTACACGCTTGAAATTCTCATTTTATTTTTAATATAAAACGTCATTATGATTCGGTGTTTGTTACGAACTGTAAGTGCGTTAAAGATCAAGGGATACTTCAACGTTGATTGATCGATTGTTTGTATGTTTGTTTATATGGTTTCTTCAAATAAATAAAAATTCTTTTTTTTTTGTTTATAAACTGTGAAGTCAATCGAAATATCAAAAACTTTGTGTAGAAGAATTTACAATTTTATGTTGAAAAATATTTCTAGCTCTATTTAGGATCGATATCCCTACGGTATAAAATATATAAGATTCTTTACTTAATTTAATTATACAACAAAAGACTCTCAAAGTATTTGCAAACAAAATATTCGTTTTTTTTTTTATTAATTTTAATTTTAATTTTAAAAATTCTTTTTTAGAGATGAATGCGATGAAAATTCTATGATTCATGATTTTACATAGATTCTAGTTACGATTTTAGTTCCTCGGTATAATTTGTACACGTGCACTTCTATTGCTTAAAAAAGAAAATAAAAGAAAAGTAAAAAAAAGACGAATGAAGGAGCTTCGTTGACAATGAAAATACTGCAATATAGTCAAAACGGAAAATACCAATGAAGAAAGAAAATTCTAAAGGGAGAAATACAGAAATATTTCATTTAAGGACCGTATTGCTGTTTCAATGTTTGGGGGCAAACATACATATCTTTAACAAACGAATAAAATTCAACTCTGGCTGTTAAATAAAAAGTAATAATAATAAAAACAAAAATAAACATCAAGAACCCCAATCTTGGTCTTTTGGTTTTCATTGCGTCGTATATCTACCACCCACCCGACTCAGTGAAATTAGTGAGCAAAAGGGTGTGCCTTTGTTAACGAGCTTATATATTCATGACATAATATATACAACGACCAAAACCATTATACCACGCACCGCATCCTAGCTGTTTTATGGGGTTGCAGAATGAATAGAGTTGACTTGTGTTTTGTAAAGAATGGGGTCGTAGACGGTAATACGACTATGTAACGATATTGCGCCTTTGAGCGTTTTCATTAGAAAAGCGAGGGTGGTTAAGCCATGCGACAGATGGAGAAGCAGGAAAAGCAACCAACCATTCGTATTTGTATTCAGTTACCACTACTAGGGTTGTTTTGTGGGTCGTTTAATACAAACAAACGTTTCAAACAATAAAAATCTAATGAATAAATTTCTTTTCGTAAAGCGGAAAAGCTGAAATACTAGCAAAACACGAAGAAGGCGAATTTTACTTAATGGAGAAGCCATGTCGTAATGAAATGTTATCCTTCAAATCGAATTTCCATTTCAAGGGTTCTTGTTTTTTTTTTTTTTATTAGTTCGTGTCTGGATATCAATATCAAAAATCAAGTATTTTTCCTATTCTTTACATTTGGAAATTCATTTTAAACACGAATAAAACTCTTAAGAACTCTTTTAACATACGATACAAATTTCTGTCTGTGTTTCTCGCTTGATAATTCACAATTAATTAAATTAAATAACAAATCCCTCCGCAACATAAACATAACAATAAAGTTCAATCAAGTCTTTTCTGCACAGATTTTTTTCTTCTCTATTTAATTAAAATATACGCGGTGATTTTTTTATTTTCTTCTCTCCTAAACAACGTCATCTGGCAAATTTTCCGATAATAATTTCCGACAAAATGATTTTATTAGATTTTTTATTCGTATTTAACTTGTCGTTCGCTATTATCAAATGAATATAAAAAAAAAAACATTTTTATTGTGTTCCGCTGTCTATATATCACCACATGTCGCACCCCATACCATCGCGATCAATTTATTTAAAAGCTTTGACCATATAATGAAATGGGTGCATTGTGTATGTTTAGTTTTGTCATCACACTCCGTTTCTTTATTTTTATTTTGGTTGTTTGTTTAGTATAGATTTGTATAAACATAATGAATTGATGAAGTCGCATAGTTTGCTTAGAAAGCCAACTAAAAAGGGCGATATTACTTTAGTTATCTATGTATGTTGATTGTGTAATGTTTAAATTTGAATAAAACATTTGAACACATGTGCAAATAAACCGAATCACGTTTATATTGGAGAAAATATTTGTCCACATGTTTAATCATCGTTTTTTTTAGTTTTAATTTTGTTGTTGAATTTTAACAATTTTTTTTTTTTTAATATCGATGATAATGTTGGCTTAGTCTTGTTGTGAGGGTGGTTTAGTTATTGTTGTTAACACCCCTCTAATCTATAATCAACCCTATGTAACTGTTACCATGTAATCACAGCACAGTACAATTGACTGTAATGTTAAATTTATTTATCTATAGTCAATTCATAACGAAAAAAAAAAAAAAAACGATTTCATTAAAAATTAAGTGATCGTTTCTTAACTCCACAATACCGTAAGCAAATGCAATCAATCAAATCCTATACGTTCCGTGAATAAAGGCTTTACGTCTTCTACAATTATTTAAATCATTTGAAAAGCAAACAAAAGTCGCAAGAAAAGACACAAAATTTATTGTTTAAATTTAAAAAAAAAAACCGACGATTTTACACTTAGTTATGTAGTGCTAAGTGCCAAAGTATACAAAAAAAAAAAAAAAAAAACTGTACAAAATTTACTTTAAGAAATTATTTGTTAAACAACGTTTTTTGTTATGCTGTCTGCTGTTTACTTTGCTGCTTTGTTTTCACTTAAACTTTCTTCTCTCAATGGATTTTTAGTTTATGAATGAAAAGAAACCAAAAAAAAACGAAAAACGAAAATAAAACTCAAATTCCTTTTTTTTTACAGTAAATAAAAAATAAATCATCTTTCACCATTTAACAATAGATTTGCCTTCTTTCCTTTATCTTAATTATTTTCTGTGTAATTTTGTTATTTTACGGCGCCGTATTGATCCATGTTGCTTCACAACAAACTGGTGATGATCCTAAAAATCCCAATTTTCTCGATTTATGATTTTTCAAAAGATAAATTCCAGCCTATTTGGAATGATTTAATTTGAATCGATTTGATTTTCCTAAGCAAATAAAAACGTGTCCAGGGCGCTTAAAAATATATTTACGGTTCTGTTATTTAATCTAAACATATAAAAATGTTTTGTTTTGTTTTTTCTTATTTATTTTGCTTGGTTAATTGAAGCGATGCATCCCGTGATGAGGAAAAGACCTCCCAAATATATATTATTCTAATTTATATACATTGTTCCTAAAAAAATAATTCATTAGCTTAATTAACTTTTCATTTATATAACAACATTTTTTTTTTCAAACACAGAGATATGTCAGATTGTAATCAAAATAAATTTGGCTTCAAACAATTACAATTGCAAACTGACTTTGCTACAAACTTGTATCAATATGTTTTTAATTTTTAACAATTAACAATTATAACTATAATTATTAATATTTATCTAATTAAATCACACATGTTTTAGAGTATGTTTGTTTTATATAAAGAAAGAAAGAAGTAGAAACAAACCGCTTTGTTATTATTACTTTAGTTTTCCTTTTTGTTCAAATATTTTGTAGCGAGTTTGTTAGCAACTTTGTTAAAATAACATTACCATGTTAAAATTACTTCTCAATCCAATATTTATTTATTTAAATGATGGATTTTCATTTCGTTTTATTGACCACCAAGAAGGTGTTTGTGTCAGTTATTGTGATTTTTTTTTTTTTTTTGTCCTGTAATTCACAAATCCATAAATTAAAATTCTGTTAAAATGTTAAAGATCTCGGTCAGTCATAACAAGGCAATAATTCGTTAAATATATTTGATTAATTACTCTTCCTCTAAATAAAAATGCTACTTAATGAAAAACTGTTTTAAAACTTAAAAATAGTAGCATATACCACGTTACATTATAATTATAGATTTATTTTCTACACATATGTGAGAATCTATTATAAGAGTAACCAAAAAAAAAAATTTTTAAATCTTCGCCTACCATCACGTGTTACAAAAAAAAAATTCTGTTTTCTCCATTTCTTTTCGCTTTTGTTGTTTATCCAATCATCAAATTTATTTTTAAGTATCTATGAAACGATACGAAAAAAAAAGACAAACAACTAGGTGAGGTTAAATATTGTCACAATATTTTGATAAATTACAAATGAAAATTTAATTTAATTAAAAATAAGAAAAAAAAGAAAATCTTAAAACAGAAATGTGTTGAAATTTTTACGATCGCAAAATTATAAAAAAAAAAAAATTTTTTTTTTTTTCATTTAAAGTAAAAATCTATTAACAAACCGACAGCGCCCGCTTAAGTAAATTAAATTAAATTAAATTAAAAATCAATGAAGTGTGTGGTATATACAGTTGAATATAGTAAAAGAAAGAAATTTAAATAAATAGTAAAGTGTTAAGAGAATTTATAACGTAAAGCATTAATTTTTGTTTATTTTACATTATAAAAAAATTCATTTAATTGATTATCGTGCATTAATTATTTAAAACGGTTAAGATTTATCGTTTGTATGAGTCACGATTAAAGGATTGTAAAAGATTGTCACTAGGTATTACGTTCACACAAAATTATTTATTCATCAGAATCGCGATTCTAGTCGCAATAGAATTTATATAACAAAAAAAAAAAAAAAAGGCAATAATGCATCCAACACACATAATTTATATGAAATAAAATTAAAAACTGTCAATAATAAATCAAAATAACAATAAAATAGTTATAAGAAGAAATTCAACCACAATTATTATTTATGTTTAATTATACACCAATATAGTATTAAAAAAAAAAAAAAAAAAAAAAAAATTTCCATCATATTCATAAATTTATAAACGATGACAAAATAAAAATAATTATTAATAAATTTTAGTTACTAGAGCATTAAGAAAACAATAAACATTCAAAGGAACGAACAAATAAAAACTCTTTCATAATTTATGATATTTTTCGAAATGCATAATAATAACAGAAAACAAAAAAAAAAAAAACTCTTTTAATTTTCAGGAGGAAAAAAAAAATAAAAATAGTTTTCCACATGAGAAATAGTTTTTACTATCAATAAAAATATTAATAAAAGAAAAAAAAGAAAACACTTCACACATTATAAATGTTTTTCTGCATAACTATGCTGTTTATGTTTATAAAAAAAACACACAGTGTAACAAACAGTGTAATGTAAATGCATTTAATTTTCTAACAATAATTGCATTATTATGAACATCGATTTAAATATTTGTAAATATTTTAATTAATTAATAATTGGTAATGTGTTGACATAACCACTTAAAACTGTTAATTCATACATTTTAACATTATTTAAATAATTACATTTTGTTAATTATTTATAGGAAAATTATAAAAAAAAAAAAAACATATATGGTGAAGAAAAACGTTAATGACTTTAGGAAGATATTGATGTTGATTTTGTTGTTG